>CM046440.1:49911986-50391986 GCA_025506505.1 Flaveria sonorensis | reverse complement strand
ACATAAACACTTTTTTTATCTCCGAAAGACTTTCTGACTAATCAAAACAATAAAGTAGCCTTAAATAATCATAAAATCAGAGTCAATTGTTTGTAACAAAATAAAATTAAAGTATCAACACACCATCTTTATAACTTTATATTAGTTGTGTTCATTTTGTAATTAGTCTATTCTTGTTTGGTCTTTATGTAATTATTGTATCTATATATTCTCATCTCCACTTATGTTGGAGATCATTGAGAGATGGTTCATATGGTATCATAGCATAAAGATCCTCCCACCTTTTTCTCTTCCTAGTCGTATCCCTGCCCCCTTCTCTCCCTCTGTAACCTTTCTTTCTTTCTTCTTCATCTCCCCTTTCTCATAATCTTCCTCCTTCATCCATCCATGGCTTCCTCCTCCAAAGATGTCACCATCCCAATGAATACTCTCATGCACCTAATTACTATCAAATTGTCTTCATCCAATTACTTGTTATGGAAGAATCAAATGCTTCCTATCCTTGCCTATCAACATCTTCTTCCACACATTGATGGCTAGCCTTCCATCCCTCCGCCACTGTTATTTCCGGTGACCAGTCCGTTGATAATCCTGACTACGCTTCTTGGGTCATGAAAGATCAGCAAACCATCATCCTCCTCCATGCTTCACTTACCGAAGTAACTGTTACCACCATTGTTGGGCTCCCCACCGCTCGACAAATTTGGGTTGCTCTCGAAAACATGTATGGCAACACCTCCTTTGATCAGGACCATCACCTTCGTGATCAGCTTCGTATGTTACAGAAAGGATCCAAATCCGTAGACGAGTTCGGTCACTCCTTCAAAAACTTGTGTGATCAACTTGCCGCCATTAGTCATGCCGTTGAGGAATCCGATCAAGTCCACTGGTTCCTTTGCGGTCTTGGATTTGCCTTTGAAACCTTCTCCACTGCTGTTCGTAATTCGCGCCCTCTTTCCTTATTCACAGATCTGCTTACCTGGTCGAAAATCATGAGTTGTTTCTTCGCACGATTCATGGAAACTCCACACCTCCTGTGGCGTTTGCTGCTCAAGTCCATAGCCCGCCATCTCCCTCTCGGGGTCATGGGACTCGCCCTTATCGTGGCTTTGTCGCTAGCAGCCCCCGCGGAGGTGGTCGTGCATGTGGTCATCGCCCACCACATTGTCAATGATGCCGAACAGATGGACACTTTGCTAATGCATGCCCGAGTTTGCAAAGCTTTGCATCACACACCACTTCTCCTCCTACGACTGATGCGTTAGCAACTGCCTTTCTGTCGCAGTGTCATGTCTCCTCTTTCGGGACCAGATTGGTACGTGGACTCGGGGGCCACAGATCATATGACGCCCACTGCCGACTCTGTCTCTAACCCCTCTCCTGTTTCAGGTAATGATTCGGTCATTTTTGGTAACGGAACAACTCTTCTTGTGACTCAAAAATGTGACTTCTCTCTTTCTAACAACCTGTTTCTCAAAGATATTCTTGCTGTTCGTCAACTAACCAAACCTCTCTTATCCATTAGCAAGTTGACTAAAGATAATCTTGTTGATGTTATTTTGTCCCATCCTTATTTCTCTATACAGGACAGGCAGACCAAGCTGGTTCTAGCTCAAGGAAGGTGTGAGAACGGTCTTTATGTTCTCCAACCGGACCATCAAGTTTTATTTGCCTCTACATGTCCTAAAGCCTCGTTTAAGACTTGGCACTCCAGTTTGGGTCACGTACATTTTGATGTTATTAATAAATTACAAAAACTTGGATTATTAACTGTTTCTGCTTTATTGCCTAAACCAAATATTTGCACTGCTTGTCAACTTGCAAAAAGTCATCGACTTCCATTTAATAATAATGAAAAAAGGGCATTGCACCCTTTAGATCTTGTTCATTGTGACCATTGGGGACCATCCCCGGTTATCACTAGTGATAACTACCGATATTATGTCATCTTTATTAATGACCATTCTCGGTTTACTTGGTTCTATCCATTAAGGTTAAAATCTGACTTTTCTAGTATCTTAAATGTCACACCTCAACCGACGGCGGAATCATCGGGGCGGACGAATGTGAAACGAATTGTTCATAGCTCATGAAATTTAATAAGTTGAAATAATATTAAATGTCATTTTTCGTTGAATAATACTAAACAAATAAATCATTACAATACACTAAAGATTCAAACAACAATATAAAATTTTTAATTAAACTAAGTTCAAGTCCTATATGAGCATGAAGAAATCCTCAAAGTAGCAATCCTGAAACATGTTAAAAATAAGGTCAACATATAATGTTGGTGAGTTTCCATGAATTTGTACATAATGAAAACAACGTTTAAGAGGCAATTCATGTCATAGGTTAAGAAATATTGCAAGAATATAGATAGCATAATGTTACAATCAAACCTTTGCTCAAGAATACGACACTAGGAGCCGGCAATAACCTCGGCTTTAGCACCAAATAGGCTTGTCAGGCCCATAGATCTATAACGTCGCCAGGCTAGCAATAGTTAATGATTGTCAACATATAATGTTCATCATATAAGGCTCACAATATTACAAATAACCATGACAAAAAGTAAAGATGAATTGCATGTGCGTTTACAAGTATCAAGATGTTTACAAGTGCAAGTTTATAAAGTTAACATGTTTCACCCCAAAAGGTGTGAAATAAAGTAAAAGAGGGGCATGGAAAAACTCACATTGTATAATGATGGATGTAGAGCACATAAGGAAGCTTGGATGTTCAAGAGTCAAATGTGATGTCCTAAAGGGTAAAAAGAAACAATAACTTGAGTTCGGAATTCATTACAAGAAGTTAGGATATTTAGAGAATGCCAAAAAGCGAAAGGTAGATTGAAAAAGGATTATTGTACCAATTTTAGATTCTGGACAGAATGTTTGGTACGTGTTTGAACAGGTTTTAAAAATAGCAAACGGTTTCATAAAATTATAAAAATTTACAGTTAACTAGTTCAGAGTCTTCCGGACAACTTTCGTTCAAAAACATTTTTATGAAAATATCCGTAAATAGGTCAAAACAGCAGCACAAGACAAAAGGTGCTAAAATGCGCACTTATCTTGTGAAGGCTATTGTTGAGTCGTCCGATTGTGTTTGAAGACGTATAAACTATCGTTAAAAAGGTAATTCAATGAACTTAATGTTGGAGTTGGAGTTTACTCAAATTTAGTTTGTTATGACCAAGTTATTGTTAGTTGAAGTCAGACTATATTCTGCCAAATATGTAATAAGGCACTTATGTGCACTTTTAAAATTGCTAAAGCATAAAACGGGTTAGAACAAATTTATTATGTCGATATATGGTATATTAGACTTCGTTTGAGTTATAAAAAATATTTCAAGACTTTTGCATAGCCATCATTTAGAGAAATAATCTTGTTGAATAACCGAATGCGGCGGCATAGCCGTCCATATGCAAACGGGATTCTTTGTTTACGTTAGTGTGTTGTTAGCTTGATTTAGGAATGTTAGTGATTGTTATAAGGTTAGTGAATATTAGAAGGTTAATGATCAAATGGTAATGATTAAATTAAAATAGATTTAGTAGAAAAAATAATAAAAGTAAGAACATGAAAACAATTTGATGTTAGGATGATTGAAAGAATATAGAAATGCATAATATATAAGCAATATAAAATTACCTTAGTATTAGAAAATTCTTGAAACAACTTGTAAAAGAAAATTTTTGAAATTGATCATAAACAAAGAATGATGAAAGGTTTGTGTGTGAGAATTTTAAAGAATGAACAAATAAAAAGTAAGGCCTAAACCTTGCTTTTATAGTTGATGTTAGGAGGAGGTTATGAATGATGTTAATGATGAGTTACAAGTCTTTTAAAATAGAGTTATGATTAGAATTTGAAATAAATATAAAATTAAATAAATTAAATAAATAAAAGAATAATTACAATTTAAACTCTAAATTTATGAAGACTCTAATTACAACTTTTTTTTTATTAAATCTTTATAAACTTTATAAATCTCACAAGAACTTGTAATTTGATTATTTATTTTAGTTGAATATTTTAAAATATTATAGATATTAATAACCTTTTAACATTTATAAAATTTATTTTATAAATTATAGAATTTAAGTTAAATTAATTAAGTGACACATTTATTGTTTTTGGAACACAAAAATAAATAAAATGACTAAATAATGAATTTGATTTACAAGATTGACTCAAACGGGTTCGGGTTTGGGTTTCTACTTTGAAAAAGGGCCGGATGTTACATTAAAAGCCTTTGTTCAGTTGGTCCAAACTCAATTTTCTTGCAAGATAAAAACATTCCAAAGTGATGGTGGAACCAAATTTATCAACCAAAAGTTCGGGACTTATTGTGGAAAATGGTACTTTTCATAGATTATCATGTCCCTAGACTCCTCAACAAAACGGAAGGGTTGAATGAAAACACCGCCACATTATGGAAACGGGTTTATCCATGTTGTTTAACGCTCATCTTCCCACATCATTTTGGGTTAATGCTTTCTCCTTAGCGGTGTACACTATTAATCGCCTCCCTTCATCGGTTCTTACAGGAAAATCACCATATGAATTTGTTTACAAACAATTCCCCAACTACAACTCACTCCGGACTTTCGGGTGTCATGTCTTCCCATACCTTTGGGATTACTCAGAACATACGCTTGCTCCAAGGAGCATACCATGTATCTTCATCGGCTATAGTCCGGCTTACAAGGGCTACCGATGTCTTGATCCACACTCTTCTCGCGTATACATTACTCGGCATTCTCGATTTGATGAGACTGTTTTTCCATCTCTTGAAAACAATTCTCATCACTCTCCTACCACTCATGACTTCTCAACCTTTTTTGATCCAATCTCAGTTCCTGTCCACTCATCTACGATCCCCTCAACAAACTCAACCCATGACCCCACCTCCCCTTGTTCCCTGTGCATCGACAACCCCCCTTCGCCACCCTCAACCACCCAACATCAACCTCCTATTGCTCCTGCTGCCACATATACACCAACCTCACCTACTCTGACCCCACCACATGAATCCCTTCTGTTCCCTGCTCATTCCCACGACACCGCTGTTTCCCTAACCACTACCATACCACCTCTCACTAATAACCCCACGCAACCCATTGCTCCCACATCTCCCTCTCCCTCGGATGATGCTGCGCCAGCCACTACTCCGCCATCACCCGCCTCCACTCACCCGCACCCACCTATCTCTACTCATCCTATGATTACCCGAGCAAAAGATGGCATTTTCAAACCACATCATCGTGTTGATCTCTCACAAGCCATCTTAAGCCTTTTGCATCATGTGTTATTCACTACTACGACCCCAAAAGGTTATGCCTCTACTTCTAAGGACCCAAAGTGGGTCGACACCATGCTTCGGGAGCTTGCTGCTCTTCACAAGAACAACACTTGGTCGCTCGTTCCTCATCCCCGTGATCGAGATGTTGTTAGGTCCAAGTGGTTGTTTCGCACCAAGTTCAACTCTGATGGCACGGTTCAAAAGTACAAAGTCAGACTCGTTGCTCAAGGCTATAGCCAAACTCATGGACTTGATTATTCTTATACCTTTAGTCTGGTGGTTAAGGCTTCCACCATTCGTGTTGTTCTCTCGCTTGTTGTTCTCAATCAATGGCCGCTGTATCAACTAGATGTCAACAATGCATTCTTACATGGGCAACTCAATGAGTGTATATTTATGGAACAACCTCCGGGCTTTGTCAATTCACAATATTCGAATCATGTGTGCAAGTTGAATAAAGCTCTATACGGTCTCAAGCAAGCACCTCGTGCCTGGTTCCTTTGGTTAAGCAACTTCCTTCTGGCCAATAGTTTCACTTGTAGCAGGGCAGACACCTCTTTGTTTATATTTAAACGTGACACATGCATTATGTATCTCCTTGTTTATGTTGACGATCTTATTCTCACCGGTAATCAGGATGCCACCCTCAAGTCTTTCATCTTAACGTTGAATAAAGAATTTGCAATTAAAGACATGGGCACACTTAGTTACTTCCTTGGACTTGAGTTCACACATACCTCCACGGGTCTATTTCTTAATCAAGCTAAATATGCTTATGAGATATTAGAACGTGCACACATGCTGGATGCTAAGCCTGCCTTCACCCCACTAGCCACCAACACCTGCTTCTCCACTCAAGGCGAACCTTTCTCTGACCCCTCTTTATATCGTTCCCTTGTTGGTGCTCTACAATACTTGACCGTTACGTGACCAGACATATCATATACGGTCAATCAAGTCAGCCAGTTCTTACATGCTCCCACAGTTGACCACTTTTGTGGTGTTAAACGGATTCTTCGATACATCAAGGGCACAACTGCATTGGTCTCACATTCACCAAACCAACTCAAGCATCCCTTCTTGGTTTTTCCGATGCTAACTGAGCCAGGTGTCTTGAGACTCGGTGTTCTAGATATGGGTTCTCCATATTTTTAGGGGGAAACCTAGTCTCATGGAGTGCTAAGAAACAGCCCACAGTATCCCGCTCTAGTTGTGAGTCTGAATACAGAGCTATGGCTAATACTGCTACTGAACTCATATGGATAACCCATTTACTTACTGAACTTCTGCTCTCCCAGCCATTCGTCTTACTTTGCTTTGTGACAATCGCAATGCTCTGTTCCTCACTCAAAATCCTATTTCGCATAAAAGAATGAAGCACATTGAATTGGATTGTCACTTCATAAGAGAACTAGTGGCCTCGGGAAAACTTCATACCAACCAAGATCCAAGTGGCTGACATATTTACAAAGAGTCTTCCTAGACCTCAGTTTGAATCATTTCGCGATATGCTTCGCCTTGGTCCTCCACCGGTTCGCTTGAGGGGGATATCAACACACCATCTTTATAGCTTTATATTAGTTGTGTTCATTTTAATTAGTCTATTCGTGTTTGGTCTTTATGTAATTATTGTATCTATATATTCTCATCTCCACTTATGTTGGAGATCATTGAGAGATGGTTCATAGTAAACAATCATGACGTTGAGACATGTTGACTTGTTAGTTAACTCATGTAAACTAAAATATGAAAGAAAGAAAAGTACCACCGTCTCCTTGAGTACTATTCTCAGAATGTTGTCCAGCAATTAGTTTTCATCCTTGAATAATTTTACATGGCTCTTGCATAACATATAGTTTAAAGTGTCGTACATAACATGTAGTTTAAAGTGCTATATGACCAGTTTCACACCACCACCTTGAAAATTTTATATAGGATGTAATCCAGGTTGGCCTAAACATTATCTAAATAATAATTTGGAAACCATAAATAAGGTTCATAAAGCTACCCACCCCGGTACAACCGTACAATTCATTGTCTACATATCTAAAGATTATATTATTTTCTCCTCTTATGCTAAAACTATATTATCAAAATACATGTGGACAACGATATTAGTTTCATATAGCATAGAACCACCATCGATTCATACAAAGTTTGATATCAAGAATCAATTGTTATGAAGAAGAAAAGAGATCATCTAAACACAATATTATAGTTATATATATGCTCAACGAGAAAAGAAAACTTGTAACAAATTTCATACAGGGAGATCATCAGACTATTTTTAATGTGGAATTGCAGATTGTGTATTAATCAACTAAACTCATTCACTAAATATTAATGCAATGAAACTACAAGATTCAATGAAAAAGTAAAATATTTAAATTTCTAATGCTGAAGTAAAGCTAAAAACAATGTTTAACCTATCAATGATTTCTCCTGTTCTGGCACCACTCCAAACATTAAGACATTCCATTTTCATCAAGCAAACAACTAAAATATGAGATATGCAGCTCCTCTTCATCTGCAAGATGTAACTAAAAAAGGAAATAATAACATGATGAAGACGATGGTGTAATGGGAACTTAAAACTGGTTGTAATAGGCCGAAAGTAGCCCATCATATAAGTCAGACCATTCAGTAAAAAGAAATCAGAAAAGATGGTCTTCTAATTTCGAACTCAACAAAACATTCAGTCGGCTGCGTTTAGACATATGTTTCAAGCTTCAAAGTGCTTTGTAGTAGCCTCTACAGTTCAAAACCATAATTATACTAACTAATACATATAAAGAAAGAAAAGAAATGGGCTTCAAAACATTTCTGAGTGAACCTTTCTTGCAATAAAAGGCTATCCAAAATTCTAGCTCCACAAAATAGAATAAGAGCCAAGTAGCGAAAAGAATACCTACTCCATAACTATAATAAGAATGATGGAATGATGGAGTATGAGTAAAGAATACCGATCACATATATGTTTAAAAAGCCATGAAATAGTATTCACCGTTCGAGAACTTATAAATAACTGCACTTGAGGCTGCAAATTATAAGATAAGCAACAATGAACCTGTTCAAAAAGTACAGACCCGAAGCTTCAATTCGACATATAAAACGCACAGGTTAACATGAAACAAAACCAAATAGTCTTCAATTTGACATCAACATCTTCCCAAATGCATGGTCATCCTCATCATTAAAAGGAGGTGTTTTGATGAAAACCATGTGGAAGCATAAACCGACTGTGAAGACGCGTGGCCTCGGTTGTGATTAGCAAGGTACCTTCGGTTACCAACATGTCAAAACAACATATGCATCAACTTCTAGTACGCTGACGCTTTGATGGTTATAAATCACTATTCATTTCACAACCTTTTTAATTATAGAATAATAATAATAATAACTGGAACATACCGGAATGACAGACAAATCTTATCTAATAGTGCTCGTGATGGTACCAATAATACTAACAAAATAGCCATAATACTAATAAATAAAGGTTTTTTTTTGTGAAACATGACGTAATAATTTTATTTAATTCATTTTAAGATTAAAAATATTTATTATAAATAAAGAAAAGACATCTTTCTAAAAA
Source organism: Flaveria sonorensis (assembly GCA_025506505.1). Classification (NCBI taxonomy): domain Eukaryota; kingdom Viridiplantae; phylum Streptophyta; class Magnoliopsida; order Asterales; family Asteraceae; genus Flaveria; species Flaveria sonorensis. Next base: position 50,383,081 of record CM046440.1, on the reverse strand, counting down.
TATCATTTCTAAATAAACAATTTTTATAAAATAATTTTTTTTCTTTTAAAACATCAAACATTTTTAAAAATAAAAAATGATTTAAAACTTATGTTTTTAAAATATAAAATCTTTTTGAAACAAAAATGATTAAAATTTTAGCTTTCATAAGAAAATTTTTAAGAATAGCATTTTTAAAAATATTTTGTTTTGAAACAAAATGTTTAAAAAATACTTTTAAAAAAAATACAAGTTTAAAAAATGATATCGTTGTTTTATTATTTAAAGTCCGTACTCGTACGTAATTTAATAATATCATATCTCAAGATATTGTTTTATAATGTATAAATTTTTGCTACTGACAATTTAATATTTATTTATGTAATTCGTGTAATACACGAGATATTAACCTAGTTATAATAATAAATTCAATTGTGATCCACTTCGAAAGGAAAAGATCTGTCGTATATATCATCATATGATACAAACATTTGCCAATTGTGACAAACTTTCTTTTTCTAGTGGCTTCTCCCACATTATTTATATATATTGTCCTTCAAATTATTTATACCTACTGTAATTCAAGTTACGTTTGGTTACAGGTTGTAGCGCCTCTACGAAAAAAAGTACATTTGCGCTTTTTATGTTTCTATCTACGTTGTTTAGTTCAAAATCAAGTCGTTTTGGATTTCACTTTGTAGATTAGTGCTTATATTTTGCTCTAAAGGTTACCATAGATTAATTTGAAATAGGTAAAGTGTTCATAAAGTGAAAATATACGCCACCGCCACCGTCGAATCGCTTGGGTGCTAAAACTGCTTTGGGAGCATGTTTCTAATACAGTCGGCTTAGTTAATAAGCATTTGGACAAAATTGCATTAAGTGAAAAATATCTAATCCCTACTATTATGCAATGAAGAGTTTATTTAAGATGTGATGTAAAAATACGGGTGCATTTGCGACTAGAAAGATTTAACTTGATATAAATGGTATGCAAGAGACCGTCGGCCACGTGGCATGTAATATTTGACGAGACTGTCGGTGGTACATATGTTTTAGCAGAACAAATATTTTGAAAAAATAGGAGTCTTAGCGCCGTTTGGTTCCCCGTTAAAATTGATAAAATGTTTGGGTAGTAAACTTTTGAGTGGAGTTGAATTATTAATTTTGAATATTTTATGTGTAAGTGAAAGAAAAATAAATTCTAACAAAAATGAGCAAATTGTTCAATTCTAATTTTATCGGCGACCAACCAAATTGGATTTTGTAAAATTTTTTAATTTCAATTCTAATTCAAGAAAATTCTATGAACCAAACAGGGACTTAAATTTCATACTACATATTAACAAAATTACTAAATTACATGGTTGTAGAAGTCGTTAGGCGCTACTAGCTTGATCGACTGGAAAGTTACGAGTACTAAGCCCAGGCGGGGAGTACTTGGGGAGTACACGAACTCGGCCCAAGCGGGGAGTACTCGGGGAGTACACGATCTCGGCCCAAGCGGGGAGTACACGAACTCGGCCCGGACTGGGAGTACACGAACTCGGCCCGGACGGGGAGTACACGAACTCGGCCCGGACGGGGAGTACACGAACTCGGCCCGGACGGGGAGTACACGAACTCGGCCCGGACGGGGAGTACACGAACATGATAAGTTATAATGAAATTAATTTTTAGGAAATTGTATATACGTAGTATATCACAAGTTTACTGATATTTATAACAAAATATGTGAATATTAATATATGTCAAAAAAATATATCTTCAAATACCAACATATTTTAAAAAGTGGTATTTATTTTTTGGCAAATTGGATTTTAATAATTCAAACTATTACTAATTGGTCGATAATAATCCATACCGATGATTTGGCCGGTAACAATCCCAAATTTCATTTGATTACCCACAACAATCCAAGTAACATAATTATAAAAATTTACCCTTAATTTCGACTTGATTTTGTTTACAATAATGAATATGAACGAAATGAGAAAACATACAAGCTAAATCGAGTTTAAAATAAGTAAAAATCAAGTGTGAATGTATGATAATTATACTACTGAGACTGTTATTGGTAATAAAAATGAAAGTTTGGATTATTACCGGCCAAATCAATACTATGAATTATTATCGACCAATTAGTAATAGTTTGGATTATTAAAATCCAATTTGTCTTATTTTTTTAATATTATATACATAGTAATCATTTAATACTCGTTTTTCAAAATATCTTCGTGAAAAACACCGAACATCTAACAAGAATTAGTGAAAACTAGCAAAAATCAGTGAAAAATAGCAAAAATATGACTTAACTGAGTTGGTCTGATTCCAAGTAAGATTGACTGAGTTAAAGAAAATCATCAAGATATACTATCGAGTACCAAATACTCGTTGAGTACCCAGTTGCCTAGCTAAGCCTAGTGTTACAGCACTACTAAATTAGATAAATTGGTTTTACAATGCACATTGAAATGGAAATAATAATAGATTTCAAATTAAAGATAGAGATACCAACATTGTATCACTCTAGACAAATCTCACGTCGGTCGTGGACAGAAAAGATTCCTGGTTCATAAGAAATGTTCTGTCTCTAATATCATAAACGCGTTTTGGGCGTATTGTCTGTGGATGAGAGAACTCTATCAGTTAAGCGTGCTCAGGTGGCAGCAATCCAGAAATGGCTGACCTCCCTAGGAAGTTGTCACTCGGGCAAACAAAAGCAAATCCATGAGCTACTCGTGGGCGAAGCGGACAATATTGGTGGTATGATGGGCCGGATGTTACAAATAGTATCAGAGCCACTCCTGTGTCGTTCGGGATGAAGGGGCAAACCACATCAAAGATGGTGAGTCCCCGGGGCTATTTAGAAGGACACCTTAGGGAAATACCATATCCATAGATGGGATGGTGGGGCAAACCTCACCGAGGACGATGAGTCCCAAAAGGGGGAGGGGGTGTTTGTAACACTCTAGACAAATCCCACGTCGGCCGTATACAGGAGAGATTCCTGGTTCATAAGGATTGTGTTGCCTCTAATATCATAAACGCATTTTGGGCGTATTGACTGTGGATGAGAGGAGAGCTTCACATTAAGTGTGCTTAGGTGGCAGCAATCCAGGGATGGGTGACCTTCCTGGAAAGTTGTCGCTCGGGCAACCAAAACCAAATCCGTGAGTCACTCGTGGACGAAACGGACAATATTAGTAGTATGTGAGACTAGTTATTACAAACATATTTCTGATTTCATGTGCATGAGTTTAAAGATTTCAGTTTCATAAAATAAATAGTATATAAGAAATCATAATGGAATTGATGGTAGTATTATTGAATAATATACTTTCGAACAAGTGACTAAGCTCTACACACGTAATCATACGATAAAACTTAATAGTATAATTTAGTTTTATTAAATATAATTTACGATGTAAGAGTTGATTTATTAACAAATTATATTTGGAAAGTTTCAAACATATTTATATTCTTAAACTGGTTATTCAGGTCAATATGTAGGTGCGGAGGTAGTTGATATGGAATTAAATGTCTCAGTCACGAGAATCTACAACTTGCATATTTTGTTGTCCTACAACATATGAAATGTCTTGTTTGAACACAAGAAAATATTACAGTAAACACATTTGCAAAAGATAGAAAAATGATATAAATTAAAACGCAATGAGGAGTTTTTTGAATGGATGAAGAATAAGGTGATGAAAACTTATGATCAACCAATGCTAACAAAATTTTCAGAAAGTTAGGGCATAGGCCTAATTTTAGGTAAGATATTAACGGTTATATATTTTGCAATAAAAATCAAGATGAAAAAAGAACGTAACATATAAGATTAAAACTAATAAACTCAGCTACAAATTCAATATAATGAATCATTATAAAAGGTTAAGAATCGTCACACACTCATAATATGTTTTCATAAAAGATAGAGTAAATTACAGAAAAGAAAATTTATCCTTGTAGGTAATTTCACTTCAACATTCATCTTTACTAATTATACCAAATAAATTTATATGCTTGCTTTGTTTCATCTTTGATTTTTTAGTTTTCGTATCATCAGTTTGCATCGTTAAATTTTATCATATGGTTATCATATGAGAGTAGATGTGTAATTTCATCTTCTTTTGTTCGTTCATAATATTTGAGATGGTTCTATTTCACCTCTATTATATGATATAATCAAACGAGATGGTGTTGTGCTAGCATGGTAAATAAACAATGATACAAACCTCTTGGACCCCTCGGTATCCAGGTTTGCCGTTTGATGCAACTTCAGGATGATTTTACATGCATACTATATGATTTTACAAAATTAGAACAATATTGGTTATTAATTTCATTGATGCAGATTTACCGTTTGATGCAACTTCAGGATGGTTTTAGCTTTGAAAGATAACTGTAATGGTATCCAATACACTGTAAGGCATCTAAACCTTTGACCAGTAGCAAGTACCTTCACCGGTGAGTTTCAAACAGGAATCGAGAATCAACTGCCGCCCACTGGTGTTAAAACTTGGACTATAGGACTCATTATTACTTGGTTATAACAATTTGCTTATTTTATTTTTATTTAATATGTTAGATGTGTGTGTCTTACATGCATATTAGTAGTACTATAAAGAACAATCATACTGATTGTTTAACTCCTTAGACGTGCTTGTCCGACTTTCATTAGAGAGCTTAGGAATATGGCCTTCGTCTAAGCTTCGTTAACTATTAGTATGATTGGTTTTTTATTTTGTTGATGAATGTTTCTATAATTGATCTTAATATGATGATATCCTTGTTTATGTGATTGTGCTTGATATGATGATATCCATGTAATTATACATCAAGTGATTTAAACTTGCAATTTGTAGTTTTAGTTGTTATGGGTACTTGTGTAGTTGTGTGTGTCTTATAATTTAATCTTATAATTGTATGTTGCTGGGTTATGTGTATTAAAACTACACAATAATTATAATTATTGTAAATCTATACTATAAATATTATATCTTGTGTGTGTGCCAGTGTATCTGTGTAGTTGTACTTCATATGTTGGTAACCTTTTTAATATGTACTAATATTAAAATATATGAGTTGTCTCTTGGTTATACAATCTATGAATTCTCAATTCGCGCATTTATAAAAAAAAAAAAAAAACTTTCGTATAAATGTAAAAATTAAACATAAGCTTATTTAGAATATAACTTGTGTTCTTATAAAACTGGGTACTTTGTGTCCTGGTAAAAAACTTTATGTATTTTGAACTTGAACATTAAAAAATATCATTTTATTTTGAACTTGGAACATTTAATAAATATAATGTTTTTAAATGTAGCTATAATTATTATAACTTGAATGTTTACTATTATTAACTAGTTTTATTCTCGCCACGCGTTGCGGCGGGATCCTTTTTATTTCTTGAGTGTTCAACAGTTTAAGCAAGTAATAATAATAGATTGGTTAACATGTTACAAAAAGACAGCCATACTACAAAAAAGAGCCACAAAAGAGTCAACCAAACTACAAAATTTAGCCATGCCTAATATTTTTAGTCTACAAAGTCCAAGGTTTGTTTCTATGATTTCCTTTTTACAATCATTGTGTGACAAACATGTCATAAAGTAGGTGGTTTTGTTTAGTTCTGTTGTTCCTGACGATGTTGCTGGGTGATGTGTTAGAGGGATAATCGTGCTAGTTACGGTAGTGTCGGATGTAGCTTTTTGTACATTTGGTTCACTAACTTTGTAGCGAGATAGTATGTGTTAAACCTGTATAACATAGTCATGACTAATAATCAAAGTTGTCGTCTAAACATGGAAGAGATGTTTACTTAAATGCTAATCAAATAGATGAATGGGTTCACATGACACCAACAATTCAAGTCTATGTCTGTATGTTATCGACAACTATTTTCTTATCGACAAAAAAAAAAAAAAGTATTTAACAAACCTGCATACAGTCCAAACAAGTGACAATAATGAGAAAAAAAATCCAAGGGTGAGCATGTTAAGCCTGAAACCTGCATAACATAACCATAACTGATTTTAAATGACGTAATATCACCGAAAATAATTCTTGGAACAGGAAATATGAAAATCATATTCATGCAACAAATAAATTTGTGAAGGTTCAAAACAGATCTCGTTACTTCTCGTTAACTTGAACAACTTATTATCTAAACTTTAATGCCTTTTATACACAATTTATGCACCCAATAATCACAACATTATATGATAACTATAAGGTTTTATGCCTTAACATACACTATAGGCCACGTTCCACATGGCTAACCCGTACAACCCGGTTAAGTCTTTCTTTAAGCTATTTTTTCATTTGTTTGACCCATTAGAAATATCAAACCATTCAAAAGTAAATGAGTCGAAATTACCACCTCCACCCTAAAGCAATAAAAAAACCTCATTCAAAGCGCTTGAGACTATGCAAACTCCTTAAAGTGCTTGCCCATGTCCTCCATCATTTTGTCATAACCAGTTCTTTAATGCCACCTGGTTTCAAACCCGTCACAAATTCAACGCCCTTACCTTCTAAATTTGCTCTCTCATCTTATTAAGAGTGTCTAAACCATGTGATTCCTTTGTGCCACCCTTTTCTTTTGTTTGCTATTAATTCTTAAGTCAGAGAGACCTAATCCTAATCCTTGAACCCCACGGAGTAATGAAGAAGCCTCGTCTTTGTTCCCTCCAGTATATCTATTAAACGGGAACGAACAATTAATTACTTTGAACTCAAACGGATATAAAAGCTTCAAAAACATCACATTTGGATCCAATTCTCCAAATAAGTTTTTGCATGAGTATATGAAGTAATAATTTTGATAAAAGAGATAAGTTGTAACCTGACCTTGAGGACAAACTAATAAACTTTTAGTCTTAAGAGATAGAATCTTTAGATCTCATTTGCTTGAACAATTTTCACCATTTTCCTCGCATGTAAATAACACCCACAATCACATACTTGTACAATTTTCACTATTATCCTCACATCAACTAAATATAACCCACAATCACATGCTTGTCTCCTCAAAAATAACATATTCACATACTAAAAATAAAAGGTGAAACGACACATTTTTGAATTTGTTGTGCATAGTAATATAAGATATCATGGTGTTTGAGCATAAGTTAAATGTCGAATGACTGACCTTTCGAACCATCGTCATAGACTTTTAATGCTTGTCATTGTTAATATTGTCACTAAACACAAAAGAATAACAACTTTCTACTAATTTTGATCAAATGTTGACGTTAATAATCAAGCTTCCCTCAAAATATATATCAAACTCAATAAAATAAATTGATCCACATCCAATCCCATATATATCAGTATTAAAATGAAAAGATAATCACGTTTGACCTTAAAAATACAGCCACATCAATGAAGGTTATTCGAATTCCCTTCTTGATGGCATGTTCATAATCAACCACCAACAATGTGCGCGGTGTGTAATATGAATTGATTGATTTAATAATATGGAAGAACAAAGCAAAGCTTTGATGAGAAGATGCAGGATTGAGGGTCTAGAAATCATCCAAAACACCGTCAGTATGTGTGAAATTGGGGAATCAAACCGGTTGGTTGAGAGAACGGTTCTTTCTCGCCGACACCAATCTTAGCAAGTGATGAATGTGCATCTTTGTGGTTCTCTTTCCATCTTAAAATATCAAACTCGTGCTTTTGCAACCGACCGAATTTCTCTTGTTGTGATCTAACCGTATGAAATAACTATAATTCAGAAATCACTTAATAAATATATTATATGAAATTAATTAATCTGAGAATCAAAGATTGCTTATACCGCTCATCAGACCTGTCTAATTCTCTCTGACAATATGAAGAAGAGTCGTAGTCAAGGGTAGCACCGAAACCCTAGATGCGCCATCGCTCAACCGTCGAGGAGAAAATGGAAGCACTAAAACCCTAGAAATAGTCATCGCGCGAGTACCGCGTCCCTCATCTTCCTGTCATAACTTTGCACTACTTCTCATCCCTCTCTCTCCATTTTGATGCCACGAAACCTAATTCAGGACACGCGAAAAGCAACAAAAGTAGTTAGATTTAATATTTAATGTTGATTGATTTTCATAAATCTGGAATGTATTTTTTAAAGTGTTTGTTTATGTTCATTATTTTGATATGTAAGTTTTGTTGCATTAGGAGGACCGGTAATCAAATATGATATGTAGTTAGATTTTATACGTCATATGTATGGGTGTTGTTGTGTGTGCGTAGAACATGTTAAACCTAACATAAAACATCTAACAGTAAACATCATACATAATAATATAATCACAAATCAATAAAAATTAAATTACATACCAAGTTTTCTTAACAATACATACCTCTGAGAAAGTTGTGAAGATAAATCTTTAGCAAAACAACTGAACATATAGATAGTTGAGTTTAGGTGTTAATAGAAAACAATTTATCAAATAATGAATATGAAATCAAAATAGTATTCACAGTATCAATCAATAAATATGAAACATACCTTTTAACCAATCGAAGTTTGATTTCTAAGAACCCAAAGCTAAAAAGTAAGAACTACAATATACTCTTGATGATAATTGTTTATATAGATGAAGGATTCACGTAGACTATCCCTGGAAAATAGCAACAAATATTGAATTGACAGGCCCTAAAAACATTGCACAAACTTCTGCATTAAAATTTTCAAGTTTTGTTGGTGGTCATTGGGTTTATCCTAATGATATTTCAGGTTTGAATTTAATATATATTAGTTTATAAATATTAAAATTTTTAAAGATTTAGTAATAGTGACTTACTTTTTCAACACCTTGAATTAAAAAACACAAACCTTTAATAGCATTGTATGTAAATATACAACTTAATAATTAAGATCATATTATAAACATGTTTTTCTTACAAACGGAATCATAATTGGGCTTAGGAGCTTGATGATATAAATTTGTTGAAATACAATTTTTAACGTTGACATTCTTATTATTACCAATTATTTTATGCGTTAAATAATGTCACTAACTAACTAACAATAGTGAAATAAGATAAAGTGTTATTAATATAAATAACAATTCCAGATTCAAAATCCTAATCATCCGCAAATATTGGCACGTTTAAAATTTTGGTTCGATTTTTATTATCTCGAATAACAAAAAAATTACACTTTAAATAACAATAAGTTTAGGTGTTTTGTTAAGTTTACAACTGTGGCATCTAAAATTAGATAATTTATTAAATTACATAGATGTGTTTTATCACTTATTTTATTAATGTAACTAAGTAACTAATCACTGTTTTATCTATAATTAATGTAGAATAAGAGAAAATGTTGTTAGTATAAAGAAACATCCAGATTTAAAATGGCACAAATCTATAACTATGTATCTATACTATTATAAATATCAGTATGTTTAGGTGTTTCAATTAAGATTAAAACTATGACTTCCAAAGTTGTATAAGTTATAAACTTACATATATGTGTTTTATAACTTGGTACAATTTAAGAGATGAATGTGCGTAACTTTTTTACTGATATTTGTCCACCCATTTATTTGTTATTAACATACAAAGAAAATTACATTTCATTTTCAGTTTGGACCTCATCCTCAAAATGTTTACAAATTGAAATTTTATTTTTATCACTTTATAATAACAAAAACATATAACTTTATTAGCAACACAATGTATATTATTAGACATATAAATCTGATTTGATGTTTTTATTAAGTTTAAAACTTTGAGTTTTTAAACTATACAATTTAAAAATTACACCTATTTGTTTTATATCTTGTTACTATGTATGATCAGATGTTTGAATAAAAAAAATATGTATTATTGTATTAAATAATAAGACCTGTAAATTTAAGAAATTTACCTACACTACATATCAAAAACCATATTATATTTATGAAAGAATGTTTTACTTACACAGCGTGAGATATGCTTATAAAACAAACTACAACTTTTATTATACTAATTTAGCATGCACAAAACTAAGAGACAAGGTAAAAGTCTTCTTATTTAAACATAAACCTAAACAACATGAGGTCTAATTCGCTTCTACACCGACACACGAGAAAATTTAATTTTTATTTTTGGCTTATTGCCTGACCATGCAGTGTCTTCTAGTTCATTTTCTTAGTTAATGTTGTCCGGACCCTCTAACTCAATGACCTCACTCCATTTCCATTCATCAAGTCTCTTGATTCTCTTTTTTTTTTGTTTTCAAATATCCTAGCCCGGGCTTCAAACATTTGATCCTTAAAAAAAGAAATAGTTAATATACAGCTAATCAGAAACAAATAGAAAAGTATAAATAATACCTACTCACTAAATTCACGTTGAAGATCAGATTTGTAGGGACTAAACATGGCGCCACAACAAATAATCTCAACACTATTATCAAGATCAAGATCAACCTGCATACAAATATGTGAGAGTGTATAATACAGTTAATTTACAACCATAATCTAGAGACTTAATTACACAGGTGGTCCTTGTGGTTGGGCCTGATTTCACTTTTGGTCTCTAACTCTTAGAAATTACAAGGTTAATCCAATACTTTGCACGAACGTCACATGGTTGGTCCCTACGTTGGATGGACGTTAACTTTGACTGTTAAATAGGCGTAAAATGATATAAATACCCTTGGTATTATAAAATAATAATTAATATACAATATTATAATACTATAGTCTATTAAATCAAACATAATCACTCTCACCTACCTCACCCTCACCCTCATCATCACCCCCCACCCCACCCAAACATCACCGTCACCATGGACACTGCCGAAGAACACATTGACCTCTTGAATCAATGCTGTCACCGGAGAACACATTGATTAGGTATGATGGTGTGACTGGGAAAACGATGAGGTGGTTGTGATTGGGTGTGGTGGTGCGACTAGGAAAACGGAGGTGAGGTGGTTGCGATTGGGTCTGGTGGTGGGCGAGGTGGTTGCCGGTTGGGTGCGGTGGTGTGGTTGTAAAAACGAAGGTGGGGTGCTTGCAGATAGAGGCCTGAAGTAAACTTTTCGTAACCCGTCGGAGCCTGAAGTCCATCGTGAGATAGGGTGGAAAGCTTCATCGAAGGCTATCCATTCCACCACCACATCTTGGCTAGCCATACCACCACAACATCGCCGGCTAGCCTAACACCACCACCACATCACCGCCTAGCTCTGCCATCACCAAATCGCGGCCTAGCCCAGCTAGAAACCACACTATTTTTCCAGTCACCACCTAGCGAGAGTGCTTAGAGGGTGGAGGGGTGCGGTGTGGTGGTGCGGCGGTGATGATGGGTTGAGCGAGAGTGCTTAGAGGGAGACGGATTGGGGAGGGAAGTATGCTGGTGATGGGTCGCCGATGATTAGAGAAAGCGCAAGAACAAGGCACATGTCGATTTGGTGGTGTTCGCCAGCGATGGTGGTAGCTGAAGGCGGTGGTGGGTGGGCTGGGGAAGACGATAGGGTAGGCTTTTTATGTATTTGATTTTAATCAAGTGGGTCCCACTTGTTGTAGTAGGTGGTGGGTATTATTTAAATAATTCCTTTTTTTTTTTTAATATAAGGGTATTTTAGATATTTTTAAAATATTAACAGAAAAACTTAACGGACATCCACTTCATGGACCATCTTTGTTATGTTTGTGCAAAGTTTTGGATCAACCTTGTAATTTTAAAAAGTTAAGGACCAAAAGTGAAATTAAGGTATACCACAAGTACCACCCATGTAACTAAGTCTAATCTAAACATAAACAAATTGAAACTATTAACCTTTTTAGGATTATGTTTCTTCAAATCGCCATCAAGATCTGCAATATTCTACATTTTATGTTCATCCACATCATGATTTATTAAAAAAACTATAGCTTATATATATATATATATATATATATATATATATATATATATATTTAAAATGAGATCAAATAAGTACAAAACAATGATATCTATAAAGTTCAATTAAGCTCTAAACCAACCTTGTTATGAGAAACAACCTGCACACAAGTAAATATACAATTAAAAAATTAATTAAATCATATTTTCTTTTTAATACAATTCTAATATAGTAACATTTGATATTTGTATCTTTGATTTGCTGAGATCAATATGCAGAATTTCTGAAGGTTCAACCTTAAAGGGTTGGTATCCACGAATGTTTCCAGCATCCAAAGCCATGGTCAGTTTTTCTCCATTTGAAATAGTTATGCACTGGTATGTATTCATAGGTTGTTATTGGGTATTAGAATATTTGTTTGGCGCTTGAAAAACAACCGATTTAGGGCTTCCCCTACAAATAGGTTGTGTGTTTGGTTTGTTGTTACAGACTTTTTTTAGTGGTGTCATTTAAAAAAAAAAAAAAAAAAAAAAAAAACTTCTTCAAGTTTTAAATTTCACCATCTTTACCATATGGTGAAAATTTAAACCAATTTGAAGTAACATAAAATGTGTGTACTGAAACTGGACACAATGTTAGATTTGTAAAACTAGGAAAAAGCCTTTTTATAAAGTTTATTTTATAAAATAATAACAACATAATATTTGCATCTATCTTTGCAAACTATGGTTTTAATTTTTATGTCCAAAAGGGCTTATACAAATATTTTTTTGGATTTAGATAAGATGTTAGTAGGTTATATATTGATAACTTTATAAACTATTAAAGTTTTTCATAAGCATATGATGTATGTGTATGTATTTTACGTTTGCTTATTGTTTTTAAAGTTTTAATATCTGTACTATATTTATAAACAAACATTTTAGTTTTGATATATGGATCATGTTGTATTTATATAAATTTTTTATCTATATTATATGTAATATTCAGATGTATTTTCATTGATATATAGGTAATTTATTTTTTTAAATATTGATTAATGAAACAAAGATGTACCCGAGATTTATTATTTCATAGTTTATTGTATTTTTTACCTATAATGCAGCTTAAAAAACATATTCCCATTTTTGTTCGGTTTTGTGAATTAAAGTAGCAACAATTACGAAAAAAAGGTATATATTTCATATTTTTGCACTTTTTGTATAGATTTGTAACTGAATCTTAAAATTCAGAATTTTTATATTACTGGCTTATGTTTGTTCTATTTGTCAGGTTAAAATCGAATATTAGCAATTTCAGGTAATACAAGTGAAGCAGCAGGTTATACTATTATTTAATTCAGACTGTTTATTAAGAACTGGACATTCATTTTGATGTATTTGGTAGATTTTTAGAGACCATTAAGTTTGTTTTTATATTTGTTTACGCAGGACCCTTAAAGTTGAATTTGTAAGGTTAATTGTATTTATGTCGCATATCGTATATTCGTTTTAAAATAATATATTCGTAAAAAGGTACAGTCATTAAATATTTTAAAAAATCAGAATCCCTTTTTTTAATCCTATTGTAACAATCATGGAAAGATTAGATATATTTGAGCATTCACAAACCACTCATCATCTTCATCTCTATAACTACACTAAAAAATACTATTTTTCTCTCTCATTTTTAATTAAATAATATTTTATATACCTTTATCATTATATTTTCTTTCATCCACTCACAACCACTTTCAACAAATATTAAAAAATTAATAGAGATGAGCAGTGTTTAATCAAATATAGAGATAAACAGTAATAGAGATGAGCAGTGTTTTCTCTGTCCTTCACTCACAATCACTTATAACCATTCTCTATAATATAGAGAACACACTCACAGATATGTAGAGAATGGGCTGTGAATGCTCTTAGAGATACAACGTTCTAAGTGTAAGTAATTTTAAAATTATATTTTTATAGGAGCGTTTGATGAAACAAATAGCCCTATATAATAGAATTTTTGGGTTGTACATTATGCTTAAAATGTTCAAATCTCTTAAATTATGGCGGAAACCCTCATTCGTACATTATAATATAGAATAGATAGTGTGTGTGTATATATATATATATATATATATATATATATATATATATATATATATATATATATATATATATATATAGGGGCTGGTTATTGTACAAAGTGTACTTTTCGTGCGAAGTGTACGAATTCACCAGAGTGTGACACATGCTTTTTAGCAGATGGGTAGTTTCATCCGCGCTACAATTACGCATAAAAGTTACATAATTACGCAAGTTATATATATTATTACGCAAAAAATTACTCAGTTATAAAAAATAATTACGCAAGTTATATTTATAATTACGCAAGTTATGTTGATAATTACGCAGTGAATAATCACACGCAAGTTATACGCATATCACATAGACGTGTTCTTAAAAAAATATTGTTTCTTTAAAAAAGATATAGCAATACTATACTCATATTAAAGATGATAAAATGCTTATTTTTATGATGTTTTTTTAAAAAAATAATAATAATGGCATATGAAAAGTTATATGTGTTTAAAAAAACGAAAGGAAGTTAAAAAAAAGTCAACAATTGTATGCTATTACCAATTCTACCCTTCTAGGAACATTTCCTGCGTGATTATTTCATCTTAAATCTGAGCCGTTCATCTCTTAGATCGATGGTCCTTGTTGCTTCGTACCCTTCGCACGAAAACAACACTTTGTACCGTAAACTTTCTATATATATATATATATATATGGTCTGGTTCTTTGCAGGACTTCCTTAAAAATGAGAACTACAAGAACCATTAGTAACCATTGATTATATTAATCAATAGATGATATGAAAAGGGTATTAAAGTAATTAACAAAATATTAAGTAAATGAAATGCTAAATCAAAAGGGTAAAGTTATAAAAATGTATATTTTGCTTTTGAAAACCGACAATAATTTAGGATGATTTGTAATCCTCTGTAATCAAAATCAACTCTCTTAATACAAAGAAATAACAAGTGGCTTTGCTTAAAGAGACAAAATAAAAATAATTTGTGTTATTTAGTTCCTATACCTATAAACCATCATTAATGGTTTAATTTAGACATTGTTTTGCCCATAAGTAAAACAAATGATGTATAACAAAATACAAGTCGATTACGTGCCGAATAACAACATATTATTAAAATAACAAATCATGCTAAATAAAATATACCTTGATGGTTAGTTGAAAAATCATTACCCAACATGTTCTTATATTGAGTTGAAGAATTATTAACATTTATTGAAACCATCATGTACATCTTAATTCATATTATAAAAGTAATAAAATAACGGGCCATGTTAGCAAAATCTGGAAAAAAAGTAAAGAGGCATTTAAACAAACAAATGAACCCTTTTAAACATAAAAAAACACATAGGAAGATATTAATTGTATATCTTGTGAAACTATGTAGAAAAACATGGCTACTAAGATAAAATCTCATAACATATTGTAATTAACAATATTCATTTACATATGTGTAAAAATAATCTTTATCACACATAGTGCAGATAACAAACCTGAAAGTATATTGCTTGATTTATATTTAAAAGCATTTACATATATGTAAAACAAACTAATTTTATGAAAAACGAAATACTAAACAAATAGTTCAACATATTATGATTTACATATATGTATATTGGTGCATGTAAGTTAGGGTATTAGATTTACATGTTATTAGAATTATACAACCAAACTGAAAACAATAACTATGATTTACATATACATTATCAAAATAATAAACGTATAATTTACATATACGTAGACAAGTTCACATATATGTTAAAATATATGTAAATAAGCTTACATACAGGTTTAGGTATATGTAAGACTGTATTCATATATATAAGTGATGCAACTTTATAATTTTCAAATGTTTTTAAAAGTTTCTGAATAATCAAAACTAAATCATACATCAAGAATAAAACCAAATAGGATTATCCAGTAGACAAATTCACTAAAGACATCATCATCGTGGTCATCTTCAAAAGGATCAGGAACAAACCTGAATAGAACACATTAAGTGTGTGTTTTAGACTCTTGAAAATCAAGGAAAAAATTGACTGGCTTTGAGTTTCTTATTCTTGTATAATTTATGATCTTGAATCTTGGTAAAATAAGAACACATAATCTTTTAAACTGTGATTTTCTACCGGGGAACATGGATTTTTCATTCATTAGTGAAACCATCGACTACCTCAAACCTTACTCAATCAACAGCATGGGGCATATGCTGTTTAGCATTTCGAACCGTAATCGTGAATACATCGACGATGATGAATTCTATGGATGAAGATGAAGATCTTTGATTAATTTTGAAACTGAAATACGCATTTAACCGTGATATTCAATTTGAATCCTTGTTTCTTCGTTGGATTTATGATGAATTCCAATTTGATGATACTAAATTGATTTTCACTCAAAATTTGATTTTGAATGTGCGACACCTATGAAGAAATCGGTTTGTGAAGATGATGATATGTTGAAGGTTCTGCAGGTTTTTATGAAATGCAATTTTGGTCAATATTTGAAAATATAAAACTTCCATAATTAAAAGGAGTGAAAAAAGGAAAAAGAAAACTAATTGAAAAATATTAAATGACATTAATACCCTTTATGAATAAATAAAAATAAAAATAAAAATTATATTAATCAACGGCTAGGATGAGTTATCGCAGTTCTCGCGATCTTTAGGAGTCCTGAAAAGATCCTGACCCTATATATGTAAGTTAAAGCTGATGATATTTAGTTGTTTTACATAGTTTATTGTTCATGTCTGATATACAATATGTAAAATAGATTAAGTATCACCAAACTTAATTTACACTTATGTAAATCAATGATTCTGTGGTTCTGAAAATAAAAAGTGTATCTGTAAAGATCCTAACCCTATATATATATATACGTATATATATAAGTATATATATACGTATATATAAGTATATATAAGTATATATATACATATATATATAGATATACGTATATATAAGTATATATATTATATATATATACTTATATATATATATACACACGTATATATACACACGTATATATATACGTGTATATATATATCTATATATATAAGTATATATACGTATATATATATACTTATATATATATGTATAGATACGTCTATATACGTATATATATCTATATATATATATATATATATATATATATATATATATATATGTCTATAGTATCTAATAAAATAAAGTTTTTTTTACCACTTGCCCTCTTAACCCACTTTTTTACCACTTGTCCTTCTTTTAGACATCCATACATTATTTTTCCCTCCAAAAGAGTATTGTAGTAATTTAAATACTCATACAAATTTCTCTTTTTTATTAAAAATGAGTTTTATTAATTTCTATATTTCTCTCTCTTATCTAAATTTTTTTAAAATCAAACTATCTTTTTTTAAAAGTAGATGTTATTAAGGAAATTAGAAATCATATTTTTTAATTAAAATCTAAATAATAAAAAACTAAAATTTTATATAATATGAAATTTTCTAAAACACTAAACTTTTTTTAATTATAATATTTTAAATCATTTTGTTTTTTAGAAAAATTTATAAACAGGTGAAATTTTTAAAAACAGTCTTATTAAAACAACTAGAATATTACAAACCAGAGTTTTTAAAAAACAAGATTTTTTAAAAAAATATATTTTTTAAAGAAATCTTAAAACGAATGTTTAAAAATGAAACTATTTAGATAATAGAGTTAAAAAATAGTATAATTATTTTATTTATTGAACTATAAAGTATATATAATGTTAATTATTTTACTATTAAAATATTATACTGTAACTCTTCATGTTTATTAGTATCTATAATACATTTAATTAATGGGTTTTTAGCATATCCATCTATCTATAAAAAAAATCTAAAATAAGCTTGAAATAATTGTAAGCCTCATTATACTTACTTTCTTATTTCTTTATATTATTAATAATAATATTGAATACTGATAATATTACTCATATCATTTTCAAATTAAAAAATATATAATTTAATAAATTAAAAACCTATTTTTTATTAAAAACACACTTTTTAAAAACAAAAATTTTATAAAATACAGAATACAATAAACTTTTTCTTATCACTTTTCTTAAAACAAAATATTTAAAATCATAATTTTTTTATAAAATAAAAGTTTAAAAAAATACATTTTTTTATTTACTTAAATTAGCTATATATATGTAATTATAATCATATTTTATCTTTAATCATGATTTTATAATACATAAATTTTTAATTAATAGTTATTTAATATTTTATTTATTCAATTCGTGTAATAAATGAGGACTAACCTAATACGTGTATACACACACGTATATATATTACACGATACAAGTCAACAAAAGGGTCTAAAGTGTTGACCATGGTAAAACGACCAAGGGCCCAGTGCCATTTGTCCTGATGGGGTTTGCATCCATGGCGTTTAGGCCGAAAGCTTGAAAGAAGAAGACGAAGAAAAGTATAAAAATCCAACACACAACGATGGATTTTGAATCTGTGAAGAACTACTTGCAGAAAACCACATCTGGTGTATCATCAAATGACATTGATTCAATGCCTTATAGCTTCTTCGAACTATTGATCATGAAAGGCCTTAAAGTAGATCTCGTGGAATATAACATTCAAAAACCTAATTTTTGTTCATTGACGATTAGTTGTTTAATTGTTGGAATTGAAGAATGCAGGTAAGTACTTGCACGGCGGAGCGACGGCGGCGCTGGTGGATGTGGTCAGTGGATCTGCAATTCCGACGGTTAATAATGTTACTGACACCGGAGTTTCAGTGGATATCAACGTTTCTTACTTGGATGCTGCTTATGTTGGTGTATGTATCTGTTATATCTTCTTCATCATTTGCTTAGTATGATTCTAGCTGTTTCAACTTTTATATTCAGTCATTTATGATTTATGGTGTTGATTGCATTCATCTGGAAATTTAGTTCAACAGTAAAGTGGTAACATGTTGATGTACTGAAAGCTAATCCTTGATTTTCTTGCATCTTTCTTTTCTTCAGTATTATTCATATCCCTTTTTCTTTTAACACTTTGTATATAGATAAGATTTTATATTTTTAACTTATGAACACTAAAATATAAGACATCTTCATCATCTTTGTTGAGATTCGTTTAATCAATGGTCTAACTTGTTCAAATACTCAAATCCATTGCTCAATCAATGGTTAGACTTCTTCAATTGATGGTTAGTTTTGTTCAATGAGATTTGAAAAACTCAGACCCATTGCAGTCAATGGTCTAATTTGTTCAAATGCCAGTCAATAGGGTCATTCATTCGTCGCTTCGGACGCGTCACTTGTGCATCATGGAATTGCATCACATCAATTGCAGAGATGTAATATCATCACCGCATCATTGCATTATGCTCTCTTGATGTGCACATTTTAAAACCAAGACTGGTAAAATGCAAAATACCAAAATTGATAGCTAATAATGAAGTAATTTATAAATGATGCATAAGCTTTTACTTGTACCACATCTTAGTTTCACCTTGAAAAAAGCTTTCTATCGATCTCATACCATGATTTGCAGTTTATTCTACATATATAAGCAGTGGTGGATGTAGGATTTTTTGATAGGAGGGAAATGGGTCAGGTTGGGCCAAAGGAAACGACAAATGAATATAAAATAACATGAAACTCAAATGAGTGAGCCCCTAAAATGTGTAACACCAAATCATTTTAACATAGTTAAACACTTAAATAGATTAATTGAACATTAACAAACATATAATCTCAATAATCATTTTAACTTAGCTAAACAAATAGATAAATGAAATTAAGCACCAAGAAACAAAACTGAACAAATAGTAATTTTCCAAAAAAAAAATAAACTATACAAGAAACTAAAAAATTCCAAATAATTAAAAAATATCACAGTTTCATGTAGATGGTAAACAAAAAAACTTACAAATTAGTGGAGTAAAGACAGTGAGCAGAACTGCTGCAATTGGGGGGCCTGGCAGTGGCGGTGTGGTGGTGTGGTTGTGCCATGAAGGCAACAGCACTGTTGTAGAGACCAGCGAGTACAGGGTTTAAGAAGTCAAAGATTCATTTTCATGTTAATGGTTAACAAAAAAAGTTGCAAACAATCATAACGAGACTGTGATCAACGTTGCAGCGAGTGGCGGGTCTGGCAGTAACAGTGGCAGTGAGGCACAATGGAGGCAGGGTTTCAAAACTCATAAGTGTGAATTTATTTCTTTTTTGTGGTCTTATAGGGGGCCCTCCCCCGTCCTCATTTCTGTAAGGTTGTATTCGCCTCTGTATATATTATATAGGCATGTACAACCATGGACATTACAATCATGGTGATTCTAACATGTTTCTGTGTAGTTTTCCCAATGTAAGGCAAGAGTAAGTAACTTGGTTTCATTAACTAGATCTTCACTAGCAAATTTTTGTATTTTTTTTGAATTTTTGTTTGATCTTGCTAATCGAAAACTTGAAGCAATGGAGTGTGTATAAGGCACCAAGATGTAAACTTAATGGACCTGGAGCCTTAGATGATGTATATAATGTCTTTGATTTGCACTTCATACCATAGCTCATAGTTTTGTATGTAAATAGCAATTATATGACTCTACAATTTTCTTACAGGATGAGATCGAGATAGAGGCAAAGGGGTTGCGCGTCGGGAAGGCTGTTGCTGTTGAGACCGTAGAATTCAGAAATAAAAATACTGGAAAAATAATTGCACAAGGGCGGCATACCAAGTGCCTTGTTGTATCAAGTAAATTATAAATTTATAAAGTGTAGCTTGTGCCTCTGTTACACCCAGAAGAAGGTTTGGACTTGCTTCTACTTGAGATACAGGCTTGAGCAGCCAGGTGTGCGCTTTATGCAGTTTTGACAACATGTTGTATGTGTGTTGAAGGGTTATGGATCAGAGAGTGCCACTTATACATGGTTAAGCATATAGAGGGAAAAGCTTGCTAAGTTTATACATCTTATATTTAAGGTGGAAAATGGGTGGGTTGGGTTATATTGTCTTATTTTCTGTGCATGTTAAACGCAGTTAGGTTGAGTTGGGGATTGTTCGTCTTACAGACACTTTTTATTTATTTATTAATAATCAATGTTAGATAAAGATCTAAAGTATTGAATATGTGTCTATATCTTCTAATTATTATAGAGTTAGTTATTATATGGGCTACTGTGTGCTAATCGTGATAGGTTTTTATGTGACCTTGTAAGTGGTGCCTATTGTATTATCTAAGTTCCATGTGGTGTAGTAGGATGTTGATGTGGATTCATCAGTCACCCAATCTCTCCCTGATTGAACAATTATGGTGGATCTCGTCATTAACTCTTATGCTTTCGAGAAGATCGGATCCCCTGGGATATCATTGAAACGGAGGTTTGTTCATACTTGGGTTTGAGGGGGGATTATTAGGAACATGATGAATTAAAAAGCGTACTTGTAACCTTGATGGGCGCTATTCCTATTGTCGATTAGTTTTTAAGATGAAACTCATATGCGCCTATATGTTAGGCTTGGTGAGATATGGTCTAACACAAAGTTATTCGTGATTCTAATCAAATTGTTCAATGCTAGTTTGAAGTCAATCTACCATGATAATTTTGATTCTAGGAAATTGATGCTTTTAGTTGGACTTAAAAACATATCTAAGCTATTTATATGGATTATTGTTAATATATTCTTGTAGGTAGTTTTGTTTGTCACAGTTATAAGGGTTAAAATTGTTTAGTTTCTAAGTGAAGGGTTAACTTAAAAATTGTCGTAACTATGTAAGGAAGGATATAGAGGGAGATGGTTCATAAATCCTCTTCTTACCCCTTCTATTCTTCTTGTACTCTTGACTATCAATCTATTTTTTTTTTACCACCAATGGTATCAGAGCCATTCCATCCTCATTAGTGTGGGCTTTGGTTTCACGTAACGATCATCAATGATCAAGAAATTGAAAATATAGTAAAGAAATATTACAACGATTGGTACAAGATCATAAAGGAAGGTTGTTGTGTTTGATGGCAACACTAGAGAAAGAAGAATTCATTGCAAGATTGAAGGTAACAACGATAGATTTGAATAGATTGGTGAACAATTTGATGATACAACAGGAACAATTAACAAACAATATAAGTTCTTCAAAGCAAACGATGACATCAAACTTTGAGACAAGTACGTTCGTTTAAGATAAATCTTGTTCTGTAGTGATAACAAAGAAGGTTTTGAATCACAACATCTTTTAAACACACAAAACTAGTGTACACCCCAAAGGTGTTTGACGAATAAATGGAGTGGTTTAGATAGGCGGGAGCCATGTGATAAATCTTGTTCTGTAGTGATAACAAAGAAGGTTTTGAATCACAACATCTTATAAACACACAAAACTAGAGTACACCCCAAAGGTGTTTGGCGAATAATTAGATAGGGGGAGCTATGCTTTTAGATCTGTATGAACATGCCTGTCGAAAACATGTGGTGTATATACTTATTTTATTATTATTTACTTTAAAGAAAGCAAATTTGAGTTTTCTAAAATATTTAACGTTGGAAAGAGTACAAGTAATTTTATAAGCAAACATATCACCGTCGGCAATTTTTGACATATTATTGATGATAATGTTTGTTACTCATTTATTTCATTTCGTATTTTTCAATTAACATCAGTTATTGATGTGTTTTTCGTTAAACAAATCAACATAACATGATAGTATGTGTATTAAAACATGTGTATTTGATATCTCATACTGCGATATGTTCTTTTTGCACAGTCTTATCAATGAAGAGCCTTGTAACTTAGCCTACGCACTTGCATATTTCTCTTCAAGACAACTATAGGACAAATGACTACGAGTTCCATTTGTGGTGGTTCATGTGTTACTCACCTCGTAGACTATTTGGAGATCTTGACGCCAAAGGTGTTGGCAAGTTTGACTCCGGGCGTAGCTCTCTGGCGTGCGGATCGAGTAATGGCATTTAATATGTGTTTGGCTAGTTAAGACATGGATTTTGGATGGAGGTGGTTGACAAGCACATGAGCCCATGAGTGTATCTTGAGATCGAAGAGGAAGAATATTTTTTTTTCTTTTTTACCCCTTTTGACCACAAGATGGACTCATGTTTTACTCCATCATCGAAACTTGTTAGTAAATGTTGGTCTTCCATAGCCATCAAGATTAATTTGTAACGAGTGTTAGTGACATAAAAATCTCTTTACGAGGTCACCTACAGCTTGTAACTGTTCAAGATTTCCTTCACGCAAAAGTCTTGGTTCTACGATTACAAATAACCGGTTTCCGTTAACCGAATTAACAAAATATGTAGCTAGATTCTTTTTTTTATTAGCTCTATCAACACCAATGGCTTGTTTCCCTGTCATTAGTTCTGCAAGGACAACTCCAAAGCTATATACATCATTTTTTTTTTCAGTTAGTTGGCTTGAGTAAAAGTATTCAGGATCCAGATACCCTAGCGTTCCTTGAATAAGGGTAGTTACTTGTTTGTGATCTAATGGGATTAATCTTGATGCACCAAAATCTCAAATTTTTGTTGTGTAGTTCTCATCTAATAATATGTTGCTAGACTTGACATCTCTGTGTATAATTGGCATCGTAATTTCTGAATGAAGGTACCCAAGTGCACTCGCAGCTTCTGTGGCTACTCTCAACCGGTTTGCCCAAGATAACCAATTCATTCCGCCCGATCTATTATGAATATGATGGAAAAGAGTGTTATTGGAGATGAATTCATAAACTAGTATAGGGACTTCTTCTTCCAGGCAACAACCTAAAAGTTTTACCACATGTCGGTGACTGACTTTAGTAAGGATCAAGACTTCATTAATGAACTGCTCAGCTTGGGTCGCATCCACTAGTTTAGACTTTTTTATTGCAACTACACGTATAACAGACAAAACTCCCTTGTAAACAACACCGTGGGCACCTTTTCCAATGATTTTCTCTTGAGAATAATTATTAGTGGCTTTTCTAAGTTGCTCAGTGCTAAACAAAGTCATCACATCATGAGATCCTTGAGATTTGATCTTTTGTTTAAGTAACAATCCCCCATTTTGCTCAAAGAACTTTTCTCGAAGCCTTATTAGCTTCCTTCTCCTTATACCCAAGCAAATCCCTGCTATTCCAGATAATATTGCTAGCAGGC
Organism: Flaveria sonorensis; assembly: GCA_025506505.1. Classification (NCBI taxonomy): domain Eukaryota; kingdom Viridiplantae; phylum Streptophyta; class Magnoliopsida; order Asterales; family Asteraceae; genus Flaveria; species Flaveria sonorensis. The sequence goes on along the minus strand of CM046440.1, from coordinate 50,359,046 downwards.
CACACACGGGTACTACATATGTACACGGAAATGAACAAACATTTTAGTTAGCAGTGGCTCTTCAATTATGTGAAAAGAATGGTTATTGAAAACCAACTAGTTGAACACTTAAGATTTTGAATGCTTGATTGGTGAACATGAATATATTGTGCCAGAAAGAATTACCTATAGTGGATATGATCAATGAAAATTTTGAATCTTCAACGGCAAAGGGTTGGCAACCATTAGTAATGTTTGCATCACCAAAGAATCCTGGTAAACATGCACAATGGTAACTTCCTACTGTATTGATGCAAACACCATCACAAGAGTTGGTTCCTTGATCTTTGCACTCATCGATGTCTATCAATAAAAGAAAATTAGACAGGATACTTGAACAACATAAGACAACGAATTTTAGATAATTAAAAGACCATTCTATTCCTTAGTTTTAATTATACTTAAACGTTTCTAGAGTATTCATGAATTTTAGATTTTTAGTCTAACCACCCGATCCAAGTTCGTTTATTTATTAAGTCTGACACCTAGGGTTGTTGAGCGGGGTTAGGTTTTCAGGTTTCAGATGATTTGGTTCGAGTTTCAGGTTTTTGAGGTATGAAGATCAAACCAAAAGCCGACGCTAATAACAATTGGTTTCAAGTTGTTCGGGTAACTAGTTGTTTGGGTTGGGTTTAGATGTATATGTGGACTTTAATGAGTTTGCGTTTGTTAGTTAACTTCAATGAATTATAAAATGTGCTTAAATATAAAATTTTATATAAACAATTTGCTTTATTTGGATCGTCTAAACAATTGTATACAAACAATATGCTCTATTATAACGGTTTTAGATTGGATTATTTAGTTTAGTGTTAATTGATTCGTGTTATTTGGGATTTTGAGGTTGGAAAGTCTAACCAAAACCTGACCCTAATAATAATTGGTTTAACCAGGTAACGAGTTTTCTAGGGTCAGGTTTAATCGGGTACGGGTATGATTGGGTCAGGTGGGTTAATGGAGGCATGGGTAAAATTGACGGGCCTGATTAGACCGTACCTACTTGATTCAAATGGGCTTAAGTGAATCATTTATATAACTTTCCATCTTGGCCAAGGGTTGATCTTGTTCAATTAAGAACAATGAAAATTAACAACAAACAAACAAGCCTAGTAAGAATACACTCATGAAGTAGGGTCTCGGGAGGGTGTTACAAGTACAAACTCCTGATTAGACCGTACCTACTTGGTTCAAATGGGCTTAAGTGAATCATTTATATAACTTTCCCTTTAAAATTTCCTAACCTATATATGGCTTTTTCAAGAACGGCTATCACTAATCATGTCCTTGAAGAGGTACAAGCTTAACAAATTCTTCCTAATCTTTTTACACATGTTAGTATTGTTGTGTCTCTTCTCCTCACCCCTCCACTCCTTACATGTGTCGTCATTCTTTTTTTGTTCGTAGATGCCCAAATCATCTCAATCTCTCATCTCTTATCTTATCTGAAATGCGTATCAGTGTTCGTCTAACCTTAAAAACTTCACTCCTTATCGAGTCTAAACTTGTGTGGCAACACTTCCACCTCAACATCCTCATCCTTGCTAACTTCAACTTCCGCGCACTTGTCTTTTTGATTAGCCACCAATCAATTCCGTATAACATAGCCTATCGAAATACAATCCTAATTCTCTAGGAACTTCTTGTCACATAAAATGTTTCTAGATTCCATCCACTTACACCCGCCTACTTGAACATCATGACCTACAACACGGTTAATGTCCCTCTCATTCTAAATGAAAGATCTTAGATATTTAAACTTGGTTGTTTGTGGTGTAACTTGGCCTCCATAGTCATTTGGATGTCATCCTTGCCACTTCTTCATAGTCCCATTCAACTCCTGCTTATTTTTATCATCAATACAATATCATCTATGAAAAGCATGCACCACAGGATGAACTCTTAAATCGACTTCAACAATTTATCCAAGACTACTGCAAACAGGAACTGATTCAACGCAATCACCACATGAAAAAAGTGTTTGCATTTGTACTTTTCTCGAATGATTATCTTAGCACTACGATATCCCTAATTAACTCAATATACTTCCAAGTAACCCCTTTTCTCTCTAGACTATCTCAAATGACATGAGGGCATACTATTATAAGCCTTTTTCATGCCGATAAACATCGTAAGCAGTTCCAGATTCATCTCCCTATATTCATCAGCCTGCTCAGAATGTGTATCTCCTTTGCAGTCAACTGCCGCAGCTCAAATCTAAAATTTTTCCATCGTAACCTAAGTTTTTCATCTTATTCTTGCCTTCTCTATCATAGTTTCATAGCAATGCTCAACATTTTAACTCCCTTGAAGTTACCACAACATTAGGTATCACCTTGTCTTTGTAGATCGGGACTAGAACATTACGCCTCAACTGATCTGATAACTTACCAATAACAAATATAATTATGAACAAAAACTACCAAAACACCAAGCTCCTTCTTCCACCATACCTTTTCAAACCTTGATGGAATGCTGTCTGGCGCCCATTGCTTTCGCACTTCCATCTTCTTAAGTGCTTTCCCCACCTCTTTCGTGGTGTTATTATGACAGTAAATATATGTTATTCTTCTGTCATCTTTGGGTGGTTGAGTTCTTTCAATCTTCTTGATGTTTTCTACTACAGTTGAAAAGATTATGGATATAGGTTTGCTATCTCACATTTATATTATTCTCCTTTACCAAAGCATGTCCATCAGCGCTCTTTACGCTATCTGGTTCCATTCTTGCTGTGCATTTGATCTAAGGTACAAGAACAACATCTCTCTGTACATGAACACTCTTCATATATGAATAAAGATTCCTCACGATATGGTTTGATTAATTTTAATAAATGGCTAACAAATAGGTGGTTAATAAGTGAAAGTGGAAATTAAACTCATAAACTGTAACTTTAGCTAGACAAAAATGCATGATTTATTTATATATAACTAACTATAAAGAATATATTGTAAACTACCATTCAATGTTTTTAATATCGGACCGGATAGCGAACCGGTCTTCTAAGAGTTTCATTGGTCGGACTGCTCGGATTGGTTGAACCAGATTAAGAACCGGATGATGTTATATATAAAATATATAAATATACTTATATATATCCAGTTCAAAAACAAATTATGAAAATACTAAATGTTTTAGAGTAGATTTACACTTTCAATACAATATTAACACTCAATTAACTAAATATGTATCATAAATTATTAATTTTTTTTAAGAAAATGAGATTTTAAAAGGAAAAAAATTTGAAATCCGGTCTGGCCGGTTCAACTGAAAATGGTTTAAATACACACAATCGGACAGTTTCTTTGACCGGTTCCAGGTCCAACCGTTCAGAACAGTCGATCCGATCTGGTTCTGAAAACACTACTACCGTCATGTTTCAATGTAATTTGTAGACATGTCATTATTTTATTAAGACAATACTATTGTGATTTATTATTTTCTAATGAACAAGAAATACTGTTAGAAAATTTCCATGAAAAAATGATTTTTACTAAATAATAATGCGAGAGTGACGTACCTTGACAACCTTGATCAAGATAGGGGTTACCCTCGTAACCTTTATCGCATTTACATCGATACCCACCACCTTCTACATCATAGCGCGAACTATTTCCTTTGCACACATTAACCTCGTCAATGCAACTTTCATTAGGCGCGATTACCCATTCGAGAACAACCGACATATTGGACTCCACGTTCTTTACAAAGTTTAAGTAATTAGTAGATAAATCACTAAACGGCCTTCCTCGACAAGAAAGCCATAACCGCATTCATTGAACGAGAATACATCTGAGTGTTCTTGTAAGGTCTCAAGTGTAACATTGTAATATGAGAGACCCTTGGGTATAGATATTTGACAACACCCGATCCCTGAGCATTGCCCATATATAAGGCACTCTAGGTACTTTGCGACATATGTTGTATATATCTAGGTTGCCATCTCCGACAAACAACTTTGAGGGTTCATGAGAAGTGTCACACGTCAGGTTAAACGAGTTGTTGTCTAGGGAACAATCTGTGCCAATACCGAAAGGGTAAGGAATCGTAATGTTCCCGCATTGGGTTGGACAACCTGGTTTTGCTATGTTGTTTGTGGTAGCACCTTCAAAGGCCATTGTAAGAAGAACTGTAATGAGAAAAAGGAAGAAATAAGGAAACATGTTTCTACTATGTGAGAGAATGTTTCCGTTTTTGTATGTGCTTTACTAATAAATTTCATATCGATTTATAAAATGGATACAAGTGTAAACTCCCTCTTGTGTTATGATTAATCAACTTTGCATTGATTTGTTCAATGTCGTGAGCATTATAGGTAATTAAATAGTTTTGATTGCCATTTGGCAAACGTATGGCATAGCTAATTGTCTTATTTTTTGTCCTCCGACCATAGTGATGTATAGGCCGTGCAACTATATTGATATATTATGGTGGTCCTACACAATTCACATGGTAGATTTATTTATTTCTTCCTTTACAATGTATTACTAATATTAAATCCGTGTGTTGTGACACCCTTAACCACAAAAAGAAGTCAATGTAGTTGAAATTTTTTATCAAAACACCAAAACCTTTACATAAATCCATAACCGTGAAGAAGATTAAAGTGCTCGAACCTTCATATAAAAAACCCAAAACATTTACATAAACCTTCACGTTACACCGAGTTTATTTAGCAGACTCTAAATCTTATATACAAAAACAAACCAGTTAAAAAAGTTTGCGTCAATAAAAATGCGCGTCACAACAGCATGTGCGTTAATAACATTCGAACTTTATCTAAAAATTGAAACCTTTAAATAAATAGATCAATAAAAAAGTAAACTTAAAGGCTAGAATAAAAGTAATAGAAAGCTTATAAAAAATCTCAAATAAAAAAACTCAATCCAATAAAACAAAAAGCTAAAGAGGAAAGCTTAAAATAAAAGCAAAACCAAAAAAAGTCAAAGAAATAAAAAATATAAACTTCAGATTAAAAAAAAACAGGGAAATAAAAAAGTGGTACAGACACTCGGCTTGGTTCTTGGGTACCGGTGGACAAAAAATGGTTCGGAAAAGACAAGTGAAAAAACCGGTCCGGTTTTAAATAAACCCATTTTAACCAAAATGATTCTAGCACGGTTTGAATGTGGTTTGTATACAGGTTTGGTAGCCTGACACCCAAAACCAGTTTTATAACCGATTCAAAGAAAAAAAATCCGATTAAAGCGGAAAAAAAAAATTTCCTAAAAAAAACCGGTTTCATAACCAATGGATCAGAAACATTATTGTTAGAGAAATTCTTAAATTTTTTATTTTCCATTAAAATATCCCTTTAAATAAATATCTATTAAAATATTTCTACTGGATAAGACATCAGCCAGGACTGGTCCTAAGGATTTTAGTGCCCTGGACAAGCCGGGAAAAAAAGGCCCTTGAGCCTAAGCATAGCAAAATCATACTATTCAAATGACATACCGTAATAGGTAACCAAAACTTGTGAAGCTCTTCTAGCATTTTTGATAGCGAATTGAAAGAATGGTAGTCGACAAAGCTGCACGTTGCATAGCAGCCTTCTGTAACCCTTGAATGCAATCGATTTGTATTCTTTTCTTTAGGTGGACTGCTAATTGACTTAATTCACCAATCACCATATAAAACAATTTAACAAGTAAGTATGGACCACGATCCATGAGATTTGAGTATTTTGTTCTTAAAAAAAGGCTAGTTGAGTAATTTGGTTAATGAAATAAGACCAAAAATTATATTTGACTTAAAATATAACTGGTTAAATTTTTGATTAGGTTAAACCTTAAAACTATTTTTTAGTATATATATAATATAAAAAATTTTAAAAACAATTTAAAAAGATTTTATTTAAATTCATACTCTTCGCTAAACATTTTGCATTTTTCAAACCAAACGACCTCTTACGGTTTTATCTAAATCTTCATTGTGGTCCCTGTACATATGGTCTCCAATCTTAACTATATTCATTTTTTTAGTTCACACCCTCACTTCATTTAAATTCAAATTAAACAAAGGGTGTTTTTTGTCTTTTCATTATTAAAACAAATGTTTTAAGAAAGAAACTAATTATTTACGCAGATATGGTTCCCAAATCTTCTTTATGGGTTGTGCGACGGTGAGAATGCAATTTTTTTTTGAAATTTCCATTATGAGCCGCCGTGTTTTCAACGTTAGCGCCGACGTCATTACCTGTTACTAAATAAGGTGGTGTTTATTTTTTTAAACAATATTTACGAAGTTTTTTTTGTCTGTAACCCGCAGACCACGCGCAGACATGAATGTCTGTAGACTGTTTATTTTTTTAAAAAGATTTCATTAAAAAAGATCTATATGGGGTATCTTGAGACAGACATAAATTTTTAACTTCATACATCTTCTAAACCTCTTCTCAATCTTAACCCTTGTGAAACCCTTCTACCATCAGCAAAATCGACCGCCTCCCCATCCCGTCACCGACGCCGGACCCCCACCGTTTCGTAGCCACCACAGGCCCCCGTCCACTGTTCCGTCGCCACAAGCCTAGTCGACAGCCGCCGCCGCGCGACCTGCAGCTCCACCGCCGCGCGACCTGCAGCTCCACCGCCGCGCGACCTGCTGCTCCACTGCCACCGTCTGCCGCCCGCCACCCGCCACCATCTTGCTGGAGCCACCCTCCTCCTCGTCACCGGCCACCCTCCTCGTTGCGAACCCAACCCGTTGTGAACCAAAACTGTCGCGCACCAAACCCATCGTGAACCCAACCTGTCGCGCACCCAACCCGTCGCACACACAACCGTTGCACACCCCATTGGTCGACCCCCTCCCATTGCACAACTTTCAATCCATCAGCCTCTCGTCACTTAGTTTTCAGTTTATTTTAGCAGTCTGCAGAAGTTAAAAACTCAAACAATCTTTTTTTTGTAGACTGCAGAGGTTTGATCACCTTTCTTCTATAGATCTCTGCAGATGTGGTCCGCAGACTGCAGACATTTTACCTCTGAAAAAACAAACTGCATCTAATTGATAATCTATCTATATCATTAGCTTTACTAAACCCGTGTATTACAAGGGTTGAATAAACAAAATATTAAATAGAACAAAAATTATTAATTATAAATAAATTTACTAAGACATTATATGATTGGAATTAGGCATGAGTCATAATATAAGTAATAAAACAATAATACGAACTATTTAATTTTGTTTATTTTTTTTCAAAGATAAAGTAAACATTTTGTTTCAAAATAATATTTAAAAAATTTTCTTACTATAACTACCTCCTATTTTAATATTCTTTTTCTAAAAAATTTACTTTAAAAAAACCTAATTTTAAATATTACGTAAAAATAGTTTGAATTTTAAAAAAAAATCCTTTTTAAAAAACTATTTCTATAGAAATAACATTAATAAAAAAGATCATTTTCTTAATTTATTAAAAACTAATTATAATGTAAAAATAAATAAATAATATTATTAGTAATAAATGTAATTATTTAAAAGAAGAGAGAAGCAGAAAGTTTGATGAGAATGAATGTGGTGTTGATACGTGACAACCTCATTTACCCTTTTATTATAATAGAAAGATTATAATAAACATGAAAGGATGACAAGATAGTAATTTTACTCATATTTTAAAACACTCTTACAATAGTCTCAAGCTAAATCGTCTTCTTCTCCTATTTTTCTTCCATTTATGACCCTTCAATAAATCATTATGTACAAATTAAAAAAAAAATTGGGATGATTTAATTTCTAAGTAAATTTATTTATGCTGTATTATGTATATATGTTGAGTCGTGTAACCATCTTCGGTCAGGTTATCTTTACTTGAGTTCAAAACACAATACAATTATCTTGCAGAACTTTCGCTTTATTATTTCTTGTATATAAATTTTATTTTTTCTAATTAAAGAAAGTATGGTCACTTTTTATTTTTGAGAAATAATGCAATTCTTTTTATTTAAGTGATTTCACCTACTTCGTAATCTTCTTTCTTATAGATATTGAAGAGCTAGTTTACAAACTCACTTGCACTTGATGCCATATTGATTTCTGAGAATTTTATTATACAGAATTCAAGTTTCTTTTTAGTCAGGTAAGAGTGATGCTATGTATAGTTAGGTTGTCATTTTGGTAATTCTGGTCATATAAACTTATGTGATAACTTTTTATCGATTATTTGACATGACAGTCTGATGGCAAAGAGGTAAATGTCAAGACCTGAATACGCCTACAAACATTTTGGTTTGTAAACCTTCATCTATTAAATTTGGAACTTTAGGTAATATTTCCTAAGTACTTTAATTTGTTATTCTAATAAACTGAACTCATTCAATCAATCTTTATTGGTATATCACATGTGAGGATCAAGATCACTAAAGCAAGCATCATGTTTTCGAAAAAGTCAAGAAAACTTCTTATTACAACTTCAAACATACATTTATTATATATTTTAGTTTGTTTTAAGTAAATTCAGTGTACTACTTCACGTACTTTTTGACAAGTTTTTTTTCTAACCTTGAATACAACAAAAAAGTAACACTGGCAACGAACCACTGATCTAATTTATTAGTATTTATATGAATTACATACAACGAAACATAAAATAAAGGAATGGAAATACAAAACAAAAATATATATACACAACTATCCTAAAGTTTTGAATAACAAATAACCACTAGCAAAATATTTCAAGCTCAATGGATGATTCCACGTGACAATTATCAAACCAACCGATACATATCATGCATGTAGCGTAACATCTACATGTTATATATTCGTCCAGCAGGCCAACCAGACTCTGTCATAGCCAACAAGATATTGTCATAATTCACCACATCGTTGTGAATACGACTTCGATTTTGAGCATTGAAGAGACTAAAAAAAATTAACTGTTTTGTGAACCCATGGTTTAAATTGAAGAACACGTGATCGAAGAAAATTACGTCAGAATTCGATTTGTATGCGTAAAATGGGCACGCGTTGACCATGACTTATGTCCCAGTTTGACGTAGGTATTTGAACATATGTTTAACCTAATCGGTAGCGGATATCTGTTTTCTAGCGAAGGTGCGGAGGAGCTTGTAGGAAAGGTCTATTGTGATCTTATTGTCGGAGTTGGATCTTTTTATTTTTAAAATATTTGGATTATTTTTTTTTCATTTTCTTAAAAAAAAAAAATTCCCTTTGTTAACATCTGGATTTAAGAAAAAATAAAGGGTTGGACTAAAAAAATTAAAGCATGGGACCAAATCTGCAAGTTTAAAAAGATCATGGCCTAAATCCAAGATTTAGATAGAATTACACAAACCAATCGTAAAATTTACTTATAATATTATTAAAGTATCACTTAGTAATTGTAGGATCGGTGAAGGATGATCAATGCAATAGTTTCACAGGTGGAGGGAGTTGGAGCACTTAGCAGATCAAATAGGGAACCGATTAGTGATGAAACAATGAACATAAGTGAAAGAACAAGAACACACAAAAAAAAATGATTTTCAAGAATGATGTATGTTGCTCTCAAGTTCTTACAAATGCTACAAAGCATACATGGAAAGATACAAATACTCTGAGATACTTTATACTACATCCTACAACCGGTCATACTTTGAAGGCCAGCTGGAAACACTAATCTAGACAACAAGATCAATGTAGAGTCAAAAGGCAAATTGCCTTTTGACTAGTGACTATAACATGCCATAGCTCACATCATAATATATTACCAAAAGGATAAAAAGTACATAGCTGGAAAGTTACAAACAAAAGAACTTAAACTACAGTTGACAAAAGCATGGACTTTTCACCAACTCATATAAGTTGGTGAGTCTTCAGAAGTGGCAGTGAAAAATGGTTCAGCTTTTGTCAAAAGGTGATTCAGAGAAAGCATGTCTTCTCTATTTTCGGAAGAAATCAGTCTTGGCTTCGGAAGACTTTGTCCATGAAGTTTCGGAAGACTTCATCTTTGCTTCAGAAGATATGGTCTTTTGGCTCGAAGATTGATACTAGCATAATTCACTGAGTTATATCAAATCTTTCGAGTAACTTCCTTGTACTTCACATGTGCATGCTGAGAATTATTTGGTTGTTCTTTGGTTGTATTAGTCTTTAAGTGTATTCATTACAAACTCCCCCTAAGCTGATGCTACCAAAACTGAAGAGACCTTTGATTCTTGATCTTCATCTGTTGACAGTCCTCATCAGAACCAAAACTATTCCTTTATCATCAGTTGGTCAGGATTCCTCAGACTCTCAAAGTATCTCCTCATGTTATAGAGATCATGTAGAGGGAGATCAAGTATCTTTTGCTAGAAGTATATGTCTTGACCCCCTTGATCTCTAGTGACATACCATTTGTATGGATTGGTGGCAAACATCGAAGATATGATAGGTCTCTTAGCAGCAAGAGGTTCTACTTGAATAGGAGTTGGATGAGCAGCCTCTTGTTGAACACCCTCAGGATGTTCTGACCCATCCTAGGTACAGAGGTGGATGCCTTGGACTTTCTTCTTCTTGTCCCTTCTTATGGCCATCCTTTTCCTCTTCTGTACTTTAGCTGAGGAGTCTGGCCTGCAGCAACAGATTGTTCTTGTTTGTCTTCCTCAGTTAGGTTCTTGTCCTTCATAGGTTCAGAAAGAAAAGGATCAAGACCCTACCATGGATCAGAAGATGAAGCTGGCTGCGATGTAGCACTAGGTCCAGGTTGTGTTGTCTCTTGGGGTTCAACCTTGACCTCAACTTTAGGTGCAACCTGACTTGGTGGAGAATTCAAGTCAACTAACTCACCCCTTTTGATCTTCTACTTGATCACTTTAATGTGCTCATCCATGGTGGATAGAGACATTGGACCAAGTCTCCTTCCAGAGAATCCATACAGCTTCAAGAAGCTTACCATCTTCTATATATCAACAGATTTCTTCAAGTTTGCTTTGATGGAGGCTCTTGACCTTACAGCCTCTTCCCTTATCTTCCTCTTTGTTGCCTTTGGCTCTTTTTGTACTTGTTGCTTGAGCTGCGTGAGGTATTCAAAATCAATGTAGTCATATCGTAAGGGAAGAAGGTCTGCTACCTGATAGAGACCTGTGGCACTTAGGTAGGTGATCATGTTTTGCCTGTCTTGTTTCCTACCTACCTGCATTTGTTGCTTAGTAGCCATAGCCTATGTCTTAAGACTTTCCTGAACTGGGGAGAGAGTAGGAGCTTTGGTAGGAGCTTTGTAGATTTTCTTTCTCCTTCTTTCTTCTTTGATCTTAAGAAGCAGTTCTGCTGTCTCAGCTTTCTTCCTCTCTTTTAACACTTCTATGTCAGCCAGTTTATTTAATTCCTTTAAGGGGAGAGAGATGAATTCATCAAGGTTGTAGTTCCTGGACCCAATTAGTTCAATCTGGCTACCTTAACTTATCATCTTGAGTGCTTGGACTGGGGGCAGCCCTGATTGCAGCTTCCATAAAGCCAGCGGTCCTAGTTGAACTCTCTCCCCTTGCTTTTCTCTTCCACTCTCTCTTCTACTCCTTAATCTCCTTAGGAGTCATCTTTCTTTTCCCTTTTTCACTCACAGGCCTGTGTGACTCAGGATGAAGAGAGCTTTGGCCTTCATTGCTTGGTGCTGCACTTAAGCTCTGGCCAGAGAGAGGCTGTAAGACACCTTCACCAGCTGGTGCCTCACTGAGGGTAATGGGTGCTGAGGGTGCTGAAGCAGCTCATGTCTCAAGGTTCACAGGCTTAACTGCTGGGCCTTCAGCCAAGGTTTCCCCTTCAAATCTAATCTTACGGTCCACCTAGCATCCAGTTGACTAACAGTCTTACTTACTAGCCTCTGTCTATATAATCTGGTTCTCAGCTTGAACTCTTCAAGCACCCTTTTTTGAATCCTATCAGATAACCTTATAGCTTGCCTATTTTTACTTAGGTTGGAAAGGTCAACTAGATAGGTGCTCTCATAGTATCTCAGGTTATAGAAGTTGAAGATCTCTTATTGATCCTGAGACCTAGAGATTACCAGGGCTCTCCTTTCTTCATCATACCTCCATCCCACTATTGGATTTTTAGCAGGGTGAGATGGAGTAGGCATAGCCTTAGTATACCTTACTCAAACAAGCTTTGAATGAGTGAGTCCACATCAGTGTGGACTTGAGGAGGTTGTTAAGTATGGACAACTACAAGTGAGGATGGTAAGTCCTCCACGTCCATACTCTGAGAGGAACTCCCAGGTTCTATGATTGTAAGTAAAACTTTCTCCTCCTTTTTGGTAGCATCACCCTCTTGCACAGGGGAGCTAGGAGTTAGGTCCACCACATCTATAAGTTCTTGTGGACCTAGTTGAGTCCTTTGGATGGGTCTCTCAACTAAGTTGCCCTTGAGATCGGTGATCTCAAGTTGTGGTCATTGACCATTCTTTGTAAGGTAGTCACCTGAGATTCTAGGTGACTAACCTTTAAAACTAAATAGGTGCAAATTTGGATAGTTTGTGCACTTTAGTTGCAGACTCCCCTTATCTTCATCAGAAGAATTATGAGGGGATGAGAGAATAGGACCAAGGTCTTCTTCCTTATCACAAACTTGTGTTTCTTGGCTGCTGGTTTTCCCTTGCACACTGACAGCTTCAAAGAATGTGTCAATGAGCTGGGTTGACATGGTTGAGGTCTTAAAAATATAATCACTTGCAAAAGTGAGAGCCTCTTCCATATGGGCCTCGGGAACAGGTTTAGGGAGGTCCATCTCAGTTGTAGGTGAATGATGTTAGCTAGATATAGGTGATTCAGGAACACTCATCTCTCTTTGAGTGGGGTGGATAAGAGAGACTCATGGTACTCATTGAATCCTATATCTTCATCATCATAGAATTCAAGGTTGGGGATTGGTTGGTTGAGGTCAAGCGGTTGAGGATGGTAACTTTCCACTGAAGAGTGATCACTAGAGTTTTGAGACTCTGAGTGAAGGCTTAAGGCTGGGGTTATGAGCTCATCAGGCTGAGCATGAGGAACCTCAGCATTGATCATAAAAATAATGGGAGTGGTTTGCTCCTTAGGAGAAGTGGGAGCTCCAGTGTCCACTTCCTTCTGCATGGTTGGTGATTTAGGGGCCTACTCAACCTGAGTAGACTGAGCAAGGGTTCTCTTGGATTTTCTTTGGTAGGTGATGGTGATTTGTGGTGTGTGGGGGTTGCAGATGTAAAAGGTGCGGGTTCAACATTGGCTGGTGCTGCCAAGTTGTCACCTTAAGCAATGAGCACTAACATTTTTGGGATCAGGGCTGTTTCTACCCCTGAGAAGCCAACAGTGGGCTTTCTCATTGTCTTGAAGATGTCGGGCTTCATCTATCCTAATTTAAAAATATTACATGTTCCCCTTAACTGTATGCCCAGTTTACAGTTAAGAATGTATTGAACATATCTTGAGACCATATAATATTCTAAGGAGTCCAAGTTTGCAAGAAGATTTGTATATACAAATTGAGAATACCTAAATTTGACCCCTTGTACCATTCCATGGACTATGTAGGAAAGGTCTTCAGGAATTTAGTCCCAACCTCCATGCTTGTTTGATAGGGAGTGGATGACCACATGGAGGAGGTACTTCCATTTGGATGAGACCTTACCTTTTTTGAAGGTTCTTATGGAGTAGTCCCCTTCATAGCCCATCTTTTGGAATGATTTGTTAACAACATACTTAGGGAAAGACAAGCCACCCTCTTCATCATCCAGCCTTAGATGAGAATTGATTATGGTTGGAGTGATGAATATTGTCCTCCCCTGCACTGTGGCAGACAGTGCCTTCGTACCGTCCAAGATGACCTCTTGGCAGGTCCTCTAGAACTCCAAAAGTTGATCTTCATATAATAAAGGGTCAATTGTGAGGGAGGTGAGGTAGTTGGTTAGAGACAAAAGGCGGCAAACGTCTGAGAAACCAGGATCTTTCTCAGACGATAACAGAGCAACTTGATTATGTTGCCTGTGTAAGTGCAGGGAGAAATCCAGTTGGTTTTAGGGATCAGGGTTGGCCATTTTGAGTAGCTTTGAAGTGAAGAAAGTTAAGAACAAAGTCAGTTTGTGAGTGAATTTTGGGTTTGAATCTTACAGATGAAGGAGAAAGTGAAAGAGGGGGAATCATTGTACAAATATATATATGATATGGATTAAGACAAAGTTAATGCAAATGAATAAAGTTTGAAATCTGAATGTCGGTCCCACCTCTGAAAAAGTGCCCAAAAAGGTAGTTTTATTGGAAGTCGAAAATCTTCCGAAGGTAATTTGTCTTCGGAAGTTTTTTGAGAAAACTTCCGAAGCCAATTTGGCTTCGAAGATATTACTTAGCTTTTCAAGAATTTTGCTTTGGAAAAAAAATTACTTAAAGTATTTTTACTTCCTAGATAGATTTTGCTTCGGAAGATATCAAATCAAAAATCTTATTCAATGATGAGAATAAAGCTTCCGAGACTTAATTGCTTTCGGAAAAAAATAGTCATTCAATACATATAAGTACTTGGTGACAAATATAAGCTTCAGAAGATATATCCAAATTTCTTCCGAAGGTTAATTTCTCAGAAGTAGTTATTTATTTTGAAGACATAATTTTCTTCCAAAGACAACTTGATGTCTTCTAAAGGAAAATATATCTAAAATTCTCGAAATTCTAAGGGATATCATTTTTGAAAAGTTTCTTCCAAAGTAAACTAAGCTTATATGGTGATGATATAGACAACTTAAGACACACATAATATTAAAAATAATCTTGAGTTTAGTTCAAGAAAATTCTACTCAAAGTTAATCATCCCAATAGCTGATACAAGATAGTTAAACTCTGTTCATCAAAAGCTTTTGGGAACAGATCAGCATATTGTTCATGTGGTTAACTTTGACTAGTTTTATCAACCCTTTTTCAAAATTATCTTTAATCAAATGATACCTGATGTTGATGTGCTTTGTCTTTAAGTGTTGTACAGGATTCTCTGTAATTGAGAGATAGCACTGTTGTTGTTATATGGATAGGAGTCTCCTTGAGTTTGAATCCATAGTCTAGTATCTGATTCTGAATCCAAAGCACTTGAGCACAGCAGCTTACAACAGCAAAGTATTTAACTTCAGTAGTTGATGTAGACATACAGGATTGTTTCTTGCATTGGCATGAGACTATTCTTCCATCAAGAAATTGACATCCCCCGGATGTAGACTTTGCAGTCATATTGCAGCCACCATAGTCACTATCTATATATGCATACATATTGAAGTCAAAATTCTTTAGATACCAAAGGCCTAGTTTGGGAGCACCTTTAAGATATCTAAGAATTCTCTTAACAGCAACCAGGTGTGACATCTTGGGGTTGGCTTGATATCTTGCACAAATACATGTAGCAAACATGATATCAGGCCTGCTAGCTATGAGGTACATAAGAGACCCAATCATAGCCTTGTATAGATGTTCATCAACATACTCCCCCTAAAGATATAGTGCTAGAGAGTAGTTTCTAGCTATGGGTGTCTTAGCAACCTTGCACTCAGTCATATGAAATCTGGTAAGTATGTCTTGCACATACTTTGACTAGTTTATGAAGATGCCATTGTCAACCTGCTTCACTTGAATTCCTAAGAAGAAATTGAGTTCCCCCATGGCTCTCATTTCAAATCTATTCTTCATCAGCTTCTCAAAGTTTTTGCAGAGCTTCGGATTAGTTGACCCAAAGATAATGTCATCTACATAAACTTGAACCAGCATCAAGTCATTTCCTAATCCTTTGATGAAGAGTGTCATATCAATAGTACCTCTCTTGTATCCAAGCTGATGGAGATACTATGATAGTGTCTCATGCCACTTCCTTGGAGCTTGATGCAGCCCAAAGCGAGCTTTTTTAAGCTTGCAGACATAATCAGGATGATTTGGGTCTGCAAAGCCAAGAGGTTGTTTGACATACACCTCCTCATCAATCACCTTATATAAAAAGGCGCACTTGATATCAAGTTGGTAGACCTTGAAATCCTTGGATGTAGCAAAATCCAAGAATATTCTAACAGCTTCAAGTCTTGCTACAGGAGCAAAAATATCTGTGTAGTCAATCCCTTCTTCTTGAGTGTACCCTTGAATAACTAGTCTTGCCTTGTTCTTGATGACAAGTCCTCTATCATCCTTTTTGTTCCTAAACACCCACTTAGTACCTATGGTAGTCTTCCCTTGAGGAAGAGGACATAGATTCCAAACCTTTTGTCTCTTGAATTGAAGCAAATCCTCCTACATTGCTTCAACCCAACTTCCATCCTTCAAAGCCTCATCAATCTTCTTAGGCTCTATCTAAGACAAGAAACAAGAGTGTAGATAAATATTTTTGTAATGGGTTTGTCCTCGTGTTCTCACCCTAGTCTCAACATCTCCAATCATGTTTATGGTAGGATGGGACTTGTGGATTCTCAGTTGAGGAATCACAGTAAGTTGTTTGGACAGATCTAAATTGGTGAAATTCAGATCTGGTGCTTGAGTATCGTCCACCACATCAACACACTTATCAAGTGAGACTTGATCCAATGAGTGTGTTATGTCATTGATGTTGTCTTCTATGGAGTGGTTAGCAGCATCAAGGAATTCTTGATCACTATCACCAACTCCATCTCCTCCTACATTGGAAATTCCTTCATCTGAGTTTTGTGCCTCTATGTTGGAATTTATAGGCACCTCAGAGTATCAGCTGAAGAATTTGCCATGGTTATGCTGACAGGATTTCCAACTGCAGGGCTATTTACCACTGGAGCTAAAGTAGTTTGAACACTGGTCATTTCAGCTCAAATCTTGGATCAGAATCTCTTGTTGATAATGTACCTGTAGATCCTGAAACATCTTTACAAGATTTGTTAAAATAGTTGGTAATTAAATCAATATCAAACAGCTAATCAGGACTAGAACCTTTCATACTAGGTGTGTGCTCATTGAAGGTCACATTGGCTGACTCCTCAACTACTCTGGTTCTAATCAGGACTAGATACTCTTTCATACTAGGTGTGTGCTCATTGAAGTCACATTGGCTGACTCCTCAACTACTCTGGTTCTGAGATTGTATACTCTATAAGCCTTAGCCTGAGAAGACTATCCAATAAAATGTCCATCATCTGATTTCTTAGCAAGTTTGGCTATTTGATCATTGGTATTCAAGATGGTACAAGGACATCCAAATGATCCGAGGAAACCAATAAAAGGTCTCCTTTGTGCCACAGTTTATAATGAGCCTTACCATGAGTCTTGACAACTAAAACTCTATTCTGTACATAGCAGACAGTGTTGACTGCCTCTATCCAGAAGGTGATGGGTTGTTTAGAGTCAAACAACATGGTTCTTGCAGGTTCAATAAGTTTCTTGTTTCTCCTCTCAGCAACGCCGTTTTGCCGAGGAGTCCTGTGTGCCCTATATTGTCTTGAAATACCCTTTTCATCACAAAATACATTAAGGATTTGGTTTTTAAATTTAGTTCCTTGATCACATCTTATGATCTTGACCTTGTGATCACATTGATTCTTAATTTTCAGAATGAATCTCTTCAAGATCTCAGGGGTCTCATCCTTAGTTCTAAGGAAGAAGACCCAAGTATATCTTGTGAAGTCATCTGTGATCACCAAGCAATAAGAGGTTCTTCTTAGACTTATTACATTGGTGGGGCCAAAGAGATCCATATGTAATAAATGTAGGGGTGTAATGATGGAGTTCATTTCCTTTGGCTTGTGATATACCTTGTGTTGCTTCCCTTTCAGGCATGCAATACAATGGTAATCACTTGTAAACTCTTTCTTTGCATTCTAGTTACCAATCATTCTTAATTAATTTATTCATGTTATTAATGTTTACATGGCACATTCTTTTATGCCAGAGGAAAGACTCATCACTATTGGCTTTAGATAGAAAGCAAGAAACTTCTCCTGAAAGGAATGTTTCCTGCAAATCCATCTTGTACATGTTCCCTTTACTGGGGCTCTGAGTAGGATATGCTCTTGAGGAATAACCACCCCGGGCTTGAGAACAATACACCCATGCTCAGTGAAGAGCATGTTGTGACTCTAATCACTAAATTGGGATACACTCAGAAGATTATACCCAAGCTCCTTGACAAAGTTTATCTTTTCAATGCTGAGGTTACTATTTGTGATCCTGCCCCTTCTAGTAATGTAACCACCAGATTCTCCTCTAAAAGAAACTGGCCCTCCATCAATTTTCTCAAAGTTTTAGAGCAAAGAGCCACTGCCTTTCATATTTCTGGAACAGCAACTATCAATGATGCATACATTCCCTTTAGTCTTTAGCTGTTCCTACACAGAAAGAGATGGTTAGTTACATATGGAAACCCAAGCCTCATTGGTCTTGGGCTTGTCAAAGTGAACAGAAGTTAATGCAATAGTAATAGATCCTATATGCAAGTTTTGAGGATCATTTGTTGTTGTTGATGAAGAACTTTCAATCACATCACCTTCCTTCATCTTCCACACCATATTTGGAAGAGTAGACTTGGCCTTTAACACTTTAGAAGTTTTGATGACTTCAGAAGTTTTGGAGACTGGACATTCGGAAGCTTTTGCATCCACTGCAGCAAACTTTAGTACTTCGGAAGCATTCTTTTCTTTTGAGACCAAATTTTCTTTCGAAGGTAAGTTTTCACTTATCTTCTTCTTCACTTTGGAGCTTCCGAAAGGAAGAGATTTTCCATCTGAAGCTATTTTCTTCTTCTTCTCAGAAGTTTTCTTCTTAGTCATATGGATAGTACTTTTAGGATTGTAGATACAATCCTTTGTAAAGTGAGAAGTATTACCACACATGATGTATTCAGTTGGCATGCTTCTGAGAGTCTTCTTTTGAGTAGGAGGCTGAGCTTGATCACTTTCCACTTCCTTCTTTCTCTTCTCATATGATGCAGCAGGCTCCTTGGGATGAGGATTGCTTTTGGAACTGGATGGTTCAAGCTGTGAAGTAGTGGCGCATATTTTATCAGCCTTTTTCTCTGGATCAGGATGATTTGGATATGAACTAGGACTCCTAGTACTAGAGTCCATAGTTGAGTCTTTAGTCTTTACCACTTCAAATCCAGCAAAAATGAAAACCTGCTTTTGCTTGGAGTTAAAGGTGGCCTTGATCTCTTGGGCTTTTTTGGACTTTCTTTTGGCTGCCCTGATCAAGTTCTTCCTTGCAAACTTAGTCATCCTTGATTCTTTCTTCTCTCCAGGAGAATAGTGTCCCTTATTAGGATAACCCTTGTCACTCACCTTAGGTTCATCCTTCTTTATCTACTCTTCATCTTCATCCTCTTCTTGAGTGGGATCAATGGAGGGCAGCTTATCTTGACAAGTTCCACACCTTGAGGTCTTACAGATAACAATATGTGTTGAAGAGCTATCTCACTTGAACCCAATCCCTGCCTGTTCGGATAAAAAATCTTTGCATGCATGAATGAAGATATTATGTTCTTGAAGATTTCCTCTTCAAGAACACATTTTTCTGCTTTAGCTTTGCTGATCACAAGCTCAGCCTGGTATTTAGTTAACTTGGTAATGAGATCTTTTATTTGAGTCCTATAATTTGGGTGCTCATGTTTAAGAGTTGAGATGGTTTTCTCTAAATCTTCTATTTTAAGTTTATAATCATTTTTAGCTCTTTTGAAATCAGCTTTTAAGATGTTCAAGGACTCAAGGTCAGATCTCATTTCCAAGTTGTAGGACCTATACATGTTAACTTTAGCAATGGATTCATGAATACAAAGATGTTCCCACACCTTAGCTTCTTCATGATCAGCCATCAATGCTTGGTTTGGAAAAGCATCTTCTACCTGAAAGCTCCAGTCAAAGCCTCCCTCTTCAATAGCAACAGCAGCATGTTTGGGTTGGCTTGGCTTCTCAGTTCTTGGAGCTGCATCAGTGTAGTTTGGTTTGGATTCTGCTTGGCCACCATTTGTCCTTGGTGCCTTGCACTTTCTAGCAAAGTGTCCTATTTGGTTACAGTTGTAACACTTCACTTTGCTTTTATCCAGTTTGAACTTTCCACTGGCCACATTACTGGGAAACTTTCTTCATGTCCTCTTGTAGAACTTCTTGGCTCTGTGAGTGAGAAGAGCCATCTGTTAAACTATCTCCATATACTCCAGATCATCTAGATGGATGCAGTCCAGGTCTTCAAGAGTGAAAAGAAGGTTGCCACAATTTTCATCAGTAGACACAAAGGGTTGTGCAGAGTTTGTCTCTTGGAATGGGCTTCCTTGGATGTAGCTCTCCCTTGATGTCTCGGGGAAGGTGATGAAAGGACCCTTTTGTGAGTTTTCAGGGAAGCATATGAGATGATGTTGTGGTTCTATGCTATCCCTTTCAACCGCATGTAGGGTTGAACTCTACTGATTGTTGGAAGAGCTGATTGATGGATTTTGAAAGTTCATCTCTATCTGGTAACCACTAAGGATACCATACAGCTCTGTGAGAGAAAGAGTCGAGAGATTCTTAGTTCTTTTGATGGCCATATAGTAGTGAGTCTATTGTCTGGGAAGAGAGAACATGAACTTCCTCACTATGTCTTTATTCTCAAGTTTTAATCCAACATCCATTAGAGTATCCATAATCTTAACATACCTAAAGTGTTGTTGAGTCATGGTTTCACCTGTCTTATAGGTGAAGTTTTTAAACTGCTGCTTCATGATGTCTTTGTTGTTCTCCTTGGCTTCCTTAGACCCCTCATACATGAGCTTTAATGCATCCCAAAGCTGCTAGCAGTCTTGCACTTCTTGAAGCCCTTGTATATGGAGTTAGAAAGAGCAGTTTGAAGAGCGGTCATGGTTTTCTTATCTACATCTATTTTCTTCCTGTCTTCTTTAGAGTAGTCAGCCATTTCCTTTGTATCATCCCACCTCTATCAGTGGCTGAAGAGGTGCTTGGGATATGAGGTCCTTCAACAATAGATCTCCACATCCTGCTGTCTTGAGACTTGATGAACCCTTCCATACGTTGGCACCAAGTATCAAAGTCAGCAGGAGTGATCAGTGGTGACTTTGTCATAGTACCGTTTCCATATCAGCCTTAGAAAGAGCTGCCATTTGAGTTGATAAGTGTTTTATGAAACTGAAGGGATTTAAGATGGTGAGATCTTACAATCAAGAGCCTGAAATGCTCTGATACCAATTGCAGGACCTGTGAAGGATGGTCAATGCAATAGTTTCATAGGGTGGAGGGAGTTGGAACACTTAGCAGATCAAATAGGGAACCGATTAGTGATGAAACAATGAACATAAGTGAAAGAACAAGAACAAGAACACTCAAATATGATTTTCAAGAATGATGTATGTTGCTCTCAAGTTCTTACAAGTGTTACAAAGCATACATGGAAAGATACAAGTACTTGAGATACTTTATACTACATCCTACAGCCCACCATACTTTGAAGGCTAGCTGGAAACAATAATCTAAACAACAAGATCAATGTAGAGTCAAAAGGCAAATTGCCTTTTGACTAGTGACTATGACATGCCATAACTCACATCCTAATATATTACAAAAAGGATAAAAAGTACATAGCTGGAAAGTTACAGACAAAAGACCTTAATCTACAGTTGACAAAAGCATGGACTTTTCACCAACTCATATAAGTTGGTGAGTCTTCAGAAGTTGCAATGAAAAGTGGTTCAGCTTTTGTCAAAAGGTGATTCAGAGAAAGCATGTTTTCTCTGTCTTTGGAAGAAACAAGTCGTTGGCTTCGGAAGACTTTGTCCTTGAAGCTTCGGAAGGCTTAATCTTTGGCTTTGGAAGATATGGTCTTTTGGCTTCGGAAGATTTGAAACTTAGCATAATTCACTGAGTTATATCAAATCTTCCGAAGTAACTTCCTTGTACTTCACATGTGCATGCTGAGAGTTATTTGGTTGCATCATCCTTTAAGTGTATTCCTTACAGTAATTAATATTTAGAAGTTATAAAATATTTTTAATAAAATATATGGTTGAAATTAAGTATAATTAACTAACTTAAGTAATAAAACAATAACAATATTTTTTAAACTATCGTCTTTAAAGATCTTTTTATTTTTAAAAAGTAAATTTTTAAATCTTTGTATTAAAAACTTTATATTTCAAAAATTTTGTTATTAAATTTAGACACAATGATCATACTAGACTCGATGATTATTAGTAGATCCGATGAGCTGTTTGACGATAATTACACAATGACCTGATCAACATTATACAATGAACTGGGTAAAACATGAAAAATTATATTTTTAGCATTGTGTTGTTTAAAAATTATTATTTTAGAAAAGCATAATAGAAAACACAATTATCAGCATTAGACACAATGATATGATGAATCTTACACAATGAGCTGAAATAACGTGAAAAAACCTTCATTTTTTGTGTATCAACATTATACACATTTTAAAGATAAAAAACGGTAGTTTAAATGATGTAATTTTTTAAAAAAATAATGTTGTATGTAAAAGTTACGAGCATTTTAAAAAATGATGGAACATAAAAGTATGGCTAAAATTAAACTACCTTTGGTCTATTTTTAAAGTTTTAATTATTTATCATTATGCCATCGAATTTTCCTAGTCACTAGATCTAAGATCTGATTGATAATAATTCTTTTCATAATTTGTAGTTTTCCCCCATGTTTAGAATAACTCCACCCTTATATTTAAATCCGATTTCGATTTGTGTATGTGTGTGTATATATATGTGTATTCAAATACCAAATTATTTATATAATCTAGACTATTGGTTTTAAGTGTTCGAGTAACTACGCGTTTAATCTATATGTTAAAATCCAACTTTGTCATAAACAAATTTGTCGTATTTACAGTTCCAATAATTCAAACTAGATTAATTCTAATAATATAAAAATTTTAAAAACAAAGGATTTTCAGCTTTTTTGTATTTCTTTTTAATTTCAAGAAAAACATTATACAAATTGTCCCTATGATTTGGTAATATTACAAGTTTAGTCCCTAGGATGTTAAAAACTAACAGGCTTTAACGATGAGGACTAAACTTGCAACCAGTTATCATAAGTTTAGACCAAATTTATAATTTTGAAAACTCAAAAGATCAATCTTTATTTCACGTTGATCCCAAAAAAAAGAGTTACCAGATTTCAGACATGAAAACTCAAAGCTAATGAGAAGACAGAAGTGAAGTTGTAAGTCAGTTGAGAGACTCAATAAAAAAACCCTCAACAAAGAAGGGGAAGACATCGAGATTGGTATGACTTGTGGCTAGGGGTGAAAGGCCAACGAAGATCAGATATAGCTGTGAAATCATTCTCATCTAAGTTGTCTTATTTTGTCTCCCGTGCTAGGAAGCATTACTCCTTTTTTCATTCCAAATTCAAGAATACGATCGATACGATTGATTGGTCTGTGCGCCTCTCTTATTACTTTTTTGTATTCCCTTGTTCTTCGGATATGGATCCTGACATGATACATCTTTGTAATGAAAATTGAGTGTAAACATTTTTTTCCCAGAATCGATAGAATGAGCCAAACTTGTAGTATGATCAACCCATATAGATTATTTATGCAATTTTCTCTTACTAGAAAGACTAAATTACACGGATCATCCTTGAGGTTTGCTTAAATTTCACCTTTCGTATTGAAAAATTATAAGTTTAGTCCTAAGGTTTGAGAAATCGTAATACTTTTCGTCCCTCTCCTTAACGGCCGTTAAAAAAGTCCGCTAAGTAAGAGTAAAACTAAAAAAATTAAATGCATGGGACCAGCACCACCCCACACTTTTTCTTCCTCATTTTCCTTTCACTACCACACAACCCCATCTCAACCACCACCACCACCACCAAGTCCACTTGTCACCACTACCACACACCCCCCATCTGCACCACCACCACACACCCTCCATCTCCACCAGACACCTCCATATCCACCTGCACCACCCACCCACCCCACGTTTCTTCTTCACTGGAGTAACAATCCACCTCGCCACCTATTTTCGGCTTGGCCAACCACCACCATCACCTTGTTAACCACCACATGCAGCGGCCCTAGACCCATTCTGTAACACCCGAAAATTTATAAAAAGGAAAGGAAAAGAAGAGAAAAAGGGGAAAGATGGCATTTTTCAAAAGTAAAGGAGGTTAAAGTGTGCAAGTGGCAAACTTGCTTCTAGTGGGTTCAAAAAGCAGGGCATGGCTGCCCACACCCCCATTTCCCCACATCTACTTACAAGAAGAGAAGAAGAAGCTGCCATCGGTTTCTAGAGAGAGAAGGAGGAAGATCTGCTTGAAGGTGAGATTTTAAGGTGCTGGAACTTCAAGTGGACTCTCAGGTTTAAGGTGTTCTACTCGAAAGCTGTTCCAGGTGAGTTCTAGATCCCCTCTTTTACTGGTTTTCTACGTATTTAGGGCTGTTATGCATACTAAACAGAAGGTTTCTAAACCGAACAATGAATTTTAAGATGATGTGGGACTGTGTGTTATTGATGTATGTTTTTAGATGATTTCTAAGTTGTGCATGATGCTTAGTATGTTCTAAGTGTGTAGCATGTTAGATCTAAGCTAAGAATATGCTTAAAATGATGTATGGAGACTGGAAATCGAGTGAGTTGGATCGTAGGTGCTATAAGCTGTCCGCTGTGGATCTCGTATGTCCGCTGTGGACACTTAGGAAGGTTGTCCAGGTCGTCCGCTGTGGACACTCGCTATCCGTTGTGGATACTCACCGTCCGCTGTGGACACTTGGACATTATTAATGTGTCCGTTGTGGACACTTAGGCATTTAGTTGTCCACTGTGGACTTTGCATGTCCGCTGTAGACTTTGCTTGTCCGCTGTGGACCCTTGAGAAAATCTTAGCTGTCCGCTGTGGACTTGGCTATCCGCTGTGGACCATTAGCCATCCGCTGTGGACACTTAGATAATTTTCATGTTGCGCGCTTTGGACTTTTGTAGGAACCTCTGAGGTTATGAGGCTGATTCAACCAAAGATACCAAAACTGTAGATGCTTCTTTAAAGATTAACATTTGTCTTTGTATGTCTTTTACATTTTTGTCATAGTATAGGGACTTTTCATGTAAATATGTTCCTTTGTTTTCTTGATTAGTATAAATAGCATAGATATGTATGGTGTAGTAGAGTTTAAGAGAGTTAAAAAAAAAGTTTGAGGTTGAGATGTATTGTAACTGTTTACTACACTTTGTATTCTTCTATGCTTCTAATTAATGAAAACTCTATGAATTTTTGTTGATTTCTTGTGTTGAATTGAATACTTATGTGTTTTAGATTGAATTGTATTCATATATCATCACAGATCGATCCATTTTGAGCTCATCAAATAGTATCAGAGCTTTCGGTTCAGTGATTGAAGTTCTTCAACTGTCGAACTCTCATAATCACTTGAATCTGTGATTGATAAACAATTCAGTCATATAATTGTTGAATTTAGTTGTGTTTCATCATCAGGAACATGATTTGATTCACAATTAGCAGTACAATTCGTTCAAATCAGTGAATTTGAGCAAAAAGCTCTTCGAACCTGTTCTTCATTTGTCGAACCTGTTCTTGAATCAAAAGATCAATTTTGGTTGTTAATTGAAGAAATTGAGTTTGAAGGATTGATTATGGATCAATTTACTACATAATTTGAGGATTTCAGATCAATTAATCAGGTTTTGAAGGATTTTAGAAAATTTAAGTTCATATGAAACTGATGAATGTGGCGCATTAGGTCAAAAACACTGCTGAAAATGGCCTAAGTGTTAGGCGCATAACAACTGTTTAGCGCTTTTTCACTATTGGGTGTTTTTTAGTTAGGTGTTTTTCTACTGTTGGGACACATTTCAACTGTTGGGACACATTTCAACTGTTGGACACTTTGATAGAAGGAATTCCAGGCGTTTTACAACTATTGAGGCGTTTTTGAACTATTTGGGCGTTTTACCAACCAGGCGTCTGACAACTGTTCAGGCATTTTGATACTGTTCAGACGCTTTTCTATTTGGGCGTTTTGGAATTTTTCTAAGGCAATCCCTTAGACCTTTCAAAGTCAAAGTCAAAGGAAGTAACTCAACTGTTTGGGCGTTTTTCCACTATTTGGACGCATCAGCTTCAACACTTATAAAATTTTTAAAATTTTTTCAGAAACTTAAAAAATCCAAAAATATTTTCAATTCATTGTTTTAATTCAAAATATTAAAAACAACAAAAACAAATTTCTTTTAAAATCAAAAACTAAAAATGGTAAAATCAGAAGACTTAGAGAACAGAGTTCCCAAGCTGAAGAATAGAGCAGATTTCAAGAATTGGTCATTGAGATTAAAGCATCACTTGAATTCTATTGATACTAATCTATGGAAATCAACAGAAAAAGGACCTCATATTCCTATAACTTCAGATGGTCCTGATAGAGCTTTTGTCTACACCCAAGAATCTCAGGAACCATATCCTGAAGATGGATTACAGGGTGATGATCTCAGGAAAGTTAAAAATGATATAAAAGTGTATTCTTTGATGTGCAAAGGACTGCCACTTGAAGTCCTTACAAGGCTTGATGGTTATCAGACGGGATACACCATGTATAAGGCATTAAAAATAATATGTGAAGGTGGAAAGGAGATCCAGGATCTGAAAAAGCAAAAGTTAAAGAAACAATTAGAACTTTTGGAACATTTATCTGGTGAAACAATAAATCAGATGATGAACAGATTTGTTCAACTGATAACTGAGATGTCGACTGCAGGCATCAAGAATGATTTAAAAGATCTTAACTTCAGGCTTCTTAATGCTCTTCCATCTTCATGGAAGCAAACAGTCACTCTGTTAAAGCATACTGAGAAATTCCCAATGGATCTTGATCTCTTGATTGCTAAAATAGAATCTGTTGAAATTGATGAAAGTTCTAGAAACAATGACAGAGCAGCTTCGATGTCACAATATAAATATGTTTCTTCTCCTGCAAGTACTGTGGAGAATGCATTCATGGCTAAGAATGAAACTTCACCAGAAGATGAGGGTGATCTATTCTTTGGCGTAGGGTTTTTCACTGATTCCACTTACACAAGTGCTCCTGCCTATACAACTCAGAATCAACCTCAATCTCCTCCTATGCCTAAAAGTTCTAAATCTCAAGCAGAGACCCATCTGCTAACTCTGCTAAAACTAGCAAAGTTAACGATGTAATAAACATCCTATTACGGATGAAGAGTCTAAACTGCTTTTACTGCATTTATGGCAAGCTTTCAAGCTTATCAAGGTAGTCATCTAACTCAACTTGATTTTGTTTTGCAGGATTTGTTTGAAATGGATCCAAACGATGTAGAAGAAATGGATCTCAACTGGCAAATGGTTATGATAGCGTACAGGACTCAGAAACACTCGTATGTCAACAGAAACTACAAGCCGAGTGCAAACAAGTCTGTTGGATTTGATAAGTCCAAATCTAGGTGTTTCATTGTAATAGCTATGGTCACTTCTCTAGAGAGTGCAAAGCTCCAAGGAATAAAGGAGGAAATGGCCAATCAAGCTCAAGTAATCAAAGGTTTCAGCAATCTTCACAGAAGACATTTCAGAAACCTATCAAACCTACCAATGCCAGAATTGAAAGATGATTCTAAATCATCAGAGGAGCCCAAGAAAGCTCTTGTTGTTAATATTAAAGATGGTTATGATTGGAGTGCATACGCTGAGCAATTTACTGCTGATTTAACCTCCAATTTATCTCTTGTTGCAGAAATACAAAAAGAAGATTGGTCTGAATTTAATGATCCAAAAGATGATGGAAACTCTGAGAACGAGGAAGAGGATTATCACTGGAGTGATAAGTCTGATCCCAAGAAAGATTCAGAGGAAGTTGCATTGATGGCAAAATCTGATCAACCAAAGGTTGAAAGCTCTAACTCTGAAACTTCTCCTCCTAAATATTCTGAAATTCCATCAGAAGTCAGAGAAAAATTATGCACAAAGTCTTGCTTCGAGCATGTCGAATACTACAGAAATTATTCTTACAAGATTTGTGAAAACCTTAAGCAAGAAGAACTAATGCATACCAAACTTTAAAATGATCATAAAGTATCCGATGAAAATATTATCTCTCTTCAAAATTCATGGAACAAAACTCTAAGAGAACTTGAAATTGTATCAAAACAACTTAAAGAGATGACAAAAAATCTTGAACTGGAGAAGATAGCTCATGCAACAACTCAAGTTGAACTCGCCAAAGTTAAAAGTTCTAAAACCATTATGGAAAAGCTGGTAAATGAACGAAAAGAAAACAAAAGGCAGGATTGGTTTCACTCATGAACCGATGCCAGAATCAATAACAAATACTTTACCAGAAAATTTTAACACTCATGATCACTCTCCAGAAAACAAGCAAAATTAAAAGCTTTTCAAAACAAGACCAAGATGTCTGATGCTGAAGAAGAGAAAACAAATGTGGAAATTTTTGAAGAAAAAATAACGAAAAGATAAAAAATGGTCATCTTGTTAAAGTAAAATCTTATGAACCAAAGCCTAAAACAAAGAAAGTTTTTGTTCCTAAAGAGTCAGTTTTGGAGGAAGTGAATATTATCTAATAACCAAAACTCAGATTTTCAAAACAAAAATGATGAAGAAACATCAGAAGATTCAAATTCATTTGGTTAAATAACCCAGAATTCATTAAATGGCAAAAAGACCAGAAAAAGAAAGAATATGAAAAAGAATCTTCAACTGAGGATGTTCAATCTAAACCAAAAACTGAATCTACTAAATCAAGGAACCAGAGAAGAAAAAGAAAGATAAATAAAGCTAAAAAAGAAGAAATAAAAATTCAGGAAAATCAGACAAAAGAAAAAAATCAAGTAACAAAATTAAATCCAATTAAATTTGTATCTGCTGGTTTATTGAATGCGAACTCCATTCAAGATGTTAAAGAAAATCCTAAGAACAAATCAACCTCTGATCTGAAAACGGGTTCAGATTCTAAGACTTCCGCTGTAGCTAAAAGATTTGTATCTAAGGAAAACAAGAATGAAATTCATGTTCAAAAACAAAAACAAATTGTGCAAAAGAAAAGTGGTTTAAATCAAAAGCATAATTCTTCAAATCAAAAACAACAAATTAACTCTTTGACACCTAAAAGTAACCAAGTTTCTAATGTTGCGTCAACGTCAAAGGTTAATAAGTAATTATTCAAGACTCTACAGAGGTATTGTAACATATGTGACATGTATAATCACAAAATGTCTGAATGTTTTTTTAACAAATATTGTCACATTTGCGATATGAGAAATCACTCAACTTCAGAGTGTTATTTTAACAAATATTGTACTTACTGTGATGAACAAACTCACAACACTAAAGATTGTTACTTTAGAAAGAATTCACAGAGGAGAGGATTTGCCACCTCAACAGTAAGCAAAGGTTATGTTAATCCGCAATATAAAAGAAACCAAAATGTTGATTTCAAAGATTAACACACCAACCCTCCTTAGGTTTGAACTCTTTCAAAAGAAATAATTCAGTGAGACCTTAACAATACTTCAATGATAATTTCATTCCAAGGTCAGTGAGAATTAATAAAAAAAGTTTTGAAAATAAAAGATTTTCAAACAATGGTCAGTCAAAAAGCATAAATTTTCCAAACAAGCATAATTTTGTTACAAATAACAGAATTGGTAAATTCATAAAGAATAAACCTGATGTCAACAAACTTCACTTTAAACAATTTACTATTATTGACAAGTTTGGAAAACCCAAGACCATTTCGGCTTGGGTAGATAATTCACCTTAAATTGTTTTGTTTTGCAGGTACGCCCGAGAAGACCAATCAATACTTGGTATGTGGATAGCGGTGTAGCCGGCATATGACAGGCAATCAGGCCTTATTACAAGATTTTAAGTTAAAAGATGGAACGCATGTCGCCTTTGGTGGTGATGCGGGAGGAAAAATAACCGGAGAAGGAACAGTATCCAACGGGATTATAAGCTTTGATAAAGTCAACTTCTGTTCACAGTTGAACTTTAATTTGTTAAGCGTATCCCAAATTTGTGATAAATCCTACTCTGTACTTTTTGATGATTCTTTCTGTTATATCTTGAAGCTAGGATTTCAGATAAGCAAGGATTGCGTGGTTGTTAAAGCTGTCAGAGACCGAGACGTATACAAACTGGATATGTCTCAAGTGGACTCTTCTACAGAAACAACTTGTCTCTTTGCTAAAGCATCAAATGATGAAAGCCAGCTATGGCATAGACGTCTCGGACATTCCAACTTCAAGAATATGAACAAGCTTGTAGCGGGAAATCATGTTATTGGCCTTCCATCAAAGAGTTTGCCACAACTGATTTATGCTCACATGTTTAAAGGGAAATAGCACAGAGAGTCTTATAAGTCCAAGCTGATAAACTCAAATTCAAACCCCTTCAGTTGTTGCATATGGACCTTTTTGGACCAACCAACGTGAAGAGTATTGGAAGAAAATCTTACTGTTTAGTTATCATTGATGACTATACAAGATTTTCATAGGTTTTCTTTTTAAATGCTAAATCTGAAACAATTGAATTAATAAAAGAATTTATCATAAAAGTAGAAAACCAATTGAACAAAAAGTAAAAATAATTAGAAGTGATAATGGGACGGAATTCAAAAATCTAACTCTTGACATGTTTTGTGCAGAGAAAGGAATAGCTCATCAGTTCAGTGCTCCCAGAACTCCTCAACAAAACGGAGTTGCTGAGAGGAAGAACCGAACATTGATTGAAGCAGCACGATCCATGTTAGCCGATGCTAAAATTCCAATCACATTCTGGGATGAAGCAATATCAACTGCATGTTTTGTTCAGAACCGTTCATTAATTGTTAAAGACAAACTAAAAACTCCATATGAGTTAATGTTTGGCAGGAAACCAAACATAGATTTTCTTAAATCTTTTGGTTGTCCGGTTATGATTCTGAATTCAAGTGATTATTTAGGAAAATTTGAATCAAAATCTGATGATGGATTTTTCGTTGGATATTCATCTGTTTCAAAGGCCTATCGAGTTTATAACTCTAGGACTAATGTTATAGTTGAAACATTCAATATTAAATTATTTGAAAACTCTTTTCCATCAGTGTCAAATGGTCCTGCATGGTTATTTGATTTAGATTCATTGTCAAACTCTTTTCAATCCAACTTGTTTAATCAATCTAACTTGCTTGATTCTACAGGTGAAAAGAAAATTCAAGGAGATCTCGATTCATTCAGTGACAATTCGGATTCTGATGATGCAGATGATTCAAGCCCAGACTATCCCTTCTTTTCTTTCGTTAGAGATTCTATTTTTCAGTCTAATAATGATGATCAGTCTCATCAATATAATGATCATTCTGTTTCACAAAACCAAGTTATGTCACAACCAATTCCTAATGATGGTACAGAAATTGTACAACCTGAGTCTAGAACATCATCTATCTTTGGTGATGTAGTTGATTCTGGTAATCTTGATTACTTTATCAACTCACCAACTCAAGTTCCCAATTTCAATTCACATTCTTCCAGCCTATTGCATCAGCTTTCCAACTTGAATCAAACCAATCTAGATGTTCATGTTCAAGGAGATGAGATTCTGACATCTTGTATTCACAAGAACCATCCAACATCTTAGATTATTGGTCCTTTGAGTGAGAGAACAATGAGAAGTAAATCAGAACAAGCAAACGTATGCTTATACTCTTGCATTCTTTCTCAAATTGTTCCTAAAAACGTTACCGAAGCGTTAAAGGACAATGGTTGGATCAAGGCTATGCAAGAAGAATTATTACAGTTCCGCAAACAAGAAGTGTGGAATCTGGTGGATTTACCTGAAGGAGAAAATTCTATAGGCACAAAATGGTTATTCAGAAATAAAACTGATGATAGAGGAATTGTTATCCGAAATAAAGCGAGATTAGTTGCACAAGATACACTCAAGAAGAAGGTATAGATTATGATGAAGTATTTTCTCCAGTTGCAAGACTTGAATCAATTCGTGTCTTCCTAGCTTATGCCTCATTCATGAAATTTAAAGTGTATCAAATGGACGTAAAGGGTGCATTTTTGTATGGTTCTATCATTGATGATGTGTACGTGAAGCAATCTCCAGGTTTTGAAGATGCTACATATCCACATCATGTGTACAAGTTGAGCAAAGCTTTATATGGACTACATCAAGCCCCTATAATCTGGTATGAGACATTGTCACAACACTTAATCCAACATGGATACACGCATGGGAAAATCGATCCAACTTTATTCATAAGGAAGGATGCTGATGATCTCTTATGTGTACAAGTGTATGTTGATGATATCATATTTGGTTCTACAA
Source organism: Flaveria sonorensis (assembly GCA_025506505.1). NCBI lineage: Eukaryota > Viridiplantae > Streptophyta > Magnoliopsida > Asterales > Asteraceae > Flaveria > Flaveria sonorensis. The sequence continues at coordinate 50,326,756 of CM046440.1, read as the reverse complement.
GTCCAAAACTGTGCAATGAATTCGAAGAAATCATGAAATCTCGATTTCAGATGAGTTCTATGGGAGAGATAAATTTCTTTCTTGGACTACAAGTTAAGCAATCTGCAGATGGTATTTTTATCAACCAAGAGAAGTTCGTCGACAAAGTCTTGAAGAAATTTAAGCTGCTAGATTGTCAGTCAATTAGAACTCCAACTGATGTGAACACCAAGATTGAGCCTGATCCGAAAGGAAAATCAGTAGATCAAACATTATACAGATCGATGATTGGTTCTTTGATGTATCTCACTGCATCTAGACTAGACATTATGTATGCTGTTTATGTCTGTGCAAGGTATCAATCAGACTCGAAAGAATCCCACTTAATTGCTGTCAAAAGAATATTCAGGTATCTCAAAGGTAAACCGGCTTTAGGGCTATGGTATCCTTACCAAGGTAACTTCGAGTTACATGGGTATACTGATAGTGATTATGGCGGATGTTGTCAAGATAGAAAATCAACAACGGGTGGGTGTCAATTTCTAGGACCCAGATTAGTCTCGTGGCAATGCAAGAAACAAACAAATGTCTTTATTTCTATTGCAGAAGCTGAGTACATTGCTGCTTCAGCAGGATGTTCTCAAATCCTCTGGTTACAAAACCAACTGCTGGATTACGGGTTCAACTTTCTTAAAACACCTATTTACATTGATAACACAGCTGCTATGTTCATTACAGCTAATCCTGTCCAACATTCTAAAACAAAACATATCAAAATTCGATATCATTTTCTTAGAGATAACTCTGAAAAAGGTTTAGTCATTCTGATTCAAATTGCTACTGAAAAACAGTTGGCCGACCTTTTTACTAAAGCCTTCTTACCAGGACGGTTTGAGTATTTGGTTGAGTCGATTGGTCTTATTAACCACACTTAAAATTGGTTTTTGAGTATTCAGTTAATTGAGTCTAAATATGATCCGAACCCTCTCTTATATGAATAGGACACAGCAAGAGAACATGTCAAAATTAATTGCCTGATTTTATTTTATGTGTGCATGTTTTTTTTTAAAAAACAAAAATCAAATACAAAAATAGAAAATTGAAAAACAAAAGATAAAAATATAAAACCAAAAATCACAAAAATAGTGTTTTTCCTTATTAATTATATAGGAATGAATTTGTTTTGCAGTACGTGAGAAATGATAGTACATTAGTATGATCAGTTACATACTTCGCTTACGATTACAGTCTGGCATGATCATATATGGTGTGCAGGTAAGCTCATGCAAATATACTGAAAAAGTAAATTCTTGTGATTAAACTAAATCACTCATGCATTCATGTATGTCTATCTTAGCATTAATGAGTAGTGTTGATTTCTCAAATTAATTTCTTGTTAAGACATAATCTCACACCTGATGGCGATATGAATAACCATTGAGCTCTAATTATTTAATGCATCTAACACTTCTCTGTTATGAGTCATCATAGACCTGAAGTGATGAGATATCCTTTGTTGTAAGTGATTACAGACCTGGATTTTCTCACTGATGTAACAAGATCCCAATGTGCACAAACACCAAATGAGATCTGGTTATAAGTATATGTCGGATTTTCAAGTTGAGAATAGTGACTTCTTGCATATCTTTATGAGAATTAACCTCTCTAAGTCTAAGTGTGACTCACATAATGTCATATCTAATCGTACCTTAAGAAATCCAAGAGTTGAAAAAGTAAGTGTGCGGAGTACCTTGCCAAAAGCACTCATTTTTCTGTCCTTAGATTTAGTGTCTCCTTTGCTACAGAAATGCTGACCTGGAACACACTTGATCAGGATTTAATCACTGTCTGTGACTATCCATCATTTTTTTATTTTAATGTGCTAATCATTGCTAATATGATCTCACTGCAGACATGATTCATTGTGAATATTAGGATTTTATTCTACTTTTATTTTAATTTTTGCATGTTTTCTGTGTGCAGGCAATTTAACAATGATTAGTGTGCTTTCATGTGACATAATTCAAGAAACTTCTAAGTTTTCTCAAACTTAAAAGTTTAGGGGGAGTAAAAAGAGTTAAAACAGTGTTTAATAAAACTGATTGACAAATTTCAAGATATGAAAAATCATGAAAATGGAAAGGATGCTGCTGTATATGTTCAAGCATGTGTGTGTGTAAAAATGAACCTGAAAAACATTTTAAATGGAAAAGCTTCTTGCAAGAGTTAAATGAGATTTTTTGTTAAAAATTAGAGACTAAAATGACGGAAAATTATTTTGAAAAATTAAATCAAAAATAAAAAGGTCAAAAATAAAAAATAAAAATTTCAAAATAAAATTAAAAAAAAATTTAAAAGTCAAATGTTCAAAATTGAGGGTATATTGTGAACATTTTGGGTGAAAGTCAAAATTTGACTAATTAAAGTCAAAAATTAATTAACTGTTTTAATATTAGTATGTGAACAGTGCTAATATGTCTAAACAGTGTAAAGGTGGAAGATCTGAAAAATTACAAGTGTTGGGACACATGGAAGTCATCTCATGCGCCTAAACAGTGTTCATAAGTCTAGGATTAGGAGCATGATGATTTTTCAAGATTTGTACAAGTGTTGGACGTTTCAGACAACCTCATGCGTCTAAACAGTTGTCTTGCGTCTAAACAGTTGTCTTGCGTCTAAACAGTTGTCTTAAGTCTGAAAATATGGTTAAGTGTTGGGCGTTTTATCCTTCCCATACGCCTAAACAGTTCCCATGCTTCCAATTGTAAACAGCAAGTGTTAAGTATTGGGCGTTTCAGCTAAGCTCATGCGCCTAAACAGTGCAAAAGCGCCTACACAGTGCTTATGCTTCTGAACAGTGCTCATGCGCCTAAGCCCATGCGCACAAACAGTGCTCATGCTCCTGAGTCCATGCGCACACACAGTGCTCATGCTCCTGAGTCCATGCGCACACACAGTGCTCATGCGCCTGAGTCCATGCGCACAAACAGTGCTCATGCGCCTAAAATTTTTTCACTTAGTATATAAACAACACTTTGTGTTTTCAGATTTCATTTTCAAAATCTCCCCTGAACACAGAACACTCTCAAACGCAGACACTCGATATACCACTGATTCACTCATTTTGATTGATTTCTGATCTTGTCTTGCATTCTATAGTGATATTATTCGATTCTAAATGTAAGTTGATGATCAAAATTTCAGTTAACAGGTTGATTGATTTGGGCGTATCGGACCTATTCTGGCGCACGAACCCTAGTCTAATGAATCTGTTAAGATTGTGAATGAAATGAGTATAATGAATTGAAATTGATGATTATATATTAATACAAACATGATTTCAATCTCATTGATGCATTAAAATCTGTTTTTCATCAAAGTTGATTATGTGATGAATCTTCATCGACTGAGGATGAAGATGAATAGTCATTCTACATATTTTTTAAAATAAAAATGAAAATTGATTAAAAATTCACATTTAAATCTGTTTTAAAATAAAAAATTGAGAATTAAATTGTGTAATCATAATGAAACTAAACTTGAAAGAATTTCTGATTTTGAACAGAATGTTCAATTCTTAGAAATTTCAAGTGCAAGTTGGTAAAAATGGTTAAAATACACAAATTCTTAAAAAGTCAATAAACTTTCAATTGAGTTAATTTTCAACATTCGAAAGTCTAAATTTCTTATTCATTTTGCGATGGCTGATTTAAAGTTCGAGCCAAAACACAAAGTTGCTGCGCTATTAAACGAGGATATTCAAGATGCTGCAGGATACGAAGATATGATCAGATTTTTATTACGGACGAAGTACATATATGCCATATGCTACCAACCGATTATCGATGCATGTCTGATTAAGAAGTTCTGGAGCACGGCATATGTTGATGTTGATGATAATGGAGCTAAAGTGGTCCGAGGCTTTATAACAAATTTTAGAATGATTGAAGTCTCTGAAGACTCAATTAGACAAGCCTTAAGGTTAGGACCTAATGATCCAGAAGATTTATCCGAGCTAACGTGTGATGAATGTAGACAAACATTCATGGAAATAGGACATCCTGACCATTTTCCTAAGAAACAATTCTTTCATGCTCGTGTGTACAACCAATGGAAGATTATATGCTACATTTTCCAACATTGCATGTCAAAACGAAGTGCGGGATGGAATTCTTTCCCTGTTGACATTGCATCACCCATTGTAGCACTGACTACAAATAGACGATTCAATATGTCAAAGTGGATTCTAAATGGTTTTATCTTTAATCTTGAAAAGGGAATTAGGAACAAGTATCTCATGTATCCTAGATTTCTTCAGATGATCACAAATGAAGAGTATCCAGACATACGTGTGTATGGTATGAGTGGTGAAACTATGATGCTAGAGCATATGTCTGATGTATCTTATAAAAGATTGGCAATGGTTACTGGAGCTCAGAATGTTCCATTATTTGATTATATTCTCAATGTTGCTAATGATGAAGTGGATATCACTATTGATCATTATCATTTAACTGAGGACGAACCTATTGACCCAGCTGATTTAATTGAGGAAATACCAGCTGAAGAGGATGAAGAAGATGATGATGATAATGAAAATATTGATAAAGAAGAAGATTGAAGTTTAAAGAATGAAGATAAAGGAAGATTGAAGACAAAGTCAGAAGAAAGAAGACTGAAGAAAGAAGATCAATGATTGAAGAAAGAGATTTGAAGACTGAATATTTTGAAGACCGAAGACATGTAAATCTTAGGGGGAGTATTGTAGATGCTTCTTTAAAGATTAACATTTGTCTTTGTATGTCTTTTACATTTTTGTCATAGTATAGGGACTTTTCATGTAAATATGTTCCTTTGTTTTCTTGATTAGTATAAATAGCATAGATATGTATGGTGTAGTAGAGTTTAAGAGAGTTAAAAAAAAGTTTGAGGTTGAGACGTATTGTAACTGTTTACTACACTTTGTTTTCTTCTATGCTTCTAATCAATGAAAACTCTATGAATTTTTGTTGATTTCTTGTGTTGAATTGAATACTTATGTGTTTCAGATTGAATTGTGTTCATATATAATCACAGATCGATCCATTTTGAGCTCATAAAAAACAACCATGTCTTCCAACATGCACTAAGGAACAAAGAAGAACCATCTTCGGAAGTTTTACACACTCAAGTAAAATGCTAAGTGTAAAATCTTCCGAAGCCAAAGTTCAGAAGAAACTACTGAGGAAGCTTTACACCAAGTGTCAAGTCTTCCGAAGCCAAAGACTCAACTCTTCCGAAGGTTAAAGATGAAGTCTTCCGAAGCTAAAGACAAGACTGATTACTTCTGAAGAGAGAGAAAAGATACATTTTCTATCAACTTTATCATAAAGTAACTGTCTGTCCGCTGCATGCTCTGGTGGTTCACCAACTATCATCAGTTGGTGAAACTTCCATGCTTTATGATAAAGTAAATAAGGTCTTTGTCTGCAAGTTTCTGTTTTTGTTTCTTTTTTGGCTTTTGTAATAGGAAAGTCAGTGAGCTATGGCATGTCACAGTCACTAGTCAAAAGGCAATCTGCCTTTTGACTTTAGGCTGATCTTGTTGTCTAGTTGAGTCATTTCCAATTGTCTTTTTGTATATTGATGGTTGTAGGGTAAGTATAAAGAGTCTAAGGTTCTTGTATTCAACATACTGGTACAACACTTGTAATAGAACTTAAGAAGCAATATACTACTTCCTTGAAAACTTTATTTTTGTGTTCTTGTTCTTGCTTGTGTTTTGTATTGTATCTTTAGTTACCTATTTGAATTGTATCTTGAGGGGGAGTGTGTTGATGAACATCTTTACAGGGCTATGATTAGGTCACTTATGTATCTTATAGCTAGCAGGCCTGATATCATGTTTGCCACATGCATATGTGCAAGATATCAAGCCAACCCCAAGATGTCACACCTAATCACTGTTAAAAGGATTCTTAGATATCTCAAAGGTGCTCCAAATCTAGGCCTATGGTATCCAAAGAATTCAAACTTTAATCTGTATGCTTATATAGATAGTGACTATGGTGGCTGTAACATGACTGCAAAGTCCACATCTGGGGGGTGTCAGTTCCTTGGTGGAAGGATAGTCTCTTGGCAATGCAAGAAGCAATCCTGTGTGTCTGCATCAACTACTGAAGCTGAATACATTGCTGCTGCCAGCTGCTGTGCTCAAGTGCTTTGGATTCAGAATCAGATGTTAGACTATGGGTTCAATTTCAAAGAGACTCCCATCCACATAGACAACAACAACGCCATCTCTATTACAGAGAATCCTGTGCAGCACTCAAGGACCAAACACATCAACATCAGGTATCATCTGATTAGGGATAATTTTGAAAAGGGGTTGATAAAACTAATCAAAGTTAACACAAATGAACAATATGTTGATCTGTTCACAAAAGATTTTGATGAGCAGAGATTTAAGTATCTTGTATCAGCTATTGGGATGATTAACTTTGAATAGGTTTTCTTAATAACTTAATCAATTTTACTTCCTAAAACTGTATGTCCTAGGTTGTCTATTAGATCACTTCATAAGCCCAGTTCTCTTTGGAAGAAAACAATCTTTAAAATTATATTTCTTAGAGTGATGAAAATTTACCTTCAGAAGAAGTAAAATTGCCCTCAGAAGAAATTTACAGCTTTTCTGAGATTTACCTTCGGAAGAAATTCATGAAGTATCTTCCGAAGCTTAAGTTGATATAAGCTCTTAAATGCATTTTAAGAATAAATTTCATCCGAAAGCAATTAAGTCTCAGAAGACTTATTCATTTCTTCCGAAGTCAAAACTCTCAAAAACTATTTGAAATATCTTCCGAAGCAAAATTACCTTCGAAAGCTTTGCTTGCAATAGCAAAGCTTCCAAAACTAAAATTGCCTTCGGAAGCTTTACAACTTCCAAGAAAACTACCTTTTTGGGCGCTTTTTTAGAAATAGGACCCACTTGCGGATTTTAAAGTTTATCTTTTGCTTTAACTTTGTCTCAAATCCAGAGTATATCTTTCCAAACGGTTCTATTTCTTCTCTCTACTCTCATTGTTCCTACCCTAAAATTACCCCCAAATGCATCTTCTTCTTCCTTTCTTCACTGCAAAGTTTCATCTCAATGGCCAATCTTGATCAACGAAACGACCCAGATTTCACCATGCACCTACACAGGCAACACAACCAAGTTACTCTGTTAAACTCTGAGAAGGATCCAAGCTTCTTAGACGTTTGTAGGTATCTTTCTTTGTCTCATTACTTCACCTCCCTTACAATCGATCCTCCTCTCTATGAGGATCAGTTGCTTGAGTTCTGGCGGACCTGTCAAGAGGTTACCATAGATGGCGAGAAGGCACTGTCTGCCATAGTGCAGGGGAGGATACTGTTCATCACTCCAGCCATCATTAACACCCACCTACAACTGGATGATGAAGAAGGTGAATTGTCTTTCCCTAAAGCTGCTGTCAACCAATCCTTTGAGCAGATGGGCTATGAAGGTGACTTCTCAGTCAAGACCTTTAGGAAGGGGAAGGTCTCTTTCCAATGGAAGTACCTCCTCCATGTTGTCATCCACAGCTTATCCAACAAACATGGAGGATGGGACCAGATTCCAGAAGACCTCTCCTTTATTGTCCATGGGATGGTTCAAGGGGTCAAATTCAGGTACTCTCAGTCTGTTTTTACAAATTTACTTGCAAATTTGGACTCCTTAGAATATTACATGTTCCCCCGGTATGTTTAACACATTCTCAACTATGAATTGGGACCACAGTTGATGGGAACAGGTAATGTTCTTAAACTTGCACATATGAGACCTGGCATATTCAAGACATTGAAAAAGCCAACTGGTGGGTTCTCAGAGGTAGAAACAGCCCTTGTCCCAAAAATGTTTGAGCTCATTGCTCGGGGTGACATCCTAGCAACACCAGCTAGTGATGAACCAACACCCTCCACTTCTCAACCACTATCAAAGCCAACCATTACCCTCACCTACCAAAGAAAATCCAAATGAACCCCTGCACCTACTATTGAGCATGTGCAGGCCCCCATATCACAACCCATACAGGAGGAAGTGGACTTTCGAGCTCCTACTTCCCTTGAGGAGCAAACCACTCCCATCCTTGCCATAATCAGTGCTGAGGTTCCTCATGCTCAACCTGATGAGCTCACACCTCCACAAACAGCCTTAAGCCATCACTCTGAGTCTCAACTCTCTTATGATCAACCTTCAGGGGAAAGCTACCATCCCCAGCCTCTTGATCTTAATCAACCTTTTCCCAACCTTGACTTCTACTCTGATGTAGAATTGGGTTTCAGTGAGTACCATGAATCTCTTCTCTCTACCCATACTCAAGGAGAGATGAGTACTCCTGCTTCACCCACTTCTAGCCCACATCAGATACCCTACACTGAGGTGGATCCTCCTCAAATTGTCCAGGAGATCCATGTGGCAGAGGCTCTCACCGTTGCCAGTGATTACATCCTTAAGACCTCAACCACGACAACCCAGCCTCTTGACATTGTCATGGAGCATGGGAAATCCAGCAGCCAAGAAACCCATGCTAGTGATGAGGGAGAGGATTCAGGTCCAATCCTCTCATCCCCCTATGATTCTTCATCTGAAGATGAGGGGAGTCTGCAACAAAAGGTGCACAAACTCTTAAATCTATGCACCTACTTTGTATCAAAGATAGCTCACTTGGAGTCTCAGGTGACTATCTTGCAGAAAAGGGTTAATGACCAGCAACTTGAGATCACCAATCTCAAGGGCAAGTTAGCTGAGAGACCAATAGGACAAACTCATCCAGGTTCACAAGAACCTGTGGATGTTATGGACCACTTCCTTAGCTCACCTATGCTTGAGGGTGATGCTACCAAAAAGGGGAGGAAGTTCTGACAGCCACAGAACCTGGGAGTTCTTCCTCAAGTATGGTAATACAAGACTCACCATCCTATCTTGCAGTTGTCCATGCTCAGCAACCTGCTCAAGTCAGAGACTTCGACTTGCAAATTCAACATCTGTTTAAGGAAGGGATACCAAGAGCAATGTCTGCCCCTTCTGAGAACCCAATCATGGGTTGGGGGTATGATAGTGATAGGAAAGCTCTTGTACTCTTTAGAGCTCAGGGTCAACTAGAAATCTTAAACATTTCAAACCTGAGTTTCTATGAGGGTATAAATCTGGTAGATCTGGCACTTGTCAACCCAAGCAATAACTTCAAGACTGGGTGCTGGCAGAATTCAAAAAGAGAACTGCATTATATAGACAGAGGCTAACAGTTGAAGCCTTTGGTCAACTGGATGTTGAGGTAGACCCTAAGATTAGCTTCGAAGGGAAAGCCTTGACTGAAGGCCTAGAGGCTGAGACTTTGAACCTTGAGACAACATCTCCTCCAGCACCCCATACCCTCAGTGAGGCACCAGCTGGTGATGGTACTTCACAACCTCTCTCTGGCCAGAGCTTGACTATTGAATCAAGCAATGAAGGCCAAAGCTCTCCTCAGGCCGAGTCATCAAAATCAGCAATTGACAAAGGCAAAAGAAAGTTAACTGGTGAGGAGATTGAAGAAGAGAAAAGAGAGAGGAAGAGGAAGCTAAGGGAAGAGAGTTCAAGTGGTTCCCCAGTATTAATGCAAGCTGCAATTCTGACTGCCCATGTACCAAACACTCAAGAAGATGAATTAAGGGTAGCCAGACTCAACTATCTGGGGACCAGGAACTACAACATAGATGAACTCATCTCTCTCCCTTTGGAGGAACTAAACGAACTGGCTGACATAGAGCTGTCAAAGGAGAGGAAGGAAGCTGAGGATGCAGCCTTGACCCTCAAGCATAAGGAAGAAATGAGAAGAAAAAGAATCTACAAGAACATTCCTATCCTCTCCCCAGTTCAAGAAAATCCTGAGAAAGAGGCTGTGGCGGCTGAACAACCTCAGGTAGTTGATGAAGAAGAGAGATTTAAGATGATCAAATACCTGAGTGCCACAGGTCTCTATCAGGCACCTGCACTTCTTCCCTTGCCCTATGATTACATATTGTTTGAATATAACAAGCAGCTGGAAGAAAAAGCCAAAAGAGAAAGGCAAGCTGCTAAGAAGTGGCAAAGGGAAGAGGCTGCAATATCAAGAGCCATCATCCAGAAAAGTCAGAAAAAGTCTGCAGATAGGCAGAGGATGATGAGCTTTTTGAAGCTGTATGGGTTCTCCGGAAGGAGGCTTGGTCCCATGTCTCTATCCACAATGGATGAGCACATAAGGGTGATCAAGCAAAAGATTAAAAGGGGAGAGCTTGTGGACCTTCATTCATCATCAAGTCAAGCTCAACCTGAAGTTGAGGTAAAGGTGTAACCTACAGAGACAACGCCACCTGCATCTGAAGCTGCACAACAGCCAACTTCATCTTCTAACCCACAGCAGGGTTCTCTTCCCTCTCCTTCTGAAACTAGGAGAGAGGAGATCCCAACTGAGAGGGAATCAACTGAAGAACCTGGTACTGAAGACCAACCCTCTCAGTTAAAATCATCAGGGAGGAAAAAGAGGATCGCCAAAAGAAGATCATATTCAAAGAAGAAAAGAAGAAAGGCATCCTCCTCCTAACCTCAGGATGAGTCAGAACATCCTGAGGAAGTGCATGAAGAGGACTCTCAACCAACTCCTATCATACTAGAGCCTCTCTCTATTGGAAGACAAATTCTATCCTGGACTTTTGCTGAAGATCCAGACAGATGGTATGTCACTAGAGATCAGGGAGAACAACTTGTTTACTTCACAAGTGACATGCTTGAACTCCCTCTATATGATCTCTATGATATGAGAAGGTACTTCATGAGTCTGAAGAATCCAGATCTGCTGATGAAGAAAGGAATTCTAAAGATCCTCATGTGGACTATCCCTGTCTGAAGAACCTCTCTGTTTTGGTAGCATCAACCTAGGGGGAGTTTGTAGGAACCTCTGAGGTTATGAGGCTGATGCAACCAAAAGATACCAAAACAACCATGTCTTCCAACATGCACTAAGGAACAAAGAAGAACCAGCTTCGAAAGTTTTACACACTCAAGTAAAATGCTAAGTGTAAAATCTTTCAAAGCCAAAGTTCAGAAGAAAATACTAAGGAAGCTTTACACCAAGTGTCAAGTCTTCCAAAGCCAAAGACTCAACTCTTCCGAAGGTTAAAGATGAAGTCTTCCAAAGCTCTCAAGACAAAGTCTTCCAAAGCTAAAGACAAGACTGATTACTTTTGAAGAGAGAGAAAAGATACCTTTGTATCAACTTTATCATAAAGCAACTGTCTGTCCACTGCATGCTCTGGTAGTTCACCAACTATCATCAGTTGGTGAAACTTCCATGCTTTATGATAAAGCAGATAAGGTCTTTGTCTGCAAGTTTTTGTTTTTGTTTCTTTTTTGGCTTTTATAATAGGAAAGTCAGTGAGCTATGGCATGTCATAGTCACTAGTCAAAAGGCAATCTGTCTTTTGACTTTAGGCTGATCTTGTTGTCTAGATGAGTCACTTCTAACTAACTTTTTGTATATTGATGGTTGTAGGATTAGTATAAAGAGTCTAAGGTTCTTGTATTCAACATAATGGTACAACACTTGTAATAGAACTTAAGAAGCAATATACTACTTCCTTGAAAACTTTATTTTTGTGTTCTTGTTCTTGCTTGTGTTTTGTATTGTATCTTTAGTTCCCTATTTGAATTGTTAAGTGATCTCAAAGATCCTCCTAAGTGTGTGAACTAAGTGCTTAGTACCCTTTAACGGTCCTGCAACTTTGTTCATCCGCATTTAGTATTGTTCATCCGCATTTGCTTTGTTCATATCCGCATTTGGACTTGTTCATCCGCATTTGGACATGTTCATCGGTATTTGGACTTGTTCATCCGTATTTGGCACATGTTCGTCCGCATTTGGTCCACCCGCATATCTTTAGACACTTAGAAAAGTTTCTGAGACTTTCATCCGCATTTGCTGAACATTCAGCCGCATTGACCTATGTTCATCCATATTTCTTTGGGAACTTAGGATTTTTTGGAATTTTGGGAAGTAGAATATAGTGTAAAGTTCTGATGTGTTATGGTGGTATATGCCTGTTGATGTTATATGCTTGTGGGCTGTTGTTATTATGTGCCTTTACGTGGCGTGATATGTATGAGTACATAAGTAAAGTAGTATGTAACGAAAGTGAAAGATAACGAATGACAAAAATAGAAGTAATAAACGATGAGATCTTTGTTGCTGACCCCGGTACCGTGTCAGCTTCGGCATGAGTGGGGGTTTGTTTACGAACCCCGAAACAGTATAAACTTTTAGCATGAGCTAGGGGTGTAGCATATGAGTTGAGATAAGATCTTTGTTGCGTACCCCGGTGCTGTGTCAGCTTTAGCATGAATGGTAGTTTATTTATAAACCTTGGCACAGTACTAGCTTTTAGCATGAGTCGGGGTATAGCATGAGGCAGGGTCCATAAAGAAGTGAGAGACGAATGATGATGAACAATGATAAAGATAATTATTATTATCTAGATGTACGTATGATGTGTGATCATGAACGAAAGTAAAGGATATGTTTTAATGTAATGTAAAGTATTTTATTATGGAAACTAGAACTCACTCAGCGTCGCTGACTTTTTGTATGCATAATATTTGGCAGGTTATCGTCTGATGCTGAGGAGGTGCAGGCATGGATGCATAAGCTACTGGGGATGTTTTGAGTCTGGCATCCATATTTTGAGATAATATTGTATTAATATAAATTTTATGATATAAATTAAAGATATGATGTATTGATGCATTTTTAAATATCGATGAAATTTTAATTCGGCTGCAAATGATGTGTTTTAAATGTTTTATGAAATGATTGACCGACCTTAAGCGTCCCGGGAATGGGGCCTTACAAGTTCGTATCAGAGCCAAAGTTTAAGAGAATTGGGTAAAATATTTTCAAAAACCTAAACTTAAACTGTTAATGGGACAAGAAAGGGAAAGGGATGTCAGTCCTAGTAGCTACATGCCTGCAGGTAAATGTTTCATGTAAATGTTTTATGTACGATAATAAAAAGGGAACTATGTGAGTGTGCTATGTGAATTATGTGTTCTTTGTAGATTTAGATACTGATGTAGTCAGGATAGGAAATGCTTAGAGGATGAAGAGTAAAGTAAGTGGCTAATCTCAACTGGCCACTATAATTAGGGACTTACTATACTTGACATAATCTGAGCTATTACCTTGAATGACCGTGTTGGTCTTTGAATCTTGTAGTGCTTAGAGATGGCTGGTGGTAGATCTTCAGAGGCTTCTCGAGGTGGAGGTCGTGGTGGGCGTGGTGTTGGACCGCGTGCCACAAGGAACAGGGCTAAGACTGCTGAAATGGCTCCTGAAGAGCCCGAACCTCATCAGCATGACGGTGGGGTTGAGAGTGCTAATCTGAGGGCCACAATGAACGAGGCAGTAGCGGAAGAAGTTCAACAGGTCATGCAGACGATTCTGTCGTCTGTGGTGATCGAGGTTATTAGAGCTGTGAGGGAGGATAAGAAGAAGGAGAAAGAGGAGAAGAGAAAAACCGCTAGGCGAGGGGGCGAAGGAGGAGGTTCAGGGGAGATGGAGCAACCGGATACTGAAGTGGTTGTCTCCAGTGATGATGAGGAGGAGGAGGCAGTGCAGGAAGATGCATAGGGGTGCAACTATGGGGCATTCCAGAGATGCAAGCCCCTGACATTTGATGGGAATGGGAGTGCTGCTGCTGCTCACTGATGGGTGAGGGAGATGGAGGCGGTACTTGATATCAGCGAGTGCCGAGAGGATCATAAGGTGAAGTTCACTACCTACTCGTTTGTGGATTCGACCTTATGCTGGTGGGACAACATTGTCCAGGCCGAGGGTAGCAGGGCGATTGGAAGGATGAGGTGGAGTGAACTGAAGAAGCTGGTGATCGAGGAGTTTTGTCCTCATAGGGAGCTCGACAAGATCAAGATAGAGTTTCTACAATTGGAGGCGGGAACTATGACGCACCAGCAGTGCACAACTAAGTTTAATGAGATGGCAACGTTGGTGCCAGAGCATGTGACACCCGTGTCACGGAAAATAAAGAGATACATCCAGGGTTTGCCGGTAGATATCCGTAGACATCTGATCGCCGCTCGGCCAGGTACGTTCAGGTCGGTGGTCGACCTGGCGGGGAGACTGTATGACGAGCGAGAGGCGGTGGCAGTGATGGATGAGAAGAAGAAGTGTGGCAATGATAGGAATGGGAATGAGAAGCGGTATAATAGTGGTGGTTTTATGGCTGGAGGTAAGAAGACGAGAGTGGATGATCGGAAGGTGATAACAGAGAGGGAGAAGGCATGCAAGAAGTGTGGGAAAGACCATGTGGGGAGTGTAAATGGGGATCGAATGCCTGCTTTCAGTGTGGGAAGGAGGGCCACAGAGCAAGGGATTGTCGTGTGGTGAAATGTTACAACTATGGCGAGGCTGGGCACATGAGCAGAGACTGCAAGAAGTCGAGGGCTGAGAGCTCCAGGGCCAAGAAGGGGACTGAGAAGGAGGGCAGAGGGCGAAGGCCAGGGCATTCGCTATGACTTGGTAGGAGGCTAGGGTGGACTCCGACACGGTGCCAGGTACATTCCTAGTAAACTAGACTTGTGCCTCTGTACTTTTTATTCTGGTTCTAGTAGGAGTTTTATTTTTGCTACCTTCTGTGATAAGTTGCCCACTAGGAGTAGGAAGATTGTGAGCCCTTCGATGTAGAAACTGCCATTGGTAAGTCAATCAGGATTTCTGTTATGGTAGATGACTGTGGCATAGAGTTGAAAGGCCATAGGTTCTCTGCTAGGTTATTCGTGATACCCCTAGGCGGATTTGATGTAGTCCTAGGGATGGATTGGCTAGCAGCCCATGAGGAAAACATCATGTGTCCCAAGAAGATGATTCGATTGACCTTGCCCGATGGGAGTTCGGTGACGATTTATGGCGATAGAGTTAGTACAGTCTCGAAAGTAATTTGGATGGTTGTGGCAGAGAAGTGTACGAGATGTGGAAGTGGTGCCTATCTAGCCTACGTGAAGGATGTGGATGCGTCGGTACCACGATTGACGGATGTACCGGTCGCGTGTGACTTCCCAGACATGTTCCCGGGGGATCTACCAGGTGTGCCACCTGACCATGAAATCGAGTTCCAGATCGATATGATGCCTGATGCCCAACCTGTTGCTAAGGCGTCGTATCGTCTAGCTCCCTCCGAGATGAAGGAATTGATGACTCAGCTCCAAGAGCTGTTAGATAAGGGGTTCAGTAGACCGAGCATCTCTCCATGGGGTGCTCGGTCTTATTTATGGAGAAGAAGGACGATAGCATGAGATGTGTATCGACTACCGTGAGTTGAACAAGTTGACGGTGAAGAACCGGTATCCATTACCGAGGATTGATGACTTGTTTGATCAGCTTCAAGGTGTCAGTTGGTTCTCGAGGATATATCTCCAATCTGGTTACCATCAATTGAGGTGGAGGAGCGGGATATTCCTAAAACAACTTTTCATACGTGTTATGGACACTATGAGTTCCTCGTGATGTCCTTTGGTTTAACCAACGCGCCAGCTGCTTTATGGATCTGATAAATCGGGTGTGCTGACCTATGTTAGATAAGTCAGTGACTGTGTTCATTGATGATGTTCTGATTATTTTAAAGAGCGAAGAAGAACATGTCGGTCACATCCGGGAAGTGCTGGATACTCTTCGAAGGGAGAGGTTGTATGCCAAGTTCTCCAAGTGTGCATTCTAGTTATGCGAGGTTTAGCTTTTGGGTCATGTGGTTAATCCTGAAGGGATTATGGTAGACCTGACGAAGGTTGAGGTGGTGATGCAATGGAAGTCTCTAAAGACGCCATCCGAGATTCGTAGTTTCTTGGGTTTGGTGAGTACTACAGGATAATAATCCAAAACTTCTCTAAAGTGGCGGCTATGGTCTTTGCATTGAGGGAATGGAGGCCACTTGGGGGAAATTAGAGGAAGAAATGAAATGGCACACCCAGATCTCTTTAAGGAGTGACATGTTTCGGGGATGAAACCCATTAAAGGGGTGGACTTGTAACACCCGAAAATTTATAAAAAGGAAAGGAAAAGAAAAGAAAAAGGGGAAAGATAGCATTTTTCAAAAGTAAAGGAGGTTAAAGTGTGCAAGTGACAAACTTGCCTCTAGTGGGTTCAAAAAGCAGGGGATGGCCGCCCACACCCCTATTTCCCCACATCTGCTTTCAACTGCAAGAAGTGAAGAAGAAGCTGCTATCGGTTTCTAGAGAGAGAAGGAGGAAGATCTGCTTGAAGGTGAGATTTTAAGGTGCTGGAACTTCAAGTGGACTCTCGGGTTTGAGGTGTTCTACTCGAAATTTGTTCAAGGTGAGTTCTAGATCCCCTCTTTTACTGGTTTTCTACATGTTTGGGGCTGTTATGCATACTGGACAGAAGGTTTCTAAATCGAAACTATGAATTTTAAGATGATGTGCGACTGTGTGCTGTTGATGTATGTTTTTAGATGATTTCTACGTTATGCATGATGCTTAGTATGTTCTAAGTGTGTAGCATGTTAGATCTAAGCTAAGAATATGCTTAAAATGATGTATGGAGACTGGAAATCGAGTGAGTTGGATCGCAGGTGCAATAAGCTGTCGGTTGTGGATCTCGTATGTCCGCTGTGGACACTTAGGAAGGTTTTCCAGGTCATCCGCTGTGGACACTCACTGTCCACTATGGACACTTGGACATTATTAATGTGTCCGCTGTGGATACTTAGGCATTCAGCTATTCGCTGTGGACTTTGCATGTCCGCTGTAGACTTTGCTTGTCCGCTCTGGACCCTTGAGAAAATCTTGGATGTCTGCTGTGGACTTGGCCATTCGCTGTGGACCATTAGCCGTCCGCTATGGACACTTAGATAATTTTGTATGTTGCGCGCTTTGGACTTTGTTCATCCGCATTTAGTATTGTTCATCCGCATTTGCTTTGTTCATCCGCATTTGGACTTCTTCATCCGCATTTGGACTTGTTCATCCGCATTTGGCACATGTTCATCCGTATTTGGTCCACCCACATATCTTTAGACACTTAGAAAACTTTCTGAGACTTTCATCCGCATTTGCTGAACATTCAGCCGCATTGGCCCAGGTTCATCCACATTTCTTTGGGGACTTAGGATTTTCTGGAATTTTGGGAAGTAGAATATAGTGTTAAGTTTTGATGTGTTGTGGTGGTATATGCCTGTTGATGTTATATGCTTATAGGTTGTTGTTATTATGTGCCTTTACGTGGTGTGATATGTATGAGTACATAAGTAAAGTATTATGTAACGAAAGTGAAAGATAACGAATGACAAAAATGGAAGTAATAAACGATGAGATCTTTGTTGCTGACCCCGGTACTATGTCAGCTTCGGCATGAGTGGGGGTTTGTTTACGAACGCTGGCACAGTATCAGCTTTTAGCATGAGCCAGGGGTGTAGCATATGAGTTGAGATAAGATCCTTGTCGCGTACCCCGGTGCTGTGTCAGCTTCGGCATAAGTGGGGGTTTATTTATAAACCCGGCACAGTACCAGCTTTTAGCATGAGTCGGGGTATAGCATGAGGAAGGGTCCATAAAGAAGTGAGAGACGAATGATGATGAACGATGATGAAGATAATAATTATTATCTAGATGTACGTATGATGTGTGATCATAAACGAAAGTAAAGGATATGTTTTAACGTAATGTAAAGTATTTTATTATGAAAACTAGAACTCACTCAGCGTCGCTGACTTTTGTATGCATAATAGTTGGCAGGTTACCGTCTGATGCTGAGGAGGTGCAGACATGGATGCATAAGCTACTGGGGATGTTTTGAGTCTGGCATTCATATTTTGAGATAATATTGTATTAATACAAATTTTGTGATGTAAATTAAAGATATGATGTATCGACGCATTTTTAAATATCGATGAAAAGTTTTATTTCCACTACAAATGATATGTTTTAAATGTTTTATGCAATGATTGACCGACCGTAAGCGTCCCGGGAACGGGGCCTTACACTTTCCTTCCATTCGAGTTGTTTATCGTCGGAGTTGCAGGTGATAGTGGTGGTGAGTTGGCATCAAAATCTTGTGCAATGGATTGAATGGAGAAGATGAACGTGATTAACATTAAGGTGGGGAAGAAAATTGGTGGTGGGGGATTAGTGGTAGTGGTGGATTAGTAGGGTTAGTGGTGGTGGATGTGGTGTTAGTGGTGGTGGAGGTGGTGGTGATGCGAATGTATGGTGGTGGTTAGGATGAAGAAGAAGAAAAAGGGGGTGGGGGTTATGGGATAAGGTGGGTTTAAGTTAACTTACTAATTTTTTATTTTTTAAATATAAAAGGGTAAAAAAAAAGTTATTTTACACACAATTAATGGATATTTTTTCAATTTTATTTATCAAAAAATTCACACGTGGCAAAGGACGGTGGCAGATGCATAACACGTCGGCTCTCATATAATCTCTCTCTTCTTTCTGAATGCAATTCTTAACAAACACTTCTCTCCACCAGATCCTGCTCCTTTCTTGCATGAGATCACCGATTTCACCTCGACTCAATCTCAATCCCTCACAATCATAATCATAATTCATCACATATCATCATCATCATCATCCTCCAATTCAATTACTTTTTATAGGAAAACAAACTGGTGTAATTGATTTATCTACCTAGGGTTTCAGTCGATTGCCAAGGAACACCAGATCGGAATCGGAAATCAACGATGGATTCAAGCAGGAGAGCGGTGGAATCGTACTGGAGGTCCGTGATGATCGACGCGGCGACTTCTGACGAAGATAAAGTCACCCCTGTTTACAAATTGGAGGAGATTTGCGACCTTCTGCGTTCTTCTCACGTCTCCATCGTCAAAGAAGTTTCCGAGTTTATATTCAAACGTCTGCAGCACAAGTCCCCCATTGTTAAGCAGAAGGTATTGCGATAACTAATTGATTCCTTACTGATTTCTGTGAGATTCAAATCTGTGGATCCAAAGATGGTTGTGTGATTGGACACTTATTTTACATCTCATCGGTGGTTACCTATCAATTAAGGTGTATTTAACAACATGAGATTCGAGGTTGTAATGTGGATCTCATTTAGTGTAAGTTCTGAAGTCAATTGTAGTGTCAGTCCATGGAATTTGAGCCCCTAGCCTTATAAAAACACAAACATAGTTTTCATTAATTGGAACAAACAAATCCTTTCCTTCTTCTTGAAAAATAACCTTCACTGTGTCCCAGAAATAGAGTCCACAAATCCCAAATGTCTTTCATAATTGCAATTTGCAGATATGAGAAAGTGGACTATAGTTGCTAGCAATTGTTCCAACTTTTTAATGTGTAAATATGATGACATTGATCATGTAACTAGATTATAGGGTTCAATTAGTGTAACTTTGATGAATAAACTGATTTGGATGAGATACGGAGAACACAACCTAGTTGTACTTTCTACTGCTAAATTTTTGTGATTTGTATTATAGGCTTTAAGAGTGATTAAATATGCTGTGGGCAAGTCTGGTGTGGAATTTAGGAGGGAAATGCAAAGGAACTCGGTGGCTGTTCGACAACTAATCCACCATAAAGGACAACCAGATCCATTGAAGGGTGATGCACTTAATAAATCTGTTAGGAAACTGCGCAGGAAGCTTTATCAGCTATATTTGCTGGAGAAGACAACAGTAAACCGCCACCAACAGAAGGTCTTGCACGGCGGATAGAAGGTTTTGGTAATACCAACTATACCATGCCACCATCTGATGATAAGAAGTCGTTTCTCAGTGAAGTGGTTGGCATTGGAAGTGCAACAATTAAGCTAGGTTTGAATAGCATTGCACAAGCTCAAACCCCTAAAAATGACACGGGAACTTACAGGAGCCCGAATTTGCGGAGATCATTGACTAATGAAACTAGTTACAATGACAGCAATTGGTCATCAACAAATGCTTCTGGATCAAGGAGTCAAGATCATAAAGTAAGTCAAACATATAATGAAAATGGGAGTGCAAGCTCAAGTTATTTACATGAAAAGAGCCGTGAAGAGAGGTTATTGGAGACCATTGTAACACCTGGTGGTGTTCGTCTTCAACCAACTCGTGATGCCATTCAGGCATTTCTATCAGAGGCCACAAAATTGAATGCATTAGCTTTAAGTCATGCATTAGAAGCGAAGCTCCAATCACACATGTGGCAGGTATACATACTCTTGAACCTATTATACAAGTTTCTGATATCTTGTCTGTTCATATAGTTTAGCATGCCAAGCATCATTATTTTTAATATCTTTGTTACAAGTAACAGTGCACGTCTTCTCGAATGAATTAATCCTTTCCCTGTTCCATTGATATTTGGTTGGTTTGTTTTCATCATTTACAGCAGTATAATTTAATGCTTCCCTTTAAAACCCTTTCTTACCCCATGTCGTCGTTTTATTTAACTTCTTTCAGGTCCGTGTGAAAGCCATGTGTGTGCTTGAGGCACTCTTGAGGAAGAAAGACGATGAACAATTTCTACAGTAACCTCTTACTTTACCGAGAATATAGATGTAGTGGTAAACTGCTCTGAGTCTCCCCAAGCTTCTTTGAGGGAGAAGGCAAATAAGGTATGCTAAGCAGTTTCAATTCACGAGTTTTTGGATGTTTTGGAGTCATATCTATGCAGCTTGCTCATGCTGGCCTTATGAATGTGTGGGCAAAGCCCATATGAAAGGCTAAAAATTTTTGATGATTTATTTCCACTTCATACTTCGAGGAAATCAGAGAGCAGGAAAGAGCAATTTGCTTGTGTCTGTACCAGTAAAATTATGTTCATGCAACAATATGTTATGGACCATGACCAATTCATTGGGTGGATCGCATGCTATCCCTACATGTAGCCAGTTGGCCACATTAACATATATGCTCCATCGTGAGAAGAGTTAGATATATAGGTCAACCTTTAGCGTTTAGTTTCTTACATCTATTTTTATTGTGTAGATAGAGTTTTCATATTGTTCATTAAAGACTTGCATTTTGAGAATCTTTCTTTTAGGAGGCTCAAATTGATTGTGTCAAAGCTGACCTTTAAAGTACAAATAGTTTTGTTGCTTTTAACTTTATATTTATCCTTTTTAATCTTGTTTTAGTTTTCTAAGTTAAAGAATGTAAGAAACATATGTAAAAACCATCTTCCCTGGAGTAAACTTTTCCAAATTAATCGTTAAAGTTATGTTAAGATATGTTTCTGTAGTAAAAGAAATAGCATAACTTGTTTTTTTCTTCCTGCATTTAGTTCAGAAAATAGCATACTTTCGTGGAGTGTTTGTTCTTGTAAATTTAATTCCCACACATAGACACCTAAGGTCAAGCATTTACTTTGATGTTCAGGTCTTAAGCCTTCTTAATGGGGAACAAAGTGGCAGTAAGATTAGTCAGCTAGACAAAAATTTAAAGACCGAGAAAACTGTCGTTCCGATGCCAGATTTAATTGACACCAACGATCCAAATGATAACGAGAATTTTATCACAACACAGACAGATGAAAACATTGCATCTCTCTCAACATCAACCACCTGTCTGAATCATGATTTCTTTATGGATGGTTCAACCAACAATGTGCACGAGGAAAATAAAAATAATGGTGATCCCTTTGCTGATGTGGCATTTCATGACCAGAACAGTAAAGATGAACATGAAACAGCTGATATTTTTTCAGGAATGGCTACACAGACACCAGCTGGTGGAAGTGGGCCTGAGCTATTTGATCTTTTCGGTTCTAACTCTGAAACCCCTCAGGGCCAAGGAACTTTGGAAACTGGTCTTAATGACTTAATGGCTGGTTTGTCTGTAGATGGGAATGAATCCTTACAAAAGCAGAATGGAAACTCTCAAATGATATTTTCAGATTCTGTAACGACTTCAAATCATCAATCAAATGATGTTATAAATAACATATTGAAATCTCAAGCACCTGGGAATGGAATAGGTGTTAATCCCATGTTCCCTATGGATCCTATGGCATATAATGCTTTATCTTCAGGATTTATGTTTAATCCTGCAACATTTGCATCTCAACAAATAAATTATGGTGCCATGAGCAGCATTTTAGCTCAGCAGCAGTTTTTATCAACAATGAGTAACATGCAACCGATGGGGAACCTGCAATCCCATAATATGGTTGCAAACAATGCTTCTGTAACTCAAGTTGGGGTTTATAATAGTTCGGCTCTTCCAGATATGTTTAACCCAACCCTTGCAACTCAACCACCTAGTTCAACAATGAACAACTCAAAGAAAGAAGATACTAGAGCGTTTGATTTCATATCGGTAAGTTATTGATCTATCTTTAAGTTTTGTGTACTCTTGAAAATTTTATCTGCTACAACCCTTCACCACAATTGTGGCATCCTACTTATTAACCATTACCATGATATTCCCTCATTCTATATTTTTAATATTGCATTCATGCATCCTCAATTTTTTATTTTTTTCCCCCTTGAAAATTATTTTACCGCTAGGATTTTACTTGCTGAAGAATGGTTTGATGATTGGTTACTTGATCTGCATTTGTTATCATGTACATAATATGTAGTCTCTTTATTTACTGATGGGAGTAATCTTAGGTTCCCTAATTCCCACATATCATCTCTTTTGGCTGACACGGCACCAGTTTCTAAGCTTTAAAAATGATGGAATATGGAGCATTGATAGGATACACTTTTGTCATTGTGGGAAATCTAGGTTGCTGTTAATCAGAATGATGATTATCAGGGTGATTGATGATTCATTGAGTTTGTAGAAACTTTAAAGTAAACAAAGAATTTATCCAATTTAGAGAGCAAACGGTGCACAGGGTTATCAGTAGTTTCTAGACCTGAGACCATCCTACACCTATAGATTAAAGTGACCCACTCTAAGTATGATCCAAGCTAGAAGATTTAGAACTTGATCGGAGTGAGACCTGATCCCGTTTAGGGCTACATTTGTACTCTGCAAAGCTTTCCTCCAAAGTTTTAGCTGTTTGTAGGAATAGGTAGGTTTGACCATTGCTCTATGATACAATGAATGATATTTTATATGGTCTGAAATGAACTCTGGCTGGATATGTCTGAGCTTGAAAATTATGAGTTATGTGAAATCTTTGAGAAATTAAAAGTATTATGTTATATTTATGTTAATGTTAATGATTAATGATTAATGATTAATGATTAATGATTAATGATTAATGATTAATGATTAAAAGATTTGAACATAGACATTGGAATAGAATCCCAAAACCTATGTAATTCCTTAGTTGGAGTTTATCCCAAACAGGTACTAACCATCTAGACAGACTCAAAAACAGATGGTAAAACGCAAGGAACAGATTGCAGGGTTGAACCTAGTGTTGTTCTTTTGTCAATTTCTAAAACTGTAACTTATAGAATCAAAGAAGAAAAGGCGATTGACTCTTTGATTGTTAAAACTGTAGACGAGTAGAAAATGGAATGAGTTGCAAGATGGACAAGTTGGAGTATTAGGTCAACAAATGACTCTTTAATAGTAATATTTTTGTTGGTGGGTTTTGCAGGATCATCTTGCGGCAGCTCGTGATCCGAGGAGGGTAAGCTGAAGATGGTCTGATTTTTTTTGTTCTGTGAATGAAGAATAAAGTTGGAATTGGACTCCCATCTTGTGGTAGAAGCAAAACATTGTTCATGCTGAAAAAGGTAGATGTATGTTACAATTATATATATGCAAGTGTGTATTGTCATGCGTTGCTAGATTTAGTACAAGAACAAGGCCCCTGTGAATGTTTTGTTTCGAGGATTTGTGTCTGAATGCTTCGTTCCGGCTCAATATTGTTACGATAATAATCTACATTCTAGATATGTAAAATATTTTGAACATGTCAACCATATGAAATAGAACACAAATAAGTTGAAATGTACTCATTTTAACTTGCAAACACGTTTAATACGCATTTCATTTCACTATGAAGCACCCGGATTTCTTCACAAACATGTTTAAGACATGTTTTGGTTTGAACATTTTGCACATACTCCAAAAAGAGGTAAAAGTGTCCAAGATCTCATGCCCTGTGTAGATGCAAATAGAGGTCACCAAAACCCATCATTAGAGTCAGGAATAACATATTATTGTTGGAAGCCGGGGTCTTCACAGATTCCAGGTTGGTGAAAGAGGCTTTAAAGCTTGTTTGGAACGTTTGGGATGAGATTTGTTTGTTTATAGCCGTCGGCATTACAGTGGTTTCTAGGCGTTAGACTTAGAACTCGATTATTGGGGATTTTGATATATATTTACCTCCTGTGTTGGTATAAATTTGTGTTGGACCATGTTGATTGAATCATGACTATCAAATAACTATCAAAAACGTTGTTAATTTTCTCAAATCTTAACAAAAACCCAAAATACATTCCTGAATGGCTTTCGAAAATCCATCTATTAGTGTTGGTGCTTCCTCAAGTATCAAAGCATATGGGTGCACAAACCAGGTTTTTACGAAACCAATTTCAAGTTGGAACAGCTTGTGTGATCGGGTAGGGTAAAAAGTGGGTAGCGGATGGAACCGCATATGGAACCAGGTTGGGTAGGGTAAACCTAAACCCATACCCATGTTTAACGAGTTAGGTCGGATAGGGTTCAAAAACGGGGTAGAATTAGGTAGGGCATAACTTTTTAATTTTTTTAATAAATAAATATAATAAACATTTAAACTACATAAAATTCATTTTTTTATTCGTGTTTTAAACTAATATTTTCTTTGAGATTTGTTTGGTTTTGTAAGTGACTATTAAAACAAATGCATATCTCTACCACCATCAAAGTAAATCCTCTTCTTTGTATCGGTAATGCAAATTCTAAAACTACCATAGAAACTTTGGCCATTAGTAAAGCATGGGACATAGCGAACACGATCAAAAATTGAGATTCCCTTCCTTTTTATCAAGCCAGAATATAAAATCTTTGTTAGACTTTGGAAGTCATAATTGATATAAATTTTGTTGTACTACACCTTCTGAGCTCGCTGCCTGATGTGTCCCACTTACATGATTAGAAAAGTGGATCCAATACCCGACTCAAAACACGTAAGGTATTTATCAGGTATATACGCGTTGGGTATGAGACATGTCGGCGGGTAATTGAGTATGCCTTTAATCTTATATAAAATATTCGACGGATATCCATTAAAATTAGAACATCATAACAACCTATGAGTCATGTAAGCTTGTGTTAGTCTCATATCTTATCAAATAAATATCTACATGGATTGAAGAATATGTTGGAAAGAACATTTTGTTTTGGTTGGAAGTGAGGATCATCATCGTACAAAGACAAATCAGACTTCATTTCTTCGATTATCGTTTGAACCTATAACAACGTATTTAAAGTGACGGCATAAGTAAAAATTGGTAGTAGTTTTTTTTTTTAACATTTTTTAATAAATTTTTCTTTTTAGTGGTGCTACAATTTTATAAACAATTTTTTTATTTTCACTATTTTTTATATTGTTATCTATTAAATATAATTCCAAAGTACGAAAGTACTAATTCTATTCTATTATTTAAAAGGCAATGCTGGTGTGTGTTGTGTGTAGAGATGATATTAATGTAGCAAACAATACTTCCTCTCAAGTACAGTTTACAAGCATCTTATGCTAAACGACGCCCCCCCCACCGGCACAGTGTACAAGCATCTCCTGCCACAGAAACCGAGTAACGCCACCTCCATGATAGTGATGGTGAGGTGACTGGCAGTGGCAGTCGTAAGAAGCGGTGGGTGTGTGTGGTCGGGGTTCACTTTAAACGACCACTTGCAACTGAGCGTCGCTTAATCGGCATCAGAACCACCATTTTCCGCCACCATCAGACAACTTCAGACCTTGAGTTTTCACAGCTGAAAGTCAAGTAGAAGGCCGTGGTACTACTATCGGCAAGGTGGTGATGGGGATGATGGCAGTGATGGTGGTGGAGATGATGGTGGTGGTGGGGATGATGGTGGTGGAGGTGAGTTTAGATCTGAGAAGGGAGAGAGAATAGAAATAGACTTTGATAGATGTGAACCCTTATTAATTATATTGATCTATAATTTTAGCACAAAAATTTTAGACACACCGTAGGGATTTTGGAGAAAACCCGACCTATACGTGACGGTTTGGTCTAACCGTGACCATTAGGTCAGGTGTAGAAACTACCATCACGGTTGGGCCTAACCGTGACGGTTAGACTTCAGAGACTGTTCTGCACCTCGGGATTGGGTTAATTATTGGGAGTATTCCAATTCCGTTTTTTTAGAGCGGAAATTTTAGACACACCGTAGGGATTTTGGAGAAAACCCGACCTATCGTGACGTTTGGTCTAACCATGACCGTTAGGTCAGGTGTAGAAACTAACCGTCACGGTTCGGCCTAACCGTGACGGTTAGGCTTCAGAGAATGTTCTGCACCTCGGGGTTGGGTTAATTATTGAGAGTGTTTCGATTCTTTTTTTTTAGAGTTGAGTTTTAGAGTTTTGGTGGTAGTGTATATGTCATGGTTTAGCCAAACCGTGACATATTGGGTATAATATTTAATTTTGTTTAATCATACTAGTTTGTGTTTATTTTTATTTTATCACACGGTTGAATCTAATCGTGACATACGAGTTTGTGTTTTGTGTTTATTTTTATTTTATCATATTACGAGTATTTTTTTTTTGTTTGATCGTCATGCGACGGTTTGTGTTTAATTTATTTTTATCAAATTACGAGTTTGTCAAAATCAGTTATTATAATTAATGTGACGCTTGTGTTTTTTTTGTGACGTTACAACTTTGTAAAAATCGGTTGTTATAGAATTATCATAACATTATATACAACAGAATAACAAGTTGGTTCATACATATACAATTAACATTATAAAAATTACAAATATTGTATATAATTACCATTACAAACAAACAAATAAACACAACCAAACAAATACAACCAAATATAAAAGCCATCATAAATACAACAAAAGATTATAACTAAAACTACATATATAAATACAATGAGTTTGTACATACAAAAAGAAACAAAATACAAACAAAATATCTATCTAACCCGCCATGTCAGCATCTTTGCCCTGACCTAACCCGCCCGCGCTAGAGGTGCTAGCACCGTCATGGCCTAACCGTCTGGGTGGCGGTGACAACAATGGCGTACCGGAGGCCGCATAGTCTGCGGCCATGTGCTAGATGTCCCACTCCATCATATCCTCCATACGCGTGAGCCGGTCCGCGATATGCGTGACCCGTCTTCCATGCTCGTGACCTAGCCTGCTGTTGTGAAGCATATCTCTATGTGAGCAAGCAACCGCATGGCATGGTACACGCGCTGAGGATGCTGCGGTGGGTCCGGTCGTCCGACGGCTGAATGGGCTTATCCTCCCCGCCATGAACCGGCTAGTGAACCTGCTGAACCTGGACCTCAGCCTCTGCCAACTCGGGCGGGTCCACCAACGGCTCGGGCACCCATGCCATAAGCTCATGGAATCTCTGCACCAGGTGCCACGTGCCGTCCCTAAACCTTCGGGCGATCCTCATCCCGGTGGCGGTGGCATGGCCCGCCAGGCACACAGGAGTCGCAGGCAGTGGAAGCTGGGACATGGCATGCTCGTATCCCAGGCCCCGAGCGATCTGCGCCACGATGCTGCCGCCTACCAACACCCCTCGCGCCTGCCTGTGATAGTAGCTGGAAAAGTAATCCGCAAGAGCATGTGCCAGTGGCAGTGTTTGTGTCTGAGTAGACAACAGAAAGAAGAGGTCGCGGTGTTGACCCTGTCGGTCCCCACTCCACATCCAGCGACCGACGTGGCGATCAGTCGGTGAATGTAACGATAGAGAGGGTCTCATATGTGAGCGACCCTCGAGTCGCCACCATACGGTCCGTCACCAATCGCAGTCCACTAGAACTGATCCGCGTTATCTGCCCCTCGAATCAAACCCGTGGTGTAGATCCGTTCTCGGGTCTCCTCCTCGGTATAGAGTCCCGCTGACGACAACGAACCGTCTAGGGACATGCGATGCAGGACCCCAAACATCCTGAAAGAAATCTCCGTGTCCACACGACCCTCCGCGATGTCATCCTCGTCTAGCTTCGATAGTCCCTGCGCACGCGGACAGAAGGTGAATGTGCAGTAAAACTCCATTGTGAGCTCTTGATGTGTAGGCAAATCCATGCTAAACATCTGCTCCCACTGGCTATCCTCACCGATAATCTCCATAAATCTCCCATGCTCGCCAACGAGATCTAACCACTCATGTGAAAAACGGTCCCCGGTGCTGGCAGTCGTCCTCCTCAGATTCCTAACCGCTGAAATGCCTTAGTCCCCTCTTCGAACTGAAGATGCGGTAGTCGTCAATCTCGGGAATAAACTCAGGGTCGCCTGGTAGATGTGCATCCATATCTGAACTAAATCCGTATTTATTATTAGTTATAATGTTTATTAGATTAACGGTTGACGGTTACGGTTAAAGCTTAGGTTTACGGTTATGATATATAATTATTACTATTATTATTATTATTATTATTATTATTATATTATTATTATTATTATTTTATTATTATTGTTATTATTATTATTTATTACTACTATTATTATTATTTTATATTATTATTATTATTATATTATTATTATTATTATATTATTTTATTATTATTATTATTATTATTATTAGGGTTTATTATGTTTTTTGAACATACATCTACGAAGTATTTGTTCAAACAGATGTTGATGTGTTATGTTCACGAAGAGTATACCCGTTTCCGGTTCGATATATATAGATGATCAATCGGTTTAGGGTAGCTTTAAAACATCACGGTTTGTACATGTACGTATGTTTGTACGTACATCCACAAGAGTATTTGTTCTTAATGTTATATATGTTGATGTGTGTGTATATTCATGAGAGTATACCCTTTCGATATATATAGATGATCATAATCGATTTAGAGACGTTTTAGGGTAGCCATAAAACGTCACGGTTAGGCTAACCGTGACGTTTTGTCAAGAAAAACGTGACACCTAGACCTAAGCTTGACAGTTTCAGTCAACAAAGTGTGACGGTTGTGGTCAAACACGCCACCCTTGAGACAGAACGTCACGGCTAGGTCAGACCGTGACGTTTTGCTTCTCCCCGTATGAATATGATTATTTCCTTTCATAGTCAGCGAACCACTCCTAGCCCGACCGGTTAAGACGGAAGGGGACGGGAGTGGCGTGGGCTCGAAACCCACTACCACCGGTTAAATGGTGTTATTTTTTAAAAGTTTTTATTTAGGAAAATGTTTTCTTTTTGAGCTAATGATGAAGACGTCACAGTTTGCCCTAACCGTGACATGATGTCTTTTTTTTTTATGGGTGACGTGTGTAGGTGGAGCCGGGATTGTCGATGTCATATTTTTTTGTCAGAAACCCTAACCATGATGGTTTGGCCTCACCGTCACGGCTTTTTTTATTATTGTTTTTATAATTATTATTATCATTATTATTATTATTATCATTATTATTAATATTATTATTATAATAACAATTATTATTATTATTAGAACTAATTTACTATAACAAACATACATAAACCACAATAAATACAATGATCAAAAAGATACATTACATTAATACATACGCTATCCTGATATATTAACTGTGGGGAGTGGTTTGGGGTTGGTGCCTCTTAGATGATCCATCATTCTGACATAATTGTTTATACAATCCTCGTAAATATTTTCCCATTCTAGTGCGTCTCTATATGCAAATCTCAATCAATGATAGCCCACATTAGGCATTGGGTAATCCCTCGTTCCAATTGTATGCAAATAAAGTGATCTTCTGTTAATATTACAACTGGATAGGTAAACAATGGTTCTAGGCCTGCTCTCAGTGGGAACCATGTGTGACTGCCAAATAAAGAAATAAGATGGACAACACAAGTGAATGTTTCCGCAATTACGAGTCCATGGGCTGGAAAAGTCAGCCAATGGGTAGCGTGTGGTTTGAGTCGTGCCAAACCAATCTAAGCTATAACGAACAGTATCATAGTAACCAGCACTCGCGGTTCAAATTGCTCCGCCAACCCCCATGTTCTGTCCATCTTCGATAACATTTGTCGCCTAACCCACTCCCATTCTTTTTGCTCATTCCCTAAAGCCACCGCGATCACCGGAAAACCATAGTTACCATCAGGCCACACATCTTTTAAACTCGAAACGTACTGGTGAATCCATTGGGGCAGCTGACCCTTAAACTTCATAACTTTCGTCACGTCCTTTGGTTTCAAGATTAAAGAAAACCCTAGGTCCTCCCGTAACCGGTACATTTGAAGCAGCCTTTGCCCGATTTGGACGGTTGTTGGGCCTCTTAAACTGAGAGGTATAGGAGCTATGCCTCGCTGGTTCAGGCATAGTTTGTTGTAAGGAAGTATATGAGTTGTGTCTAGCAGCCTCATACTGTGATGTATTGGAGTCCGCTCTTCTTTGTTGCTCCTTAAAATTCGGACGACCACGTCCGTCATGACGCACCTCAGGCTCTTTAAGTTTTGACTTGCTTGAAAACAAAGAGTCGTACATTTTCTTAGACAGTTTTTTTTACTTGAGGATTGGGTGACGACATGACCTTTTATTTCAAGTCATCAAATTTCTTATCCTAGTCGGGTTCAGGAGGCACAACGTACGCCGGCTCGAAATCAAGCTTCCTCCAGTGTGGATCTACCGCATCGAGTGGAATACGTATGCCTGGATTTAAATTATTAGTGAAAAATATGCATCATGTGACAATGGTAAAAAATGTATTTCAAGTAAATATTACCTTCCCGAAGTATAACCTCCAAACGAAAGCACATGGCAAGCCCACGACAAGCACATGGCAAGCCCATGGACGTGGACAACTGGTGTCCACATGACCACCCTAACTGCTGAATCATTTCCATTTTCGTCAACTCTGATTCCAGGAGGCTAATGCAAAAAATAGATACCTTATAATGCAATTTTGAAAAAAATTGCAGTCGATGGTCTTTTTTAATCTTCACACGGGACACCTCGAATGTTACAAATTTCAATCTCCTGGCCACGAACGAGGTGACAAACATATCCGACAAGTGTGTGGAACGTGTTACTAGTCCCTGTGAGGTGACTCTTGAAGTTGGCGTGTTGCCCCCTCAACCCTATTAGTTGTATATTCACCAAAGTTGAGGAGGTCGTACATCCAACAATTAAAAAATTTCTCTTTGTATCGGCACCAACCAATTATTCCAAATATATTCCCACACCTTTGAAAGAATCAAATTTTATAAAATGACAAATAGATTATTAGAGTAACAATAACTATGAAATTCTTACCATGTTTACCATCTTTATTTAACGTTTCTTCTATCTTCATGCAATTGTAATCATATAATGCCTCTACGGGAGACGAACACAGGACCTTCCACCAGTATGAAAAATCCTTTCACATGTCGGTTTTGAAAAGGATGTTCCACCTTCTCTTGACATTCTCCCTAACGTGCCACCTGCATAGGTTTTTAGTAGCACTCAGGAACACTGTGTCACACGCTCTCATCAGGGCCAGGTCCCTGTCTGTGACAATAACGCGGGCTCCACACACCCATCGAGCATATCTCTGATCCACTCCAAGACCCATGTGAAGTTGTCTTGTCGTTCCCTCGATATAAATGCTTGCGCAATACAAAACGACTTCGACGTTGACGTAAAGCTAATAACCTAAACAAACGGAATGTTGTACATGTTGGTCTTGTACGTCGTGTCTATCAATATCACGTGCGGGAATGCACGCCATATTTTGTACGAGGTAGGATGACAACGAAAACATCTTCCACTGCCTTAGTTGCTGGGTTCTTCCGTGTTTCATACACAAACTCTTAAATTCTGGCAGGTTTTCAAGTTCCTACTGTTGGGAACTGCTCCTTACAGCTGAATGGATGTGTCGTGGCCGCCGTGCTGCCTGTGTAACTTCTCGCAAGATCAATTCTTCGGCGGTCATCTTCCTAAGATGCACATGGCCCTCCTCGTATGCAACAGGATCGTGGTTGTGCGTCTCGTTTCTCCTATAACATCCAACTATCACTCTTTCCTACGTACTTCCCTAGGAGTTTAAAGGGGCATCCTTTATTTATGCTCCCAGTACACCTGCTTGTGCCATTAAATTTAGGTTCACCGCTACGATTGCATAAGAGTTCCACATCCTTTTTCCATGACCGTCCCACTACAATGACGCACCCATGCTAGCGTCCTCTCATTTAGCCCACTTCTCAAGTTTTCACGAGAATCAAAATGCTAAAAAAGTTATAAAAACCAGAAATAAAAAACATATATAAAAAAAAAATAAGTAATAATTTAAACAAACCCATTGAAAACTCTTTTGTACTTTGTCGGTTTTATAAGAAACCGTAGCCTTTCATATCCGATCCTCATCCCCATCCCCATCGTGCTCCGCGGTGTCCTCATGGTTTTTCTTTGAGGTGAACCGAACCGTCACTCTCATCTATGTCATTCCCATTAAAAGTATCCGACACATGTGTAACTTCTGGGTCTGATTGGTACGGGGGATGTCCGTAATGTCCATGATCCGGCACTGTTTGTGAGTGGTACGGGGCATGTCCGTAATCCGGCTCTGTTTGTGAGTAGTACGGGTTCGGGGCATGTCCGTAATCCAGCTCTGTTTGTGAGTGGTACGGGTTCGTGCATGTCCGTAACCGTCGGTCCAAATAATATTAGTACGCCTCTTCAGCAAAGTGTTCGATGGTTGGTTTCCTCCACCCCACACGAAGGGTGACTCCCGTATACGTAATATTCCTAAAAAAGGTAATGGTTAGATATTTCAAAGAATATTTATAATAAAATAGACACTACTTCAACCTTGTTCGAATCTTCGATAGGTGGCTCCTCATTCCATCTGAAAGCTCGGCTTTGATAACTATCTCCCGAACCCGACATTGTTTTCGAATTATGTGTTTTTGGAATGATGAGTTTTTCTCGTGATGGTTCGTGATGGTTGGTTGCATGAAACCATAAGTGCATATATAGAAAAATCTGGACGAGAAACCGTGACGGTTCAAAGTGGTAGGTACCCGGGTTTCATGAATTTTCAGTCAACATCAAGTCTACCTCGTACTCTAACCTTGACGGTTGGCCCTAACCGTCAAGTTTTGTTTCAAACCCGTGCCTCTTTATTAGTGTACTTTTAGCGGGAGTACTTTATTTTCAGACCCGTGCCTCTTTATACATGCCTTTTAGATCAAACCGTCACGTTTAGGCTTCAAACCTTTACGTTTAAGCCTAACCGTCACGATTAGGTCTGGTGTCCCTCCTAAAACACCTACGGACCACCCTTTTAGCAGAAAATAATTTAAAGCAAATGATTACAATTGTATTTAAAGTAAAGTGGTCAGAATGGTTTGGTGGTTATGGCCGTAAAAGTTGAGAAAAAGATTTGATATTTTTGATAAAACAAATTCTTTTCTATTTCTTTATACATTAAAATCATTTATTTTATTGTCCGTCTGAAAAGGAAAAGACTAGAAGATGACAGATACTTGTAATATAATTACTACACTATTATACCATATCTTAGAAATATTTAACTTTTATAAATTTTGGTTTTTGTTCATTTGTTTTAAAATAAAATAAGATTAAATATAATCTTTCATTGTTTTATAATTTCTAAACATTATGTTTTTTTACACAACAATAATAACACATTTTGTTTTTTTTATGTTACGTAGATATCAAGATATTTGATTATGGTCTATTGTTTTATATAACATATTTTACTATATTTTCTAAAATATGTTTTCATCATATGAAGATTCTTTTTCTAAAGATATGTTATGTTTTAACTATGTAAATTTCATTTTTCGTTTTCTTATATATGTTTTTCATCGTGTGAAGTTGTTTTCTGAGGATATGTTATTTAAACTACGTAAATTCATTTTTATTATTTTATTTTATAATAACATATGCCCTTTAGTTGTACTCCATCTTTTATTACTAAATACTTTAATATTTTTTATTTTTAGCATTTAGTTAATTCAATTACTTTATATTTTCATAAGTTGAGTCGATTGTAGTCTATAATTTATCACGTCATGTACGTCGGCATACGCCACCGCAACGCACGGCGGGTAAATACTAGTGCGTATTAAACCTCAAGAAAATCAGTGACAATGAATATTTTTCCAATCCCATTCAAAAACTGTATAGCTCAAGCATGCGAGAAAAGATGATTTGGGAAATTATTAAAAGTCCCTTATTCGCATACATATAAGAGTATTTTAAAAGTCAACTTTCATTAAATAGGTATATTTGCATAGTTTTTATAGCCCATAAATATTTTTCTACCTTTTTTTTTTAAAAAATCATGTCATATACTTCTAAATGTAGATTTTGAAATCATCAACTTTCTCGATGATTAGCACGTCTTAGACAACCAAATTAATAATAATAATAAGTGTAACATATCAACAATGGAAATATTCATCATTGCAAATTAATTTATATTTCATTTTTATTTTTTTCTATCACGTTTGTATTGTTTAATGTTATATCGAAGACATTTTGTTTTCTAATTTAAAAGTTCTTATTAAATAATATAAAATGTGAAATAAATTATCTTCTAAACGTAGATATTAAAGCAATTCAAACATACATTTCATCATTTGACAAGTATTATAATCCGCCAAATGAGCGGTGACGTAAAGGTATAATTCAAGTAAACCGTGTGAAATCAACCAAACATTGTTAGTTTTTGTAAATTTTCAAAAGATAAGTTAAAATATTATTACAAGTTTCCATATTTTCAAACAATAGCATCTATAAGTAATACGACTTATATGGGTGTAACGAGATTGAAACGTCTCTCAAATTCTCGTTGTCAACTGAAAGTTGTCGAAGTGATCAAATGACAAACCTTCTTGAATCACGAACTTCATTATTCGATTCCAAACCATATTCATGCGTACATAAATATTCTACCAGTCACCACCCATTCATGTTTGTTCGGGCCAGGATTTGCTTTCTTTCTCTTACAGTATTTTGCAATATTTAACAATGTGCTTCCTCGAAGTTGAGTTAAAGTCTTTTCCCAATAAAAGCCACAATTTTTTCGAGACCTCTTACTTGTCTCCCACAAATCCTAATTGCACCAGCTTCCTGGTTCCTACTATCAAGTAGCACCCTAACAAAGGTAAACTTAGTCAATAAACTTTAACAAGCAAATGATCGTGGTGGAGCCATAACAAGAGTATGCTTTGCGTTTATTGTGTTCGGTATTGTGTTTTCAAGTGGTGTAATCAACCAATTCATCAACACCTACTTATACTAACTTAGGAGTAAAATGATCCAATAAAAAGGAAAAAAACGATCATTAAATGGCTAAATTTCGAAATAAGGCTCCAACGTCTATACCCTGGTAGGGTAGAAGCATACCGTTTCAGCATGAAAAGGTAACCCGGTTAGGAACTGAAAGGGTTTTTTCACATAGAAACCATGTAGGCTTAAAAATAGGTATGAACCGGAACCAATTCAGGTCGGATCGGGTCAGAATTAGGTTTTGGGTGTAGAAGCAGACTTTTTGCCCACCTCTACCAAAGTGAGCCAAACATAGGTCAAAAAGGCAACCACTTGTAAAACTATAATTCCAGTTTAACAAGAGAAAGAGACTCACAAGTGCATCCAGTAATGCTGGTCATTCTTGGACCCAACCTTGTACATATTGTGCACGGTATTTCCTTTTCTTTGCCCGTCTCTCGCTTTTGCTCTTCCGTGGCGACCCTTCATACACAAATATATTTTAAGATATACAACACCACGTTCTTGTAAGAATAGCAACATATATACATAAAATATGAGTTAATTACGCAGATGGTCCATGTTGTAAACTCATATTACACCTATGATCCTTAACTTTAACTTATTACACCCGTGGTCTATGGAGTGGAAATCCTTAAATTTTTCTGTTAAAATTTTAAAAATGACTAAATTATCCCTTGCTTTTAGAAAACAAAAAAATAAAGATAAATAAGTGTG
Organism: Flaveria sonorensis; assembly: GCA_025506505.1. Lineage (NCBI taxonomy): Eukaryota > Viridiplantae > Streptophyta > Magnoliopsida > Asterales > Asteraceae > Flaveria > Flaveria sonorensis. Next base: position 50,290,699 of record CM046440.1, on the reverse strand, counting down.
TTCCACCATCAACACCCCTTTTTTTGTCAAGCCGGTTAGGAGCGTGCAAGAAACCAATATATCCAAATCGCAACCGAAATAACCAACTCATCCAAACCGAAAAACGGTACCATAGATGGTTTGTTTGATGGACTTTTAAAAATCAAAAAACCAAACCGAAACCATACAACCGAACTTGTAAATTGGAGGTGTATTCATACAGTTATAAACATGTTTAGCCTTTAGTACTTATTTAACTTATGCTATCTAAAAAAGATTAAATATTTAGGTCTCAAGAATAATCTTTAAACTTTTTTATTTGAACTAGTGTGTGTTCCATCCACGCGTGTTGCGCGTGTGATGGACGAACTAAAACGACTTACCATTATTGTAGGGCTCAGAACGGGCGTTCGGTTGCAACGGCTAACCGTTAATGGTAACTACGCGAAAGCAAACAACACCACTCCAACTATATCATCACAGCCCGCAAATTTCGCTAGAACTAAACACGGAAACGACATACCAAATAGAACCACATATATATCATCAGCTAAAACCAACGAAATAAAACTACGCCACAATTCCAATCGGCACAACCATCACCATCATCAACTCAAGCTCACAAAATAGATTTGTGCCATACCGTGTCAACCGGGACAATCCCAATGGTCACAGACGTCAAAGTGACCGTAAGTAACAGCAAACCTAAAAGAACATAATTATACACAAACAATAGAACCCGCAACTTGACAACATGACACTTTTAGACTATAACATTGAGAACTAATAAGTCAACAAGTAACTTGACTTACTAACTCATAAGTAAATATCTTTATGAGAATTCAGGGATCGATATATGAATTATCAGATTTAATTTTAACAGTATTGATTGCGGAATTATCAATACTTGCTGTTTAATGATTAATGAACTTGAAATTGAAATCATGATTGCTCAATAATTACAATCAATCTATTGTAATGCCTATGCTGCTATTGATTCTATTGTTTATATGATCTAATGTTGCTTGATCGTCTGTTGATCCTCTTATGTTCCATGTTCTTGATCTCTTGTGTATATAGAGATCTTATTCTGTTCTTAAACATTGCTAATCTTTCGCTATCCTTGTTGCTATAATAAGCTAACTTCCTATAGCTATCCGAATCCTTGCCACTTTATCGGCATAGGAGTTCGTGATTTACAATGAATAAACACAAATAATATTGATTATGATCTTAATATCTTCGCTTGAATTAAATTTCTTTTGCTATCATTAATGTTGTTGATCTGCCACGTTGACTTGTTGACTTCTGTTGACTACTTGATGATGTGAAATCATTCAAGTGTTAAACAGTCTTCCGTAGGAATTTTTTCTTCCGTAGGTACTTAGTCTTCCGCTGCAACACTTAGTCTTCGGGGCTGTTCTTCTATGATTGTACTTCCGCAGGAGTTCTTGTACTAGTTCTTCAGTGGCAATCTTCCTTCAGTAGCTTCACTTGATCTTTGGACTTGTTCAGTTGTTGTTGTTCTTCCGTAGGAGATCTATGATGTACACCAGTTGTATTACTGAAACATCTACTGAAGAGCCATTTGTTTCATCCGCGTTGTTCTAACACTTAGTCAATTTTTCCAACTGACGACATTTAATGTTTCTTGCATCATCACATAAATCAAGACATATATTATGAGATACAATATATCATGCAATTCTAACTCATCATGTACTCAATGCATTATATTATCATCAAAATTATAATTACAAAGAGTGATACAAGATTTGATCCATCATCTAAATCTATACAAGACATCTAGACCTAACAATACTCCCCCTTAGGTTTAGACTATAGTAATCATGGGTTTAGTTTCTTTCAGTTCTTGCACTCTTGCCAAAATCTTGTATTGAAGTAGTTCACGACATTCTTTTGATCTTCATACTTATACTTGATCTTATGCCGTTCTACTCATTCTCTTCAAGTCTGTATTTCAAGCCCAGGATATCCTCTTTAGTGGTGAGTGTTGCAACAACACTATGGTTAGACACCACCTCTAATTCATCCTGTTTTGAAATTCTAAGTTCTATTATGGGCTTTATCTCTGTTCTAATCAACTGTCCAGCCTCAACTTCTTCTTTTTTGCGCCTTAGCAGTAGTTTGTCTATGACTTGAATCAGATGAACATATAGGCACAGGTCATTTTGAGCAGTTTGGTCATTCAACTTGGGGAAGAATTTGTCATGTAAGTATGATATGTAGCTTGGGTGCAGGAGTTTGATCTCCACAGGGTCAAATAATCTAATACTCGAGGCTTCTTCTGGGGATCATTCCTCTGCAGCACCAGCTCTTTTGTCTTTTCAACATAACCCCATTCAGTGATGGGTATGTATACTAATTTCCCTCAATGACTTTAATGGATGCTTCAGATTGATCTTCATAACCAAGTCTTTGCACAAATTCAACATCAACATATAAGAACTGGATTGATGCCTCTTCTGTCTTAGCTTTCTCTCTTATGTTTAGCATCCTCTCTTTTTGCTTCTTTCATCATATCTCCTTGAACCTGTGACTAACTTAGCCACAAGTCCAGAGAAGTCTCTACCTCTTGGACTGATTGGGTAATTTGTGATAGGGATGTTTTGAAAAGTGATGAGATCAGCATCTGGAAGAGTAAGGAGTGTCTCCACCCATGGAAAGTATGTACTATTCCAGATGCTCTCTTCGCATAACACAGTCCCATTCTGAATCAAATTTCCATGCTATTATCTGTGTTTTCTTTACTACTGCACTTGGAGTTGTCATCAGATAAAAAGTTGAATTAAGTAGTCTTCTGTTCATGATCTCTCTGATAGCAGTGCCTAGAGGCCATTTTTGTTGGGATCACATCCCTTGGCTCTTTTTATCATTTGTTCAGTTCCTCTATGCATGTATTTGACTTCAACTATAGTTGGCTCAGCAAAGCTTGTTCAGATTGTTGTTTGTATGCAGGATTGGGAGCTCTAGTTCTGATCTCACTCCTGTGTCCAGCTTAATTCTCTTACATATTCCATCTGCTCTGAGCTCACTAACTGTTTCTTCCTTTGAGTTCATGCTGCTCATATTATGACTTTGTAACCAGCAGATCATGTTTATCTTGTCAGTTTGGCTGTGTCACAATGTCCCAATTCCTTCCTGATCTTCTATTGCCTAAACTTGGAGAAGTTTCATATTACACACAGGCAGCATCATCTCGTAGCATCAAACTCTTTCAGTGTTTGAATCAGTTCAGACATGTTCATCTTCTCCACCACTTCATATGGACAAACCCTTATATTTAGGTCCATGAACATTACAGAGTGAGGTCTTTATTCTAGAATGTCTTTGATTGTTAGTAACCTAACATCTTCAACTTCTCGAGCCACTTCGAGCCACTTCAGCCGGCTCTTCTTTTGTAAGCTCTTCCCATTCCGCATCACTGTCTTCTTTACTTTGTTCCACTGGGGCTAAATACTCTGGTGAATCTAGTTTTATTCTTTTTAGTAATTCACCAGCACCTTCAGTTGTTTTCCCCAGATATTTCTTTTTTCTGCTATAAGTGATCATGGTTGACTCACTTTTGATCTGTTCAGATTCAGATAACTTCTTCTTTAACCTCTCAATCTCATAATCATTTTCTCTCAGGTGTTCAGCTTATTCATCAACCAGATCATTCAGGGCGTCAATCACCTTGTTGTCAATCACAATATCTTCTCTCAGTCTCTTCAGTCTACCTTCTAGTTGAATGATTGACGTATCTTTCTTAGCTATTAGTTTGTCTTTCTCACTCAGCTCCTTCTTCATCCTCCTTAATTTTTCTAATTTCTTGTTGCTTTTGAGGATCAGTTTATTGTACTCACTACCAAGTAGCCTTTGCTTACATCTATCTCTTCTTTTCTCAAATCCTTCTCATCATAAGCTATTATGTCAATGTAAGCACCCTCTCCTTGTTCAACTTCCTCAGTCACATCTTCCTTTTCAACTTCTATACAAATCTCCTTTGTATCAGCATCATTGTAAGTATCATAAACATCCTCTTCCAGGTTGAGTTCCTCGGTTGGTGTTGGGCTAGCAATGGGTTCAGTGGGTGTGGGTGAAGTGGTTGGTTCTAAAGGTGTTGGTGAAGTGATTGGTTCAGTTGATGTGGGTAATAGAGTTGGCTCAGTTTGACATGGATGTGTGGGTGTTAGCTGAGTGATCTCCTCATCAACTACTTCAGTTGAAGCAAGTGTTAATAGTTGTTTATGATAGATCAGGGGAGATAGGTTGTTTGTGTTCACTTGAAGTAGATATCAAGTGAACATGTGGTGATAGTAGATGGGGTTCTTGGTAAGGTGATTTGGGTGGTCAGCTGCTAGTAGTTGCTGTTGGGAGTGTGTGGAGGATGCAGCTGATGACTCTGCTGTTGAGGTTCTTCAACCCACAGCAGTTCTTGTGGTATGTCTTCAGTCTCATCTAGCACATGAGCAAAGAGCTCTATGTCTCCTCCTTGATACTGCCCGGTTAACTTGTTGAGGAGTGACCTTCCTAGGTGACTTTGTACAAAGATATCACCCTCTTTTTCAATGCTCTGTAGTTGATCATTGATCATGAGCTGAATGAATCTCGGAAACATGAACATCTTGTTCTCTTTCTGCACACGTATGTGGTCACACAGGCAGTTGAAGATATACTTGGAGTAGTTGTACTTTCTCCCTTCAAATATACCAATGATTCTGAAAGATATATTCCTAGAAAATCTATCCAACCCTAACTCTGGTTGGACATACACTTTAGATAAGTGTGTCATAGGAATCGATAAGGTTTGCACATCATGCCTTTCTTGATCTCACCATTGTGGTAGTCACCATCGTATCCCATCAGACCAAACACTTTCTGAATTTATTCATGGTCAAATACATCAGTGTGACCTTCTTCATCATCTCCGAGTTCGAGTGCCCTTCGGACTGCACATTCGTCTATTCGCAATTGTTGTGTTCTGATAGTTGCATACACGACTTGTGCTTCATCTTCTTCCCCCACTCTTGTCGTGTTCCAGAAGTCGATCATGTGTGTTTGAAAGATAAGCGGGTCTGCAGATAGTGCATAGAAGAGTCGTGTTCTTCTCAGGTAGCGGATGATGGTTCTATACTCGTCTTCCACGTCTGGATTTAGGATGCGCACACGTTGTGATCCTTTACAAAACGATTAGCCATAGTGGCTGTGATGTTTGAGCGGTGTGATACGGTTTGAGTGGAACGATCGATGTCAACAAAGGTGAAAAGGGTTTTTGGATCAAAGGATTTCTAGGTTATAAAGTGTTTTGAAAGTGAATAGAAAGGCCAACGGTCGAGGTGCCCTTTTTATACTTTTACAGGCTGTCTAACCTCATCCTAAGGACGTGGGACCCATTTACCCTTTTTACCCCTCCGAGGTTATCAATGTCTACAAGTAATTAATATTTATGCAAGGCAGACATTTATTTTGAATCTTCCTTAGAATATCTACGGAAGTCAAGATTCCTCTGGTTCAATCTGTCTTCCGCAGGGCATCTACGGAGAACAGATATCCTAATTTATCCTCCATTTTGCTTGAACACTTCTTTCAAAAGTGATGTTAAATGTTGATAAACTTTTCTTCTGAAGTTGGTTTTGTTAAACACTTTCTTCCGAAGTTAATTTTCTTAATTTTACTGAAAACTTTCTTCCGAAGTCAATTTAATAAAATCTCTTCCGAAGGTTAAAATCTCTTCTGAAGGTAAATTTTCTTCCGAAGGTAAAGGTTTAATGAAAAAATCTTCCGAAGGAAAATTTAATTTAACTGTATGAACTAACACATAGTCCGTTTGTTGTTTACTGTTGGACCTTATGACTTTGCTTCATGGCAATTGTGCAAAAGTAGTTAAACACTTTAGATATCCTGCAGCCAAGCCAAGTTAGTGCTCAAGTTCCAATTTTCTTCATATCATTATGTTAAAAGTTTATACTCAGTTTCATGCTTTGACTACTCCCCCTAAATTTGTGATTAATCATAAACTTATGTATTTATCAAAAATTTATAAGAGCATAACATGAACAACAGTTAATTTGTCTGACTAATAATCATAGAGAAAATAAAATGTTATTTATAGCTTGTTACAAGCAAACATAGGATATACTAGGGATCATACTATGATCTAGACATTTTCCTGAATATTATGTGTGAGATTATAGTATAATTGATCTAGTGCTGATTGCAAATATGTGGATCCGTAGAAATTTAGTCAAGAGTGTATATTCATTATCATGCTGGTTATCATGTTTTGGTAAGAATTATAGATAGCAAAGATGAACTCATCATTGAAGTTGCGTGTAAGTTAGTCCTCCAAGTGAATCAAGTTAGCACTTTATCACTTTTAACTATGTTCCATAGATTATAAGCTCTCTTAAGATTTCTTTGAAATCTTATTAATGCTGAGATGATTTGCATGCTCTGGAATAATTATACAGTTAATCACATTGGATTCTTTTAGAGCAGTTCTTTTGGAACTTTTGATGATCAGCATCAGGTCACCAGGTCTTTACTCAAGTAAAACAGAGGTGACCTTTGACCCAGGTCTTTGCTCAAGCAAAACAGAGGGTCATGATGAGTAAAGATAGAGGTTATAAGGTGTTACAACATAGTAAGTGTGTGTGGGTGTTAACATGATCACATCCGGATTAGACTTACTTGAATGCTTCTCATAATGACTTGTCCACTATTAGTCACCTTGACTTTATGTTGTGCATGACATTATTTAATTTCCACTCAAGCTGAACCTATTCACATATCAAACACATCTGATCAGTAGGTAGTTGTTAATTGAAGATCAGGAGTGGATGTCAAGTTATAGTGTACTATCATATCCTTAGAATATCACTGCCTTATGTAGTTATTTTTAACAAATATGTGCCTTTCTCATATGATTGCAAGTAATGGAAAAATATTTCTGTTGTTGTTATGATCTAATCTAAGTTGAGCATGCCTAAGGACTCAATTAAGAAATTAAACCTAACTGAATCAAAGGCTTTAGTGAACAAATCAGCAAGTTGATTTGTTGTGTCCACTTTGATCAACTTGATTAGGCCCTTTCTGAACAGTCCCTCAGAAAATGGTATCTGATTTCATTGTGTTTAGTTTTACTATGTTGTACTGGATTGCTGTGATGAACATAGCAGCTGAGTTATCTATGTAAATTGAGTGTGAAGAAAATTGTAACCATAGTCAAGTAATTGGTTTTGCAACCATAGAACCTGAGAGCACCCAGCTGAAACAGCTATGTACTCAGCCTCAGCTATGGACACTGAAACATTAGTCTGCTTTTTGCACTGCCAAGAAACAAGTCTTGGTCCAATGAATTGACACCCTCCATTTGTTGATTTTCTGTCGTGTTACAGCCTCCAAAGTCACTGTCTAAGTAAGAGTACCGTTTGAAGTCTCCTTCTTTGGGATACCACAGTCCAAGTGCTGGTTTCCCTTTGAGATATCTGAAAATTCTTTTCACTGCATTCAAGTGAGACTCCTTTGGATCGGCTTGATACCTAGCACACACACACACAACAAACATTATGTCAGGTCTACTGGCAGTTAAGTACATTGATGATCCTATCATAGATCTATATAATCTTTGATCAATAGACATCCCTGTTGGATCTAGAACAATTTTCTCAATTGTTGATGCTGGTGTTTTGCATGATGAGGACTCAGCAAGGTTGAACTTCTTCAGTATTTGAAGCACGTATTTCTCTTGATTGATGAAGATGCCATCTTGTTTTTGATGTACTTGTAGACCCAGGAAAAAGGTTAATTCTCCCATGGAACTCATTTGAAATTCAGATTGCATCAAAGCTTCAAAATCTTCACACAATCTCTTGTTGGTTGATCCAAATATGATGTCATCAACATATATTTGCACAACTAAGAGATCTTGATGTTCATGCTTGAGGAAGAGTGTCTGGTCAATTGTACCTCTTTTTTAGCCATGCTTCAGTAGGAATGAAGAAAATGTTTCATACCATTTCCTTAGTGCTTGATGAAGACCATACAATGCTTTGTCAAGTTTGTACACTCTGTGAGGGTAGTGAGGGTCTTCAAATCCTGGTGGTTGAGAAATATATACCTCTTCATCAATTTTGCCATATAAGAATGCACACTTTACATCCATTTGGTAAACTATGAATTTCTTATATGATGCATAGGCTAGAAATACTCTTATAGCCTCAATCCTTGCAACTGGTGCAAAGACTTCATCATAGTTTATTTCTTCTTCTTGTTTATATCCTTGTGCTATCAGCCTTGCTTTGTTTCTGACAATTATTCCTCTGTCATCTAGTTTGTTTTTGAACAACCATCTAGTGCCAATTGGATATTGGCCTTCAGGTAGATCAACTAGGTTCCAGACTTTCTGCTTCCTGAATTGCTGAAGTTCTTCTTGCATTACTTCAATCCAACTATTGTCTTTTATGGCTTCAGTGATGTTAGGAGGAACTACTTGTGATAGAAAGCAGGAGAACAGATAAGTGTTGGCAGCTCCCCCTTGCCTTCTTGTAGTTCTGCTGTTGAGTTCACCAATCATATTGTCAATTGGATGATCCTTATGAATCCTAACTGTTGGAACATTTTGAACTAGGATAAAGGAATCCAGGTTTATGATGTTAGTTGGTGGAGATGGATTCAGCTATGATGGTGAGTCAACAAAGTAATCTAACTCCTCAGTATGGTTATCTTGTGCGACTGAATGATGTTCTGCATGGACATGTGTTTCAGCAGATGTGGATATACCTTCCGTAGCAGTTAAAGGATCAGCTGCAGAGTCTGTAATTAGTGTATCTGTATGTGGCATTGATGATGGGATGTTTTCTGAAGTGTGAGGAACTTTAAGGAGTTTCAGTGCATCATCTGCAGGAGTGGGGAACATCTACGGAAGTGGAAGGAACCTCTGTGGAGGGGGGACTTCTGAAGTAGATGTACTTCTGCTGATGTAGAAGTTTCAAGGACATCAGACATGTCTTTACTTGTTTGAGCTGAAGCACAGGATCATTGTGTCTTTGAATATCTTGTGTGAACTTGTCTGGTGGATCAGCAGTTAATGGTACAGCCATGTTTGGAGGAACATAAGGATAACATGTATCCGTAGCACCTGTCACATTGAGATAGCCAGTGTTAAATGAGTTAGTTAATGCATCTATATCAAACAACCAAGATGATAGTTTCACAGACTGTGTAAACAAGGATTCATCAAATGACACATTAGGAGTTTCTTCCATAGTGTTATCATGTGGGACATATACTCTATATGACTTAGATGTTGAGGAATACCCAACAAAGAAACCATCATATGCCTTTTCAGCAAACTTTCCTAATTGTTATCTAGTGTTTAAGACAGACATATGACACCCAAAAGCTCTAAGATATCCTATGAAAGGTTTTCTTTTAAACACAAGTTCATATGGTGTTTTATTATGTTCTTTGACTATTAATGTCCTGTTTTGAACAGTGCATGCTGTATTCACTGCTTCAGCCCAAAATGTTATTAGTAGCTTTGAATCAGCCAACATTGTTCTTGCTGCTTCAATTAGAATTCTGTTTCTTCTTTCAGCCACTCCATTCTGTTGTGGAGTTCTTGGTGCACTAAATTGCCTAGCTATGCCTTTGTCCCTGCAAAATGAGTCTAAGACATAATTAACAAATTCAGTTCCATTATCACTTCGTAAAATTTTGACTTTTAGATCAAGTTGATTTTCTATCTTGATGATGAACTCCATTAATATTTATGATGTTTCACTTTGTGTTTTAAGAAAAATACCCAAGTAAATCTAGTGAAATCATCAATAATCACCAGACAGTATTGCCTTTTTCCAATGCTTAATACATTAGTTGGACCAAAAAGATCCATGTGCAATAACTTTAGTGGTGTTGTGTTAGTGTTAATTGTTTTAGATTAATGTGACACTTTGTGTTCTTTTCCTTTAGAACATGATAAACAGTGATTAGAACAGAAAAAATATTTCTTAGGAACACCAATGACTAAGTCATTTTTCACCAGTTTATTCATGTTTTTCATGTTAGAGTGAGCCATCCTTCTATGCCGTAGTTGAGATTCATCTTTTGATGATTTGGAAATCAGGCATGTTTCTTTACTTGTTATGGTTGTGTTGTTCATGTCCAACACATAAGTGTTGCCCTTTTCTTGGTGCTTTGAGAAGGATCCAGTCTTCTGGAATTTTGTAACCTGGCTTGAGAATGTAACAATTAGAGTTGTCAAAGAAAGTAGTATAGTTTTGATCACAAATTTGAGATACACTTAGTAAATTAAATTGTAAATTTTCAAAAAAATTGACTTTCTCAAATTTAAGAACTCCATTGGTTACCATTCCTTCACCAGTGATTTTACCTCCCTTCTTATCCCCACCAAATGCTACATATGACATTTTTATGTTTGAAGTCATGAAGAAGAGAACAGTTTCCTGTCATATGTCTGGAACACCACTATCAACATACCACTTGTTGTCAGTTCTCCTTGGATGTTCTTGCAACATAATGAATAATTAGACCGAGAGCCCAAGTCTTGATGGTCTTGGGCTTGCCATTGTTATCTAATATAGTAACTTTCTCATGAATGACCTTGATGTTTCTAAATTAATTTTATATCAGTGATTCATTATGTTTTTGTTTTGGGTGAGGATGATTTTGGTTATGATGTTCAGGTAATTTTATCTTGATTCATACTGACTTGGTTAGTCATTCCTTCTTTCAGTGCCTTCTTCTTTGATCCTGATATTGAGGTTTGCCCAGAAAATGTTTCTGCATCCTTTGATTTAAATGATGTACATGATTACCTTTGTCAAAATGATCAAGAAGTCATCATCTTCTTCAGTGCTACCTTTTGTGAGGTGTTTTGCTTTGAAATTATTGTTTGTCCTTCTTTTTCTTTGTTTGCATCTCAATAGCTATTATCCTTGTCTTGTAAGCTTTCTTCTTTTGTTGTTGCTTCTTTTGTTGTTGAGACTTTTGAATCATCATCCTCAGAAGATTGTGAATCTGATTCAGTGTTCTCTGCTAGCTTCTTCTTGAGGATCTTTGTTTTGTTCTTTTTATTGAAGAAGCATTCCGAGTTGAGTGATTGTATTTGTTGTATATTGCACAATATTTGTTAAAGTGACAATCAGATGCATGTGATTGTTCATATTAATATGAGTAATAGCTGCTGAAGTAGCACTTTCTGTGCTATGATTGTGCATATCACACAATTTACAATAATTCTCTTCAGCTTCACTATCAAAAACAGCCTTTACCTTTGCCTTTTTCTTACTCAGTGACTTCTTTTGCTTCAACTCCTTCACCTTGTTAATGCTGGATGAAGCTTCACCAGATCTTTCTTATTCCGTATTTCTTCTACGGATGATTGTTTATGAAGTTTCTCGGATTTTACAGCTTTCTCAGGACTGCTCCGTAGGAGATCTGCTGAAGTGAATTTGTTATCTTCGAAGCTCTTTTTGCTGATTTTCTTTTGTTTTTTTGTTGAGATCATGAAATGCCTCATTCAGTTGACAATCCTTGTGTAAATGGTCTTCAGTAGATTTCTTAGTTTGGTGGGTAAGGGAGCTTGATTCATCCAACACTTTGGGAATCGATATGTTCATTTAACAGTTTTACCATTACCCAAACCAGTATACGAGGCTCGTCATCATCCTCATCCATATAATCACAGTTATCATAATCAATTCTAATTGACTTTGTTTGAAAGTTCTGATTTTGATGATTTAGTTTAAAATGATCAGTGTCATAGTTAACTCATTATGATTTTTATTGTTGACTCAGATTTGGTACGGACATAAGTGATTAGATAAGCTGTTAGTCATGGACTCAGGTAAAGGAGTGTAATTATCATTTAGGGTGGTGCAACAGCATGAAATCCAAAACCTGATCTGTTCTTTGACTCAATATGAGAGTTAATAGTTTCTCATACTGCTATGATGAAAGTTGGAATTTTGAAGTTTCACTTCAGTAGATGCATGATCTGACAAGACTTAGTAAAGACGTAGTCAAATGCTCAACTTGTGCTTTCAATTGTAATTTTCAGATAAAAGTTTATCTAAATCCTTTTGTAAAGAATTGATTTTGACTTGATAAAGTTTATGTTCTCTTTCATGTGATTCATTTAAAAGTAGATACTTTTACTTTATCTGCTAATTGTTACGCATGTGTTCTATATCTTTCAACTTCGTCAATACAGGTGGAAGAACATAACCTTTCTCTTACCTCTGTGGCCATTGTGTGAAACTTTGTTTTCCATGTTAGCCATCAAAGCTTGATTTTCCTCTAGTACTTCCTTTTCATACATGCTCCATCACAAGTACCATCTTGCAAAATAATTAAACAGATTCTTTAGCATCGTTAGTACCTGGAGTGTGCTGTTGTTGGTGGGGATGAATTGGTCAGTTGAGCTTGGTTAAAACTTCTTGGACTAGGCTGTCTAAGCCATTTGATTGTTGGTTGATTGCTGTTACACTCTCTTGAGAAGTGTCCATATAAATTGCACTTAAAGCATTTACTTTGGACTTGTCAACACCAATTTTAGTTTATCTTCCTCCTACAGACAGTCCTTTGTTCTTTCATGTACATCTTGGCTCTGTAGGCGATCATGGCCATTTTCCATTGTAGATCATCTCTTCTACCTCATCAGGATGAAGTTCTTCTAGATCTTGTTGATAGAAGTGTGCAGGAGTCAAAGTGCTTCCCAGATAAGCCTGAAAGCTTGAACTAAAGGCGGCAAAAGCAACCTTCTATTCTTCTGATTCCAGAACCACAGTAATTGGTTATGTTTGATTGTTGTTCTTTTTATTCTTAGAGTCATCAGCTTTTCCTGTGGACTTTCTGTGCTGATTGTTTTGAGTACTTGATTTGGAAGACTTGGCAGCATAAAAGCTTGTTTCTTCTTCATGTTCACTCTCATCACAAGAGTTATCTTCATCTTCATTGGAGATGAATGCACTTCCCGCATTCTTTAACTGATAAGGTGCTATAGGTGCTTTCACACTCTTGTTTCTGGTCTTTTCATCTAGCTCCAAAGCTTTAACCTTTGCCACCAGTGTGTCTAGTCCTATTGCCTTCAAATCAATAGTGTTCTTGAACATAGACACAGTCTGTGTCCAACTTTTTGGTAAGGCATGAAGCATCTTTTTGTTCAGCTCTTCATTGCTGTACTTAAGTTCAAAGATGTTCCATCTCTGTAACAAGTTGCATAAATCTATGCAATTGTTGAGGAACTGACTCACCCACAATATGATGAAAAGTTTCATATTGTGAGCGAAGAGTATCCTTCTTTATGCTCCTAATCTCGTCATTTCCTTCACACAGTGGGTGTAGTATTTTCCATAACGAGGAGCTGTTTTGTATTATTCACACCTGATCAAAAGATATTCAGGTTAAAGCCATAGTAAGCATACTATAGGCTTTGATGTCAATCTTGACTTTCTTAGCATCATCAGGTGACAGATTTTTCAGACTTATGGGTTGATTATTATCCTTATAATCCGCTCCTAACGCAGGTGGAATATAAGGTCCTTCAGTAATCGAAACCATAAATCAGAATCTGTATAATTAACAGATTTCTGAACCGATTTTCAAGTTTTGAAATCAATCTGTTTTTAGTTTAGGAGGTTGATAAGCACCAACAACTGAGTTACTCATGTTAATTAATTTTGAAAAAGCAACAACTCTGTTTTAGCAAAATCGATTAAACAAATCAAATCGATATATCAATTGATCTGGATCAATGAGCACCAAGCTCTGATACCACTTGTGAGAATTCAGGATCGAATATATATGAATTATCAGATTTGATTTTAATAAGTATTGATTGTGGAATTACCAATACTTACTGTTAATTGATTAATAACTTGATGAAATTGATCAAACAATATAAAGAACAATCAAAAGATAATAATAATCAAACCACGATTGCTCAATAATTACAATCAATAGATTGTAATGCCTCTGCTGCTATTGATTCTATTGTTTATATGATCTAATGTTGCTTGATCGTCTGTTTATCCTCTTATGTTACATGTTCTTGATCTCTTGTTATATAGAGATCTTTTTCGGTTCCTAAAACATTGCTAATCTTTCGCTATCTTAAGCTAACTTCCTATAGCTATCCGAATCCTTGCCACATTTATCGGCATAGGAGTTCGTGATTTACAGTGAATTAACACAAATAATATTGTGTTGATGTGATGTAATATCTTCGCTTGAATTAAATTTCTTTTGCTATCATTAATGTTGTTGATCTGCCACGTTGACTTGTTGACTTTTCTGTTGACTACTTGATGATGTGAAATCATTCAAGTGTTAAACAGACTTCCGTAGGAATTTATTCTTCCGCAGGTACTTGTTCCTCGCTCGTGCAACACTTAGTCTTCGGGGGCTTGTTCTTCTGTGATTGTGCTTTTGCAGGAGTTCTTGTACTAGTTCTTCAGTGGCAATCTCTCCTTCAGTAGCTTCACTTGATCTTTGGACTTGTTCAGTTGTTGTTGTTCTTCCGCAGGAGATCTATGGATGTACACCAGTTGTATTACTGAGAACATCTATGGAAGAGCCATTTGTTCATCCGTAGTTGTTCTAACACTAGTCAATTTTTCCAACTTGACTACATTAATGTTTCCTGCAATCATACATAAATCAACACTATATTATGAGATCAAATATCATGCAATTCATAAAACTCATAAGGTACTCAATGCATTAATTATATCATCAAAATTATAATTACAAATAGTGATTACAAGAGTTTGATCCATCATCTAAACCTATACAAGACATCTAGACCTAACAATCTCGAGAATCGACACATCTGCATCACCACAATTTACCTAACAATCTCCACCTTGTGAGCAATGACCAATCGAAAATTAGCTCTTGACTAAGTAATATGTAAAAGATTTAAGTACTGCACAAACTTTGGACCTGGAAGACTGTTAGTCAACATATCTGCAGCATTGCAGCTTGTACTGATATGCTCCACCCTTACAACCTTAGAGCATATGATATCTCTAATCAAATGCAGCCTTACATTTATGTGCTTGGACCTCTCATGGAATACTTGATGTTTAGATAACTGTATTGCACTCATGTTATCACAATGTACTAGAACATCACTAGACTTTACACCTATCTTAGCCATAAATCTTTTAAGCCATATTGCCTCTTTAACAGCTTCAGTCAAAGCAATATATTCAGCCTCAGTGGTGGATAAAGCCACAACATGCTGAAGACTAGCTTTCCAACTCATTGTACCACCTAACACTTGAAAAACATAACCAGTAATAGACCTTCCTTTATCAAGATCTTTGGTAAAATCTAAGTCCATAAAACCCTCAATCACAGATACCTGACCCATTGAGTTCCAAACACCAGACCCAAATCTCTAGTATCATTTAAGTACTAAATATCCATTTGACCCCTTCCTAATGTTGCCTTCCTGGATTACTAAGATACATGCTTACTAAGCTAACTGTATACCTAATATCAGGCCTTGTACAAATCATCAAATACATAGATTTCCAACAGCATTAGTATAGGGGACACTCATCATTAACTGTCTTCCCTTGTCAGTGTTAGGTGATTCTAGACTTGACAATTTAAAGTGCATACCTAAAGGTGTAGTCACTTCCTTGCTATTATCCATTGAGTAATTTCTTAACACCTTAGCCAAATAGGACTTTTATGACAACTTGATTAGACAAGCTTTTTTGTCTCGAGTTATCTCCATACCAAGTATTCTTTTAGCTTCCCCGAGTTGCTTCATGTCAAACTCAGACCTTAGCAGCCTTTTAGTTTCTTCAACTTGATCTTTATCTTTACAAGCATGTCATCCACATACAACAACAAATACACAAAACTTCCTTTACTATACTCCTTAAGGTACACATAGGTATCATACTCACTTTACTAAAACCATGAGTAACCATATAGCCATCAAACCTTAATACCATTGTCTGGGTGACTGATTCAACCCATACAATTATCTTGCAACAAAAATACTTGATCAGATATTCACTCTTCACCTCAAAAACCAGAGGCTATGTCATGTAAAAATTTTCATCAAGATTGCATGTAAAAGGCAAGTCTTGACATCCAGTTGTTCTAATTCCATATCATGGACTGCAGTTAGTGCCAGCATGGCCCTTATAGAAGCATGCTTGACCACAGGAGAGAAATCTCACTATAATCAATGCCTGCTCTTTGGGTGAAACCTTGCCACTAGCCTAGCCTTGTACCTAGTTTCTTCACCTTGCAAACCTTCTTTGACCTTGAACAACCATTTGCAATTAACTAATTTCTAATCTCTTGGCTTATCAACCAATACCCAGGTCTGATTCTTGAGGAGTGAACTCATCTCATCTTCCATAGCTGCTTTCCATTTTAACCTCTCCTTAGATAACATGGCTTCTTAAAATGATAAAGGTTCATGAGCACACTCTTCCTCAGCTACACTGAACACATAAGCTGAAATATCATCTCTATATCTAATTGGCTAGACAATCTGTCTTCTAGGCCTATCTGTTGCTATACTAGTCTTCATTACAGGTGGATGTGAGCTTCCTGGTTGATCTAGCTCACCTTCTGAGCCCTTGAAATCATTTTCAGTGTACTCTACCTCAATTTGGACTTCATGATCAGACTTGTTTCCACTTTGTGATGATATCATAACATATTTGTACATAATATTCTCATCAAAAGTTACATTTCTACTAACTATGACCCTAGGAGTACCACTATCTAATCTCCAAAGTCTGTATCCTTTAACTCCATCAGGATAGCCTAGCATGATGCATTTCTGTGCTCTACGGTCTAACTTACCCTGACTTATATGAGAATATGCCACACACCTAAACACCTTGACATTATCATAGCTAGTTACAGTGCCCAACCACTTCTCCATAGGTACCTTCATGTCTATAGTAGATGAGGGTTGTGACAACCCACCCGAAACTTACCCGATTTCATTGTGCCAATGCAGGAAACCCAGTGATGTAACACAACCATGTAACGCAATTTTCGGGAAGAAAATTCTTTCAACATGGGGATAATGTGACATTCGGTAAATTTCCGTTACCAAATTCGTTAGTTCCGTTAGGTCTTGCATACACGTGTCGTGAGCACACACTAGTGTCGTTGAATGTTGGGTGTTGGTGACTTAATAACAATTATTTATGATGAACAGATAATAATTTAACTAATAATGGTGATTTAGTTTGTCGTTAGCGATTTATGAATTTTAAATATTTATTGTGAATTTTACTTGATAATGTGATTACGTGTAAATATTGTTCATGGGTTTGTTATTAGTTGAAATATATAATTATTATTTATGATTAATAAATTTTTGTTTAGTATTTAAAACCTTTTAAAAAGGGTTGAAAAGATTAGTTTTATAAAAATATAAACAATGGGGATTAAGTTGTAATTACCATAAACTAAAACTTAACAAAATTAAGCCAAACCCTAGCCCCCAAAACCACCCAAATCAGCCTAAGCCTCCCTCCCCTCATATCTTCACGAATTTTGATCAAAAAAACACTAGTTCATTCGATTTTGCTTGGCTTTGATCATTACAACATTGTAGCAAGTTCAATTCTTGGCCAATTACGCGTTAAAAGGTATATTTTAACAAGTTTTTTCATGGTATTTGATGTTGATGAACCCTAGTTTGAAAATTGTGAATGAAAGTTGAAATTGATGAGTGTTGATGATGATATGTTGTTGGTTATGTTGTATGAATGTTGGATTATGATAATTATGCAAGAAATCCATGGATTGATCATGTAGTTCATACATTGCCTAAAGTAGAAACTTTTTCTTCTTGGAATTCATGATTTGATGATTGTATGATGTTAGTTGTATTGCTTTGATGTTAGTTTTACATGGATTGTGCAAAAAAATCATGAAATCTAGTGGTTGTTCATACCTTGCTATAAGTAGAAATTTTGGATATGAGGCTTGTGAATTATGATAATTTGATGATGTTGGTCATGTCTAGATGATAGTTATGGACTTGATTAGGCATGATTTTGATGAATTCTGAATGAATTGGGTGTTAGATTGATTTGGGTGTTACTTTCCAAAAGGGAAACTTTTTTATGTAGAACATTGAATATGGTGAATTAGGCATGTTTATGATGTTAGGTCATGTTAGAATGCTTGTTGATGGTGTCTAATGTGTGGAATGTGTTAATGTTTGTGTGGATGCTTGTTGGTCTTTTAGGAAATTTAGGCTCTTATTGATTATACATGATGATGGATTATGTTAGGAGATTATGGAATCATGTTTGGGATTGTAATAGATCATTGTTGGGTATGTTGGTTGGCATGAATCTTGTTGAATAATGTGATGATGATCATCATACACGCGTGAGAATCTGAGGGCCTACTTAGTAGGATTGGCAGGGTTCAGGGTGCGAAGTCGTGAGTGGCTTCACATGGCATGTGTGCATGATTAGACTTTATGTATGATTTGCTAGTTGTGATGTAATTATAATTGTGTTGAGCATGTTGATTACTTGAGATTTGCATGGGTTGTATGATAAACTAAGGTAGTATGATGATCTTGGTAGAACAAGAGGTTGATGATGTGACATGCGTGAATAACTTGTATGATAACCATGTATGATGAGTTGCTATACTTGATTAAATAGGATTTCAATTAATATGTCACCAACGGGTCAAACGGGTCAAATAAGTATTGTTTTCCAAAACCTTGGGTCAACGTGTTTATTGAGCACCTAGGGTTGTTAAGTTTTCTATGTACACGTACTTATGTACTTGCGTGTTCTAGGTAACCTTTAAAGGGTTGTCTTTCCATCCGTCGTTAGCTCTTTGTTATTGTTCGTTGCGCACCAGGTGAGTTCTCAATGCCCACTTTTACTACTTCTCTTTTTGGGGGAGAAAGCATACTTGTTTAAAATGCTTTACTGATATAACATGTGTGTTTGGTAAGACATAGTGGGTTATACCATAGAATGTCCTCAACTTCGGATCGTTAATTAAGGAATCTAGCAGGAAATCTTGGGTAGTACTACTGGGTCGGACAAGCCCCACCCGGGTGACCGGAAGTCAAGGGTGCAATATTGTCCTAAACGACTAACAGCGTCACGACCTGGTATGTCGTGGCGGGAGGCAAACAGACAAACATAGTCAGCTTTGATCGCGAAATCACTATTGTTCTTTACTAATGAAATTAGACTAGCTATCTATTTCAATGCACTTGTTATATATTTTACTAACGCTACTGCTTATGATTGATTACAAACTCTTGAACTCACCAACCATCGTGTTGACACTTTTAGTATGCTTTTCTCAGGTTGTTCTAGCAGCTGCCTAGGAGCACGCACGTGTCAAGCATGCATTGTTCAAACATTTTACTTTTAATTTAGCATTTACTTACGTATTTTGGTTTGGGTGCGTGTTTTGTGCAGTATAATTTTAGTACCTTGTGTTTAGGTTATTTACAAAACGGTTCCGCATATATTTTAAAGTTTTAAACTCTGATTTGTTTAAATGTTGCATATATAGTCATTCTGAGTAACTAATGACTGAGATCCTGGTTTGTTCACACGCCTCGTGGTGAAACCCCGCACGTGGAACTTGAGGGTGTGACAGATTGGTATCAAAGCCATTGGTTATAAGGAACTAGGTTGCATACACACTAGACTATAACCATATAGTTTGTTAGTTACTTGTTACTTATCCCTTACTGTATACTCATTGGCATACACGTCTCGTACCTCGCAGCATGGCATCGCCTTCACGGGCTCTGGGTAAGAGGCCTACACGTTCTGAGTCACCTCCTCCTCCTCCTGTACCTGATAGAGGACCTAACTGGCCCTGACATCCTTATCCTTCTGAAGAGATAGACTGGGATTAGCCTTTTTCATTACCTAAGCGCGATGCTCCATGGGACTGGAGTTACTACCCTACTTACGTACGCCGTATGGTCTACATGGAGCGTGTTCTAGCTATAGCTACTACTGACCCTAGGACTAGGTCGGTGACTACCTCTACGACACCTACCCTTCCTTCTCTGCGTATTCCTCTTGAGCAGGCGGTTGCAGCTTTTGTTGCTACACTGGACACTGAGCGACAGCGTATCAGAGGACTTACTGATGAGAACTCCACTTTGTGACACGAGATGCATCAGCTACGTTTACTGGTAGAGACGCTTCAGGAGCGACTTTCTATGTCTATTGGTGGACATCATACCTTGGCTGGTAATGTTTTTGCACTTACTGAGCACATGTCCGCGCAAGAGCTTCATAGTGTAGGGACAGATGATAGAGTGACTGAGCTGGAGGCACAGCTAGCGACACTTCAGATTGCGGATGACCCTGCACCTGGGGAAGACCCTAATGAGGAAGACCCTAAAGAGGAGCCAGAAGAAGAACCAGAAGAGACAAAAGAGGACAGTGATGGATCTGATGTGTTGGATTGATTTATACATTCATTTGACTTGGACTACGTAGTGTTTCTTTCTTTTGAAACCTATGTGGGAAGGGTTGTTTCGCACCCAACTGACAAACTGAAAATTTTGACATTGATGGAATATTTTATGACTCATTTACAATTATTTGTCTTTGGTTATTATTTTGGTTATAAATGTTGTGGTTGTGACAAATTCATTATTTCTTACTATTTACCATACTTTAATGAGATTAATATGTTGGATGTTACTCATTATTGTATTTGTGAAGTGTATAAGGTAGAGGACGTGGACGTGGCCGTGGACGTGGCCGTGGACGTGGTGCCAGTGTTGTAAACATGACCCTAATTGAGTTAGCCGCCTTAATCAATCAACATGTGCAGGCAACATTGGGGCTCAAGCTGCCTAATTTGGAGGTAAACGATGACCCTGGTCATCACTTACGTAAATCTGCTATTAGATGGTTAATCCATTTGCTTTGACTAAACAATCCAAAACATTGAATACAGGACCGCCAGCATGCACGTATAAGGCGTTCATGGACTGTAAGCCCCACACATACAGTGGAGCTGAGGGAGCCGTAGGGCTTGTGCGGTGGTTTGAGAAGACCCAGTCAGTTTTTGCTAAATGCAACTGTCCGGTGAAGGTCCTGTTGAAATACGCCACGGGGACACTTGAGGGTACAGCGCTTTCGTGGTGGAATGCACGGGTGCAGATGCTTGGCCAGGCGATGCCAAATGATTTGCCGTGGGATGAGTTTAAAGCGATGATGATGGAGGAATATTGTCCTCGTAATGAAGTCCAGAAGTTGGAAGCTGAGTTCTGGAAATTGAAGATGGAAGGATCTGAGATCGAGGCTTACACTACGAGGTCTCACGAGTTGGCGACACTTTGCCCTGGCATGATCGACCCGCCGATCAAATGGATTGAGCTTTATCTGCGTGGCTTGGTTCCAGAGATACAAAGTATGGTGACTGCTGCGAACCTTCCTACTATTCAGCAGGTTATTCGATTGGCTCACAAGCTTACTGACCAAGCGGTGGAGCAGGGAAAGCTACCCAAACGGGGTGCTGTGGCAAGCGTGCCTGACAATAAACGCAAGTGGGATAACTCTGGAAACAAGGGATCTTCGTCAAACAGCCAATCTTAGCAACATCAGCAGCAACAACAACACACTCAGCAGCATCAGCATCAATAGCAACAAAGAAGGTTTGACAACAACGTAGTTTCAATCAGTCATCTTCTTCATCTCAAGGACAAGGTGGATACGTGAGGAAGTATCCCAAATATAGTCGATGCAACTAACATCACACCGGCAGATGTGACAATTTCCATGCCAGCGTTGTGGTAAGGCTAGACACGTGGCAAAGGATTTCCGTGGTGAGTTGATGAAGAAGCCTCAGCAATCCCAAGAAACACCAAAAGGTTGCTTTGAGTGTGGAAAGTGCAGGATCGTTAAAAAAGGACTTTGCACTTAGTTAACATACTTAGGAGGATCTTAGGATCACTTAACAATTCAAGTGGGGAACTTAGAACTTTAAACAGATGATACATGCACAACACAATTAAAGTAGAGCAAGAACACAAGAAAATAATTTTCAAGGTAGTAGTATATTGCTTCTTCAGTTCTATTACAAGTGTTTGCACTGATATTTGAAATACAAGAACCTTTGACTCTTTATACTAAACCTACAACCGTCAATATGCAAACAGACAGTTGGATGTGACTAATCTAGACAACAAGATCAGCCTAAAGTCAAAAGGCAGATTGCTTTTTGACTAGTGACTATGACAAGCCATAGCTCACTGACTTTCCTATTACAAAAAGCCAAACAGGAAACAAATACAAAACTTGCAGACAAAGACCTTATCTACTTTATCATAAAGCATGGAGGTTTCATCAACTTATGATAGTTGGTGAACCACCAGAGCATGTAGCGGATAGGAGGTTGCTTTATGATAAAGTTAAGAGAAAAAGGTGTATTTTCTCTCTCTTCTAAAGTAATCAGTCTTATCTTTATTCAGCTTCGGAATATTTTGTCATGAGAGCTTCGGAAGACTTGACACTTAGTGTAAAGTTTCCTCAGTAGTTTCTTCTGAACATTGACTTCAGAAGATTTTACACTTAGCATTTTTCTTGAGTGTGTAAAACTTCCGAAGCTAGTTCTTCTTTGTTCCTTAGTGCATGTTAGAAGACCTGGTTGTTTTGGCATCTTTTGATTGATCCTTTGGTTGCATCAGCCTCTTAACCTTAGAGGTTCCTACAGAAAGTAAGGAAAATACAAGAGGAATTGTCCTCAGTTTAAGCAGAACGGGAATGGTGCTGGAAATGGTAGAAACAACAACAACAACAACAATGGCAGTGGTGACAATAATGGTGGCAACAACGGTGGAGCTAAAGGGAGAGCCTTCGTCATGGGTTTAGGTGAGGCTCTAAACAACCCTACTACTGTTACTGGTAAATTCCCTGTTAATGGTCGTTTTGCTACTGTATTGTTTGACACTGGAGCCGATAGAAGTTTTATCTCTACTAAGTTTAGTAGTCTCTTAAGTGATATGCCTTCTCTGTTGGAATCAAAATATACGGTAGAATTAGCTAATGGTAAGCAAATCCACGTGACAAACATCCTTAAAGGTTGCGAGATAGAACTTGCTGGTCATACTTTTGACATCGACCTCGTGCCTGTTACACTTGGGAGTTTCGATGTACTCGTGGGAATGGATTGGCTTTCCGAGAAGCAGGCGGAAGTCATTTTCCACGAGAAGGTTATCCGCATTCCTCTCCTGGATGGGGAAATTCTTTCAGTTAAGGGAGAGAAAGGTGGTGCTGTGATAGGCATCATATCGTTTATAAAAGCCCAGAAGTGGCTACCTAAGGGTCGCTTAGCTATATTAGCCCTTGTAACTGACAAGCAACCAGAGGAAAAGAAGATAGAGAACATTTCGGTAGTTTGTGACTTTCCGGAGGTGTTACCAGAGAATCTGCCTGGACTACCACCTTATCGTCAAGTTGAGTTCCAGATTGATTTGACTACCGGAGCCGCTCCGATTGCGAGAGTACCTTACCGGCTAGCCCCGAACGAACTGCAGGAATTATCTACACAACTGCAGGAGCTGTTGGATAAAGGGTTTATTTGACCGAGCTCATCACCTTGGGGAGCACCTGTCTCTTCGTCAAGAAAAAGGATGGCATATTCCGAATGTGTATCGACTACAGAGGACAAAGTTACAGTCAAAAATCAATATCCCTTACCTCGTATAGATGATTTGTTTGATCAACTGCAAGGGTCAAGCTACTACTCTAAGATTGATTTGAGGTATGGGTATCATCAACTGAGAGTCCGAGAGGAAGACATCTTGAAGACTGCATTCCGTACATGTTATGGTCATGCCATTTGGGTTGACAAATGCACCAGCAGTATTCATGGATCTCATGAATCGTGTGTACAAACCCTATCTCGATCAGTTTGTTATCGTGTTTATCGATGACATATTGATATATTCAAGGACCAAGGAAGAACATGAAGAGCACCTACGTCTAATCTTGGAATTACTTAAAAGGGAATGACTGTACGCCAAGTTTTCCAAGTGTGATTTCTGGATACGCGAAGTACAATTTCTAGGTCATATTGTTAACGAGAAAGGTATACATGTTGATTCTGCAAAGATTGAAGCGATAAAGAATTGGTCGGTTCCCAAGACGCCTAGTGAGATAAGGCAATTTCTTGGATTGACAGGATATTATCGACGATTCATTAAGGGATTCTCTAAGATCGCTCAACCTCTGACAGCCTTGACTCACAAAGGAACAATGTATAAATGAGGTGATAGTCAAGCGTCAGCTTTTCAGTTGTTGAAACAGAAACTGTGTAGCGCACCGATATTGGCATTACCGAAGGGAAGTGATGATTTTGTGGTTTATTGTGATGCTTCTATCCAGGGACTTGGTTGTGTCTTGATGCAACGTGATAAGGTGATAGCCTACGCCTCGAGACAACTAAAAGTACACGAGAAGAACTACACCACTCATGACTTGGAACTGGGTGCGGTGTTTTTGCCTTGAAGATTTGGAGACATTACTTGTACGGTACCAATGTGCTATCTACACTGATCACAAGAGTCTTCAGCATATATTTGAACAGAAGGAGTTGAATATGAGGCAGCGACACTGGGCGGAATTGTTGAATGATTATGATTGTGCTATCAAATATCACCCAGGAAAGGCAAATGTAGTGGCGGATGTGTTGAGTTGAAAGGAAGCTACTAAGCCCCGACGAGTGCGAGCTTTGCAGCTTACGATTAGCACTCACTTGCCTGAACAAATTTGAGAAGCTCAGACAGAATCCTTGAAAACGGAAAACATTGGGTCTGAATCTTTACGGGGAATGGACAAACAGTTTGAAGTGAAAGCGGATGGAACTCGTTACTTCATGGAAAGACTCTGGGTGCCTTTGTATGGAAACCTAAGGGACTTGGTTATGAGTGAGGCTCAAAAGTCTAAGTACTCTATACATCCTGGTTCAAACAAGATGTATCATGACTTGAAAGCGCACTATTGGTGGCCTAATATGAAGGCGGATGTAGCTACGTATGTGAGCAAGTGCTTAACCTGTTCAAAGATTAAAGTTGAATACCAAAAGCCATCTGGATTACTACAATAACCTAAGATTCCTATATGGAAGTGGGAATAGATTTCTATGGATTTCATTACCAAATTACCCCTGACTCCTACTGGTTGTGACACGCTATGAGTTATTGTAGATCGGTTAACTAAGTCTGCTCATTTCTTGGCAATCAAGGAAATGGATAAAATGGACAAGTTAACTCGAATTTATCTGAAGGAGATACTTTCGAGACATGGTGTACCGATCTCAATTATTTCTGACTGTGATGTTCGTTTCACATCATATTTCTAGCAGTCATTACAAAAATCTTTGGGTACGCGTCTAGATATGAGTACTGCTTATCATCCACAGACGGATGGTCAAAGTGAAAGTACTATTCAAACATTGGAAGACATGTTACGTGCTTGTGTGATTGATTTCGAGAATAACTGGGAAGTTCACCTACCGTTGGTGGAATTCTCTTACAATAATAGTTATCACACCAGCATTAAGGCAGCACCATTTGAGGCGTTGTATAGGCGAAAGTGTAGATCACCAGTTTGTTGGGCGGAAGTTGGTGATAGTCAGCTAACAGGCCCCGAGTTGGTGTACGAGACTACTGAGAAGATCGTACAGATAAGGAACCGTATGGCTGCAGCACGTGACTGATAGAAAAGTTATGCAGACAAGCGACGGAAACCTTTGGAGTTTCAGGTCGGCGACAAACTTTTACTAAAAGTCTCACCGTGGAAAGGTGTGATTCGATTCGGAAGAAGAGGCAAGCTTAATCCGAGATACGTTGGACCATTTGAGATTCTGGAAAGAATAGGTCCAGTGGCGTATCGATGGGCGTATCGATTAGACCTACCTGATTCGTTGAGTGGAATTCACAATGTATTTCACGTCTCAAATTTGAAAAAGTGTTTATCTGACGAGACTTTGGTTGTACCACTCGAGGAAGTGCAAGTAGATGAATAACTATGGTTCATTGAGGAACCAGTTGAGGTAATGGATCGTGAAGTCAAGACTCTTAAGCAAAGTAAGATACCCATAGTCAAAGTTTGTTGGAACTCAAGACGTGGACCGGAATTCACATCGGAACATGAGGATCAGAAGAAGCTTAAGTATCCTCATCTGTTCGAAATGACGATGTCAATTGGTAGAGGTAATGGTTAAATTTCGGGACGAAATTTCTTTCAACATGGGGATAATGTGACAATTCACCCGAAACTTACCTGATTTCTTTGTGCCAATGCAGTAAACCAGTGATGTAACACAACCATGTAACGCAATTTTCGGGACGAAAATTCTTTCAACATGGGGATAATAGGACATCCGGTAATTTTCCGTTACCAGACTTC
Source organism: Flaveria sonorensis (assembly GCA_025506505.1). NCBI lineage: Eukaryota > Viridiplantae > Streptophyta > Magnoliopsida > Asterales > Asteraceae > Flaveria > Flaveria sonorensis. The sequence goes on along the minus strand of CM046440.1, from coordinate 50,264,273 downwards.
GTTAGTTCCGTTAGGTCTTGCATACACGTGTCGTGAGCACACACTAGTTGTCGTTGAACGTTGGTGACTTAATAACAATTATCTATGATGAACAGATAATAATTTAACTAATAATGTTGATTATTAGTTTGTGGTTATGCGATTTATGAATTTTAAATATTATTTGTGAATTTTAGTTGATAATATGATTATGTGTAACTATTGTTCATGTGTTTTGTTATTAGTTGAAATATATAATTATTATTGATGATTAATAATATTTGTGTTTAGTAGTTAAAACCTTTTAAAAAGTGTTAAAAAGATTAGTTTTTATAAAATATAAACAATGGGGGTTAAGTTGTAATTACCATAAAACTAAAACTTAACAAAATTAACTCAAACCCTAGCCCCCAAACCACCCAAATCGGCCGAAGCCTCCCTCCCCTCTCATCTTCATGAATTTTGATAAAAAACACACTAGTTCATTCGATTTTTCTTGGTTTTGATCATTACAACATTGTAGCAAGTTCAATTCTTGGCCAATTACGCGTTTAAAGGTTAGATTTTAACAAGTTTTTCATGGTTTTTGATATTGATGAACCCTAGTTCGAAAATTATGAATGAAAGTTGAAATTGATGATTTTTTGATGATGATATGTTGTTGGTTATGTTGTATGAATGTTGGATTATGATAATTATGCAAGAAATCCATGGATTGATCATGTAGTTCATACATTGCCTAAAGTAGAAACTTTTTCTTCTTGGAATTCATGATTTGATGATTGTATGATGTTAGTTGTATTGCTTTGATGTTAGTTTACATGGATTGTGCAAGAAAAATCATGAAATCTAGTGGTTGTTCATACCTTGCTATAAGTAGAAACTTCTGGATATGAGGCTTGTGAATTATGATGATTTGATGATGTTGGTTATGTCTAGATGATAGTTATGGACTTGATTAGGCATGATGTTGATGAATTCATGAATGAATTGGGTGTTAGATTGATTTTGGGTGTTACTTTCCCAAAAGGGAAACTTTATTTATGTAGAACATTGGATATGGTGAATTAGGCATGTTTATGATGTTAGGATCATGTTAGAATGCTTGTTGATGGTGTCTAATGTGGTGAAATGTGTTAATTGAGTTATGTGGATGCTTGTTTGGTCATTTAGGAAATTTAGGCTCTTATTGATTATACATGATAATGGATTATGTTAGGAGATTATGGAATCATGTTTGGGATTGTAATAGATCATTGTTGGGTATGTTGGTTGGCATGAATCTTGTTGAATAATGATGATCGTCATACACGCGTGAGAATCTGAGGCCCCTACTTAGTAGGATTGGCAGGGTTCAGGGTGTGAAGTCGTGAGTGGCTTCACATGGCATGTAGTGCATGATTAGACTTTATGTATGATTTTCTAGTTGTGATGTAATTATAATTGTGTTGAGCATGTTGATTACCTGAGATTCACATGGGTTGTATGATAAACTAAGGTAGTATGATGAACTTGTTAGAACAAGAGGTTGATGATATGACATACGTGAATAACTTGTATGATAACCATGTATGATGAGTTGCTATACCTGATTAAATGGGATTTCAATTAATATGTCACCAACAGGTCAAACGGGTCAACTAGGTCAAATGAGTATTGTTTTCCAAAACCATGGGTCAACGTGTTTATTGAGCACCTAGGGTTGTTAAGTTTTCTGTGTACACGTACTTATGTACTTGCGTGTTCTAGGTAACCTTTGAAGGGTTGTCTTTCCATCCATCGTTAGCTCTTTGTTATTGTTTGTTGCGCACTAGGTGAGTTCAATGCCCCACTTTTACTACTTCTCTTTTTGGGGGAGAAAGCATACTTGATTTAAAACGCTTTACTGATATAAAATGTGTTTGGTAAGACATAGTGGATTATAACATAAAAAGTCCTTATACTTTCGGATTGTTAATTAAGGAATCTAGCGGGAAATCTTGGGTAGTACTACTGGGTCTGACAAGCCCCACCCGGGTGACCGGAAGTCAAAGGGTGCAATATTGTCCTAAACGACTAACAGCTTCACGACCTGGTATGTCGTGGCGGGAGGCAAACAGACAAACATAGTCAGCTTCGATCGCGAAATCACTATTGTTCTTTACTAATTAGACTAGCTATCTATTTCAATCCACTTGTTTATATATTTTTACTAACGCTGCTGCTTATGATTGATTACAAACTCTTGAACTCACCAACCATCGTGTTGACACTTTTAGTATGCTTTTCTCAGGTCGTTTCTAGCAGCTGCCCATTGGAGCATTCACGTGTCAAGCATGCCTTGTTCAAACATTGTTTACTTTTAATTTAGCATTTACTTACGTATTTTGGTTTGGGCGCGTGTTTTGCGCAGTTTACTTTTAGTAACTTGTGTTTGGGCTTCCGCAAATATTTTAAAGTTTTAAACTCTGATTTGTTTAAATGTTGCATAAAGAGTCGTTCTGAGTAACTAATAACTGAGATCCTGGTTTGTTCACACGCCTCGCGGTAAAACCCCGCACGTGAAATTTGAGGGTGTGACAAGGGTGATCTATTAACAACATACACAACAGTCTTAAGTGCTTCAGCCCAAAAACTCTTAGGGAGACCAGCACCAATTAACATGCATCTAACCTTTTCCAAAAGAGTTCTATTCATCCGTTCAACTAACCCATTTTGTTGTAGGGTTCCCGGAATAGTGAAGTGTCTATCTATCCCACTGACCTTACATAAATGATTAAAGTCCTTATTACAGAACTCCAAACCATTATCTGTTCTTAATTTTTTTAACCTTTCTCTCAGTTTGATTCTCTACTAGCATCTTCCAATCCTTGAACTTATTAAAGGCCTCATATTTGTGCTTCAAAACATAGGCCCACACTCTTTTGTAATAGTCATCAATTATTGATAAAAAATAAGAAGATCCACCTAAAGATAAGTTCTTTATGGGTCCCCAGAGATCTGCATGGACATAATCTAGGATTCCTTTAGTCTTGTGAATACCCTTTGAAAACTTAACCCTTTTGGCCTTCCCCATAATACAGTTTTCACATGATCCATACTCATAACTACCTAGATTACTAACTACCCCTTGCCTCTTTAATTCTATCAACCGCTGATGACTTACATGTCCAAGTCTCTTATGCCATAACATAGCTTCTTCTCTTTCTGAAACAACTGCAGCAGAGACTGAACCAACTTCTACTTGGCCATCTAGAGCATATGTGTTATTCTCCCTTCTTATACCAGTTAGTAATACTAAAGCACCTTTTACTACTTTGGTCTTTCCATCCTTAAGGGTCACATGGTAGCCCTTTCTTTCAAAGGTTCCTAGTGATATCAGGTTTCTCTTTAACTCAGGTATGTACCTTACTCCATATAGATCAACTGTGGTGTCATTACTTAGTTTTAGTGTTACAACACCAATACCCTTAATTCTACATGGTCTGTCATCCCCTAACTGAATAACACCATGATCCTTTAGGTTTAAAACCATAAAGAAATCCTTATGTGGAGTCATATGATAAGAACACCCTAAGTCTAGAATCCATACCTGTTTGGGGTCTGAACTTGACACCATCAACACCTCTACACTCTCATACCCACCTGTGGGGTCTTCTTGAGTACTCATGCCTTGGTGCTTTAGCTTATTAAACTCAGCCTTCCTCCTTCTCCACTCAGGGCACTCCTTTTTTAGTTGTTTGTCTGAATTACAGACAAAACACCTAAACTTTCCCTTTGACTTGGACCTTGATCGCATAGTTCTGTATTTATTGTGTCAATTCTCAAGTCTTCCTCTCACGACTAGACCTTCTGATCCATCGTCCTTTGACTCTCCCCTTTTGTGTAGTTCTATTGCAGACACAACCTCCTCCATTGACAGGCTTTCTCTTCCGAACATTAGGGTGTCTACAAAATGTTCATACAAAGGAGGTAAAGAAGCTAAGAATATTATTGCTCTATCTTCATCTTCAATGTCAACCTCGATGTTTTCAAGATCCAACAGAATCTTGTTGAACTCATCAATATGATCCTCTAAGGACATCCCAGGGATCATCTAGAACATGTACAACCTCTTCTTCAGGTATAGCCTGTTTGCCAATGACTTTGTCATGTACAGGCCTTCCAATTTAGCCCACACCCCTGCTACCGTCACTTTCTTTGAAACCTCTCTCAAGACTCTATCATCGAGACTGAGAATGATGGCATTGTGCGCCTTCTCCATTACTTCTTTTTTTCTTCATCGGAAATCGAATCCTGGAGACCGGCTTCCCCTTTCAATGCATCAACTACACCTTGATGAACCAATAACGCCCTCATCTTCAACCTCCAAAGGTTGAAATCATTTTTCCCGTCGAACTTCTCGATGTTGAATTTGGCTGAATTCACCATCCTTGAATCTTTTGTGATCACATTCTTTGAGTGTACCCTTCTTTCTATCGAGAGCCTGAAGCTCTGATACCAATTGTTAACTTTTAAGCGGAATTGAAATACAAAAGATGAAATTAAAGACTAAAGAAACTGATCATCATTCTTATTCAAGAGAATCACAATGTTTATCCTTGTTAATTACCAAAAAAAAACCTTATCAACAACTCCTGTCCTTTTAAGCCCTAAATCACCTTTAACAAACACTAACAACCAACTTTCCAAGCTTACACATTCTACCCTCAAACTATGAAAATTACACACAAACAATAAAACCCATAACTTTGACAACATGACACTTTTAGACTATAACATTAAGAACTAATAAGTCAACAAGTAACTTGACTTACTAACTCACAAGTAACTATCTTCAAGAATCGACACATCATTACATCACCACAATTTCCTAACAGAGATACGGGGCGGTGGTTGGAGCAGCAGATGTGGAGCAATCCCAAGGCATGGGAGTTATGACAACCGATAAACATGTCGCAGTTAGGCAACGATGGCCGGTAGAGGCACAACTGTTATCGCCAAAACCATAAACCCCAAACTAAACGTCGGAGCATGGCAGCGTCAAACAGAGATAGAAAGCGGTTGTCACGTTGCCAAATGTGTGACGCACAACTGTTATTGTGATTGAGGAGACAAATTGAGGACCATCATCTCAGGTAGAACCATCGTCGGAGTAAAAGGGAGTTTTGAAGTCTACGTTGATAACAATGAAATGAAAGGGTAAATTAGGGGGTGTGTTTGGGATTGCTTAATTTATTGAAAAGGACTTTTCAAAAGTAACTCACTCTAACTTTCCAAAATATACTTATTAACTCCTTTTTTTATGTTTCCTAAACATATTTATTGACTTATTAATTTTTTAAAAATTAATAAGTTAAAAATTGGTTAAAAAGTAGTAATCCCAAACACCCACATAGAATCGAATGGGTGATGTTTGTTTACAACAGAGAATACCACTTATAAGCAATGAAATGACAAATACAGCCCTATTTTTTCACTATTCAATAACAGATGGATTAATATAGAGGTAATTAGTAGATTAAATTGTTTTATTGAACTTTTTGTTATGGTATATTATGGATTGCAATTAATTTTAATATCAAGTAATTTATAAGAGTATAAGATTGTTTAAACATTAAAAAAATGATGTAAGCCTAAAGTCCTTAGCTCAAATTCATTATTTTGGACCAATTTTTTCTTTAAAAATTTGAAGCCCAAATAGTAAAACCGAAAAAACCAAGACAGAAGCGAAACTAAAATGAAAACCGAAAACCAAAAAAAAACTAAAACCGAATGGTTTTGTTGACCTTAAAACCGAAATGCACACCCTAGAGCCGACCACCACCACCAACATCGATGGTTCCACAAACATATATCAAAATACTAAAACAGTTATAAAGTCAGAAATAAAAAACAATATATAAAACAAATAAGTAAATAATTTAAACAAAACCATTGAAAACTCTTTATCAGTGTACTTTTGTCGGGAATGCTTTTATTTGGACCCGTGGACGTGACGTTTAGGTCAAGCCGTCACGTTTAGGTTTCAAACCCTCACGTGTAGGCCTAACCGTCACGGTTAGGTCTGGTGTCCCTCCAAAAACACCTGCGGTGTCCCCGCACCACCCTTTTCGCATGATAATAATTTAAAGCAAATGATTACAATTATATTTAAAGTATAGTGGTCAGAATGGTTTGGTGGTTATGGCTGTAAAAGTTGAGAAAAAGATCTAATATTTTCGATAAAACAAATTCTTTTCTATTTCTTTATACATTAAAGTCATTTATTTTATTATCCGTTTGAAAAGAAAAAGACTAGAAGATGACAGATACTTGTAATATTATACACTATTACACCACATCTTAGAAATATTTAACTTTTAGAAATTTTGGTTTTTGTTCATTTGTTTCAAAATAAAATAAGATTAAATATAATCTTTCATGTTGTTTTATAATTTCTAAACATTATGTTCTTTTACACAACAATAATAACACATTTTGTTTTTTTTACGTTACGTAGATATCAAGATATTTGATTATGGTCTATTGTTTTATATAACATATTTTACTATATTTTGTAAAATATGTTTTCATCATACGAAGATTCTGTTTTTTAAAGATATGTTATGTTTAACTATGTAAATTTTATTTTTCGTTTTCTTAATTATGTTTTCATCGTGTGAAAATGTTTTCTGAGGATATGTTATGTTAAACTACGTAAATTTTATTTTTTATTATTTTATTTTATAATAACATATGCCCTTTAGTTGTACTACATCTTTTAATACTAAATAACTTTAATATTTGATTTATTTTTAACATTTAGTTAATTCAATTACTTTATTTTTAGCATTTAGTCGGCATACGTCACCGCAACGCGCGGCGGGTAAATAATTAGTGCGGTATTAAACCTCAAGAAAATCAGTGACAGTGAATATTTTTTCAATCCTCATCCGAAAACTGTATAGCTCAAGCATGCGAGAAAAGATGATTTGGAAAAAAATATTAAAAGTTCCTTATCGTAAACATATAAGAAAATTTTAAAAGTCAACTTTCATAAATAAGTAAGTCGTAATTCGGACCTAAATAAACAGAATTTGTATATTTGCTTAGTTTTTATAGCCCATAAACATTTTTCTACCTTTTTTTAAAAATCATGTAATATACTTCTAAATGTGGATTTTGAAATCATCAACTTTCTTGATGATTAGTCCCTCTTACCCAACCAAATTAATAATAATAATAAGTGCAACATATCAACAATGGAAAAATTCATCATTGCAAATTGATTTAAATTTTATTTTTATTTTTTTCAACCACCTTTGTTTGTTTAATGTTATATCGAGAACATTTTGTTTTCTAATTTAAAAGTTCTTATTAAATAATAAAAAATGTGAAATAAATTATCTTCGAAACGTAGATATTAAAGCAATTCAAACATACATTTCATCATTTGACACGTATTAGAATCCGTCAAATGAGCGGTGACGTAAATGTATAATTCAAGTAAACCGTGTGAAACCAACCAAACGTTAATTTTTGTAAATTTTCATAAGATAAATTAAAATATTATTACAAGTTTTCATATTTTCAAACAATAGCATCTATAAGTAATACGACTTATATGGGTGTAACGAGATTGAAGCGTCTCTCAAATTCTCGTTGTCAACTGAAAGTTGTCGAAGTGATCAAACGACAAACCTTCTTGAATCACGAACTTCATTATTCGATTCCAAACCATATTCATGCGTACATAAATATTCCACCAGTCACCACCCATTCGTGTTTGTTCGGGCCTGGATTTGCTTTCTTTCCCTTACAGTATTTTGCAATATTTATCAATGTGCTATCTCGAAGTTGAGTTAAAGTCTTTTCCCAATAAAACGCCACAATTTTTTCGAGACCTCTTACTCATCTCCCACAAATCCTAATTGCACCAAACTTCCTGGTTCCTACTATCAAGTAGCACCCTAACAAAGGTAAACTTAGTCAAGAAACTTTAACAAGCAAATGATCGTGGTGGAGCCATAACAAGAGTATGCTTTGCGTTTATTGTGTTCGGTATTGTGTTTTCAAGTGGTGTAATCAACCAATTCATCAACACCTACTTATACTAACTTATGAGGTAAAATGATCCAATAAAAAGGAAAAAAGGATCATTAAATGGCTATATTTTGAAATAAGGCTCCAACGTCTATACCCGGGTAGGGTAGAAGCCATACCGTTTCAGAATGAAAAGGTAAACCCGGTTACGAACTAAAGGGTTTTTTCACATAGAAACCAGGTACGCTTAAAAATAGGTATGAACCGGAACCAATTCAGATCGGGTCAGGTATCAGGTTTTGGGTGTAGAAGCAGATTTTTTGCCCACCTCTACCAAAGTGAGCCAAACATAGGTCAAAAGGGCAACCACTTGTAAAACCATAATTCCAGTTTAACAAGAGAAAGAGACTCACAAGTGCATCCATTAATGCTGGTCATTCTTGGACCCAACCTTGTACATTGTGCACGGTATTTCCTTTTCTTTGCCCGTCTCTGCTTTTTGTTCTTCCGTGTGCGACCCTTCATATGCATATATTTTAAGATATACAAACGGCCACGTTCTTTTTAGAATAGCAACATATATACATAAAATACGAGTTAATTACACAGATGGCCATGTGGTAAACTCATATTACACCTATGATCCTTAACTTAACTTATTCCTTAAATTTTTCTGTTACAATTTTAAAAATGACTAAATTATCCCTCGCTTTTAGAAAACAAAAAAAAAATAAAGATAAATAAGTGTGTTCCACCATCAACACCCTTTTTTTATGTCAAAGCCGGTTAGGAGTGCGCAAGAAACCAATATATCCAAAATCGTAACCGAAATAACCGACTCATCCAAACTGGAAAAACGGTACCAATAGATGGTTTGTTTGATGGACTTTTAAAAATCAAAAAAACCAAACCGAAACCATACAACCGAACTTGTAAATTTGGAGGTGTATTCATACAGTTATAAACATGTTTAGCCTATTAGTAACTTATTTAACTTATGCTATCTAAAAAAGATGAAATATTTAGGTCTCAAGAATAATCTTTAAACTTTTTATTTGAACTAGTGTGTGTTCCATCCACGCGTGTTGCGCGAGTGATGGACGAACTAAAACGACTTACCGATATTGTAGGGCTCAGAACGGGCGTTCGGTTACAACGGCTAACCGTTAATGGTAAGCACGCGAAAGCAAACAACACCACTCCAACTATATCATCACAGCCCGCAAATTTCGCTAGAACTAAACACAGAAACGACATACCAAATAGAACCACATATATATCATCAGCTAAAACCAACGAAATAAAACTAGGCCACAATTCCAATCGGCACAACCATCACCATCATCAACTCAAGCTCACAAAATAGATTTGTGCCATACCGTGTCAACCGGGACAATCCCAATGGTCACAGACGTCAAAGTGACCGTAAGCAACAGCTAACCTAAAAGAACATAATTACACACAAACAATAGAACCCGCAACTTTGACAACATGACACTTTTAGACTATAACATTGAGAACTAATAAATCAACAAGTAACTTGACTTACTAACTCACAAGTAAATATCTTCAAGAATCAACACATCATTGCATCACTACAATTTACCTAACAATCTCCACCTTGGTGAGCAATGACCAATCAAAAATTAGCTCTTGACTAAGTAATATGTAAAAGATTTAAGCACTGCACAAACTTTGGACCTGAAGACTTTTAGTCAACATATCTGCAGCATTGCAGCTTGTACTGATATGCTCCACCCTTACAACCTTAGAGCATATGATATCTCTAATCCAATGCAGCATTACATTTATGTGCTTGGACCTCTCATGGAATACTTGATGTTTAGATAACTGTAATACACTCATGCTATCACAATGTACTAGAACATCACTAGACTTTACACCTATCTCAGCCATAAATCTTTTAAGCCATATTGCCTCTTTAACAGCTTTAGTCAAAGCAATATATTCAGCCTCAGTGGTGGATAAAGCCACAACATACTGAAGACTAGCTTTCCAACTCACTGTACTGCCTAACACTTGAAAAACATAACCAGTAATAGACCTTCCTTTATCAAGATCTTTGGCAAAATTTGAGTCCATAAAACTCTCAATCATAGATACCTGACCCATTGAGTTTCCAAACACCGGACCTAAATCTCTAGTACTATTTAAGTACCTAAATATCCATTTGACCCCTTCCTAATGTTGCCTTCCTGGATTACTAAGATACATGCTTACTAAGCTAACTGTATACCCAATATCAGGCATTGTACAAATCATCAAATACATTAGACTTCCAACAGCATTAGCATAGGGGACACTCATCATTAACTGTTTTCCCTTGTCAGTGTTAGGTGAATTTAGACTTGACAATTTAAAGTGCATACCTAGAGGTGTAGTCACCGCCTTGCTATTATCCATTAAGTAATTTCTTAACACCTTAGCCAAATAGGACTTTTGTGACAACTTGATTAGACCAGCCTTTTTGTCTCGAGTTATCTCCATACCAAGTATTCTTTTAGCTTCCCCGAGCTGCTTCATGTCAAACTCAGACATTAGCAGCCTCTTAGTTACTTCAACTTGATCTTTATCTTTACAAGCATGTCATCCACATACAACAACAAATACACAAAATTTCCTTTACTATACTCTTTAAGGTACACATAGGTATCATACTCACTTCTACTAAAACCATGAGTAACCATATAGCCATCAAACCTCAAATACCATTGTCTGGGTGACTGCTTCAACCCATACAATGATCTTTGCAACAAACATACTTGATCAGATCAACTCTTCACCTCAAAACCATGTGGCTATTTCATGTAAAAAATTTCATCAAGATTGCCATGTAAAAAGGCAGTCTTGACATCCAGTTGTTCTAATTCCATATCATGGACTGCAGTTAATGCCAGTATGGCCCTTATAGAAGCATGCTTGACCACAGGAGAGAAAATCTCACTGTAATCAATGCCTGCTCTTTGGGTGAAACCATTTGCCACCAGCCTAGCCTTGTACCTAGGTTCTTCACCTTGCAAACCTTCTTTGACCTTGAACAACCATTTGCAATTGACGAATTTCTAATCTCTTGGCTTATCAACCAATACCCAGGTCTGATTCTTGAGCAGTGAACTCATCTCATCTTCCATAGCTGCTTTCCATTTTAACCTCTCCTTAGATAACATGGCTTCTTGAAATGATAATGGTTCATGAGCACACTCTTCCTCAGCTACACTGAACACATAAGCTGAAATATCATCTCTATATCTAATTGGCTGGACAATCTGCCTTCTAGGCCTATCTGTTACTATACTAGTCTTCATTATAGGGGATGTGAGCTTTTTGGTTGATCTAGCTCACCTTCTGAACCCTTGAAATCATTTTTAGTGTATTCTACCTCAATTTGGACTTCATGATCAGACTTTTTTCCACTTTGTGATGATATCATAACATCTTTGTTCATAATATTCTCATTAAAAGTTATATTTCTGCTAACTATGACCCTAGGAGTACAACTATCTAATCTCCAAAGTCTGTATCCTTTAACTCCATCAGAATAGCCCAACATGATGCATTTTTGTGCTCTAGGATCTAACTTACCCTGACTTATATGAGAATATGCCACATACCCAAACACCTTGAGATTATCATAGCTAGTTACACTGCCCGACCACTTCTCCATAGGTACCTTCATGTCTATAGCAGATGAGGGTGATCTATTAACAACATACACAACAATCTTAAGTGCTTCAGCCCAAAAACTCTTAGGGAGACCAGCACCAATTAGCATGCATCTAACCTTTTCCAAAAGAGTTCTATTCATCTGTTCAACTAACCCATTTTGTTATAGGGTTCCTGGAATAGTAAAGTGTCTATTTATCCTACTAACCTTTCATAAATGATTAAAGTCCTTATTGCAGAACTCCAAATCATTATCTGTTCTTAATTTTTTAACCTTTCTCTTAGTTTGATTCTCTAATAGCATCTTCCACTCCTTGAACTTATTAATGGCCTCATATTTGTGCTTCAAAACTTAGGCCCACACTCTTCTGTAATAGTCATCAATTATTGATAAAAAATATGAAGCTCCACCTAAAGATAAGTTCTTTATGGGTCCCCAAAGATCTGCATGGACATAATCTAGGATTCCTTTAGTCTTGCGAATACCCTTTGAAAACTTAATGATAGGATCAAAATGAATCGATCTGTGATGATATTGTGATGCAATTGAATCAAAACAAACACAAGTAATCAAATCAATGCAAACATATTAGAAAAATTCATAGTTTTTCATTGATAGAAAGCATAGAAATACAAGTGTAGAGAAAACAGTTACAATTCGTTCAACTTATTCTAAGGTGCACTCTTCTAGTCTTTGTGCTTTGTGCTTACTTGCACAATACATAATCTATGCTATTTATACTATCAAAGAAAACAAAAAGGAACATATATTTACAAATAAGTCCCTAAACTATGACAAAACTATTAATAAAGACTAAATGTTAATCTTCGAGAGGCTTCTACAATACTCCCTCTAAGATTGACATTATCTTTAGTCTTCAAAATCGTTAATCTTTGATCTTCGGTCTTCAAAATTCTTCAATCTTCATTCTTCATTCTTCATACATCAAAGAAATCTTCTGGTTCTTCTTTTACTTTGAACATAGGCTTCTCCTTGTATAGCTCTTGTTCTCTCAATGCTTTTGTAATTGCTGACTTAAATTTTCCTGCTAAAATAGCTTGCTCCGGCTTTGATTCATTTGGCTTTATCTCCATCTTTTCCATTCTTTCTAATGTTTCCTTGGACAAACCTGCAATATCAATGTTTGCATAGAATTCCAAAGGTTTTGGATAATCTTGAGAATAAACTTCTAGCACTCCTTTACTTGATATCCTCATAAACTCAATTGGATTAATATCTTTCTTAACAATGTTTGCATACGCCAATGCTTTGCGTAATGCAATTCGTTCCATTACAACATTCATGACTTTAATGTTCATCATGAAGTACTTCTTGTCATTTTCAGCAACTTCAGAAGACACCCGTTCAAACTTTTGAATTGATAAGAAAGAAATGTAACTTGGATGAAGCAATTTTAGCTCAAATACTCCAAATAAAGAAATCATATATTTATCCCAATCATCCAGATTTCTAACAAGCTTCAACTCAAATATATCACCATTATAAAACCATCGTAGAATTGGTTTTGTCGTTTGAGAGCCATCAATCACTTTCAGACCAGGATTAGTTACTTTATCAAAGTATTTATCACTAAAAGCATCCAAAAATACATCTTCTTCTACACCTTTTTCTCGAAGTTTTCGTTTTTTTCAATGATTGAAAGTATTCTTTATCTTCCTGATCGCGTCTCGTTTTAAGAAATGAACTCATCCTTGATATTCCCTGGTTTAGCAATTGAACAAAATTTTCACCGCGACTAGCTTTTGTTGGGTTAATCAAAGGAAGTTTGTTCAACTTTTTTAAGTCTTGTACAGGAAGTTCAATGATGCTTGAGTAAAAGTGATAAACATCACATATAGCATTTACTCTTTTGATCAAAAAGGCATCAAATATTCATCATATTTCCAAGCTACTATTTTAACTTCTTTTGTTTTATCAGGAACAATCATTGCATTAAGCAGTTCTGAAATTGATTGTCCTTTTTGTAAAACATTTCGCACCAAGTCTCCTGCTATTCTAGCTTTATTCCATAATTGCTTTTATCCAATCAAGACTTTATAAGCTTGTTTTTCAGTCTCAGGAAACATCTTCAATATCTCTTTCCTTCTCTCGTGTCCACTTCTTATCAACTCCATGTTTTTGATCTCTTGAGGCTTTAGAATTCTTGTTCTCTTTGTAATCTTAAGGTACTGTGGGTTGTCCATGTCGAGGACTATCATTCTGTTTGTTTGTTTCTTGGTTTCTTGGAAACTTCTCACCACGTTCCTCAACGAGTCTGCTTGAAGTCTGTTTAATTTCTTCCTAGGATAGTTACGTGATTGTAACCATATCCTTAAAGCAGTTACATTCATATCATCTGGATCAGGATGGTGTAACTCAGAAGTTGACAGTTCTTCAACATTGATACTTTCTTAAAGTGGATTCCATTCTCCATGCTCCACTACTATCTCATCCAGATCAACAGGTGCAACAGACTCAGCGGTTATACACTTTTCATACTCTTCATTTATTTATGATACAGTTAATCCATCCAAGAATACTCTGTTGTACTTTATTTTGATCAAGTAATTGTACTTATCTTCAATATCAACAGGAATGTCATCAGTTGTTTCCTGGATTGGAGAATGAGTAACTTCGACCATGTCTTCATCTTCTAATACTTCATCATACCATGCATCTTCAAATTCAGATTCTAAATCATCAAGTGCCTCAATCTTCTCTTGATCTATAGGTTCTTGACTTTCTTGAGTTTCAACTTCAGATGCAGTCTTTTGAACTTTTGATGATTCAGCTAGAACTAAAATGTCTACATCATCAATTTTTCTTTTTCCTTTATCTATCTCAGATATCTTCTCAACATCAATTGGGGTCATTTTAGAAACTATCATAACTTCAGGGGATGGAGATTTTAGACTATTTTTCATTCTTTCGAATTCTTCTTTTAAAACCTCATTGTTTTCTTTCAACGTTTTGAACTTTTCTTCCATTAGGTCATAATCCTTCATCATGACTTCAAAATTTTGCAAATTTGTTTCTTTATCTTTCTCCAAATCAGCAATCACTTTATCTTTCTATTGTAATTCCTCCTTCAATTTCTTATTTTCTTCTTTTAACTTTTCAATGAAATTCTCTTGCTTAGCATTTTCTTATTTTAATTCATTAATAATCAACTGAAAGTTTGTTTCTTCCACCACACGTGTATCCTGTTGATTCAAACTTACAGGATCATCATGTATCACATCTTCAAATACTTCAAAGATTTGAACATCTTCATTAACTTCAGTTTGTTCTTCTGTATCAATTGCTTCTTAAATCATATTAACTATCTCCTCAATAGTTTGACTTTGTTTATTTCTATCTTCAACTTGATCAACTTCCTGAACATCTTTAATTTGTTTAGTTTCATGAACATCTTCATTTAATTGTTCCATGTCATTGCCATCATCACCATCATCAGATGTGGAACTAGAGCTATCATTACCAACATTGTCATCATTATCATCATCATCATCAGAACTTGAACTTTCATCATTGTCATCTTCATTTTCATCATCATCATCATCAGAACTTGAACTTTCATCATTGTCATCTTCATTTTGAGGAGCTTCTTCAATAAGATCATTTGGGTCAACTGGCTCATCTTCAATAAGATGAAAATGCTCTTCATTAATATTCACATCATCTTGAGCCACAGCCCTCATATAGTCAAACATTGGTACATTAGGAGCACCAGTAATCATTGATAGTCTTTTGTATGAAGTTTCTGTCATATGCACAAGAATCAATCTTTCACCACCAACTCCATAAGCATGATAATCAGGATTGGCTTCATTTATGATCATCTGTAGGAATCTAGGATACATCAGATACTTATTTCTGATTCCTTTCTCCAAGTTAAAGATAAATCCATTCATAATCCAACGAGCCATGTTGAATCTTCTGTTTGTTGCAAGAGCCACAATGGGTGAGGCTATATCAACTGGAAAGGTGTTCCAACCTGCATTTCTTTTTGACATGCAATGCTGGAATATATAGCATAGTAGTTTCCAGTGATTGTACACTGGGCTCTGAAAAATTGTTTCTTAGGAAAATTATCTAGATGACCCATAGCAATAAAGGTTTCTCTACATTCATTAAATGAGAGTTTAGCTAAGTCTTCAGGGTCATTGTTTCCAATCCTTAATGCTTCTCTAATGGATTCTTCTAACACTTCAATCATTCTTTCATTGGTTATGAATCCTCTTAAAACTTTTCTCCCTTCTTTATTGATTTCAACAGTTGTAGTAGTCCAAAACTTCTTGATCATTCTGGAATAAGTGACTGGTTGGTAACACATAGCATAAACATACTTCATCCTTAACAAAAATCTGATCATTTCTTCATAGCCTGTAGCATCCCCGAACATCTTCGTTTAGAAATGCTTCTACATTGTGTTTAGGCTCAAACTTTAATTCGACCATCTGAAAGG
Organism: Flaveria sonorensis; assembly: GCA_025506505.1. Taxonomy (NCBI): domain Eukaryota; kingdom Viridiplantae; phylum Streptophyta; class Magnoliopsida; order Asterales; family Asteraceae; genus Flaveria; species Flaveria sonorensis. The sequence continues at coordinate 50,248,137 of CM046440.1, read as the reverse complement.
ATAAGACAAAAAGAATTAGACACTTAAGAATTCGCAAAATTGAATCAAATTGATATTTATAGAAATTTAAATGAATTATTCAGTTTTAATTCTGTTAACCTAACTTGCACTTTGAAAATTTTGTAAGTGTTCAAGTATTCTGTCATAAAAAAAATACATTCAAGTTATAGTGTGAATGATTTCAAACATATCAATTCATTAAATTTTCTCAAAAACAGATTAAAGAATGAATTTGTGATTAATTTTTCATTTTTATTAAAAATTCATGAATGTGACTGTTCATATTCAAGAACTTCGACTGATGAACATGAACACTATCATCAAGAACAAAATTTAATGAGAATCAGATTTGATTATCACAATATGTTTGAAATCAAGTGTATATCATCAATCAATGTTCAATTTTAGTTAACCATTTACATTAAAGTCACAGATTTCAAAATTTCAGTCGAACTAGGGTTCATACGCCCGTATAGTCATGAAACGCCCAATCAAATTCAAACTATAAACTTGAAATTGTATGAATTTGTTCATGAACTTACGTTTAGAATCTGAAAAACAAACTGTCAATCGCAAGTATTGAACAAATAACACTCAGAAAGATGAAATGGTGAATCAAGGGTGTTCGATAGTTGGGTGCAAGAACAGGGGATTTGAGAGTGAATGAGAAATCTGAAATCACAAGTGTTGTATATATACTAAGTGTACATTTTTAGGCGCATGAGCACTGTTTGTGAGCATGAGACTCACTTTTACACAAATAATTTAGGTGCATGAGCACTGTTCGTGCGCATGAGGTTTAGACGCATGGGCACTGTTCAGACGCATAAGCACTGTTTAGGCGCTTTTCCACTGTTCAGACGCATGGGACTAACTGAAACGCCCAACACTTTGTATATTTTTTTACTTGAAACACCCAACTCTTGAAAGCCTGGTTCTATGTAGGCGCATGAGTATGGATGAAATGCTCAAAACTTAACCATAAATTTCAGACATATGACAACTGTTTAGACATATGAGGTTGTCTGAAATGCCCAACACTTGTACAAGTTTCTGAAAAATCATCATGCTCCTATTTTGGACTTTTAAACACTGTTTAGGCGCATGAGATTACTTCCATGAGTCTAACACTTGTAATTTTCAAATCTTTCACCTGAACACTGTTTAAACGCATTAGTACTGTTCATATACTAATTTTTAAAAGAATTTGTCAAATTTTGACTTTCACCCAAAATTTACATAATTAACCCTCAATTTTGTACTTTTGACATGTAAAATTTTGACCTTTTTATTTTTGTTTTAAATTTTTTAAAAATAACTTCCCGTCATTTTAGTCTCTAATTTTAACAAAAAGTCTTATATTAAAATGTTGCAAGAAGCTTTTCCACTTTAAAATGTTTTCTTCAGGTTTATTTTTACATTATATCAAACACTCACATGCTTGAACTTTTTAGCTTCATCCTATCCATCCAAAACATTTAATTTTTGATTTTTCATATCTTGAAATTTGAAATTTAATTTTTGATTTTTTATATCTTGAAATTTGAAAATTTTCTCTTTGACACATTTACTTTTTGCTCCCCCTAAACTTTTAAGTTTAATAAAACTTAAAAGTTTCTTGAAAGTCACAAGAAGAGCACACTAATCATTGTTAATATGCCTGCACATAGAAAAACATGCAAAAATCAAAATTAAAGCAGAATAAAAATCTATTATGTACAATTGAATCATATGTCTGCAGTGAGATCATATCAGTTAAGATCAGCACATTGAAATAAAAGAAATTGGTGGATAGTCATAGACTGTGAATAAATCCTGATCAAGTGTGTTCCAGGTCAGCATGTCTGCAGCAAAGAAAACACGAGATCTAAGGACAGAAAAATGAGTGCTTTTGGCAAGATACTCAGCACACTTACTTTTTCAACTCTTGGATTGCTTAAGGTACGATTAGATATGACATTATATAAGTCACACTTAGACTTAGAGAGCTCAACCCTCGTCAAGATATGCAAGAAGTCACTTTTCTCAACTTGAAAACCTGACATATACTTATAACCAGATCTCATGTTTAGTTTGTGCACATTGGCATCTTTTTGCATCAGATGAGAATATCCAGGCCTGTAATGACTTACAACAAAGGATATCTTGTCACTTCAGGTCTATGATGACTCATAACAGAGAAGTGAATCGATGCTTTAAATTAATTAGAGATTAATGGTTATTCATATAGCCACCAGGTGTGAGTTAGTGACTTTACAAGCAATCAATTTGAGAAGTTAACACTACTCATTGGTACTAAAATAGACAAACATGAATGCATGAGTGATTTAATTTGATCCCAAGAGTTTACTTTTTCAGTATAATTACATGAGCTTACCTGCACATCATATCTGATCACGTCAGACTTTAGTCGTAGGCGAAGTATGCAACTGATCATAACTAATGTATCTATCATTTCTCATAAATTGCAAAGACAGATTCAGTCCTAAACACTTAAACTAACAAGAAAAACTCTATTTTTGTGTTTTTGTTTTATATTTTTCTATTTGATTTTTTTTAATTTTCTATTTTTGTATTTTGGTTTGTTTTTCTATGAAACATGCACACATAATATACAATCCGACAATTAACTCTGACAGTTTCTCTTGTTGATTCCTATTCAGTTAAGGGAGGGTTCCGATCATTTTAAGACTCAAGTAACTGAAATGCCCAAACACCAGTTTTTACAAATGGTTAATAAGACCAATTGACTCTACCAAATACTCAAATCTTCCTGGTAAAAAGGCTTTTGTAAATAGGTCCGCCAACTGTTTTTAAGTTACAATTTGGATTAAAATGATTAAACCTTTTTCAGAGTTATCTCTGAGAAAATGATATCGAATCTCGATATGTTTTGTTTTTGAATGTTGGACATGATTAGCTGTAATGAACATAGAAGCAGTGTTATCAATGTAAATTGGAGTTTTAAGAAAATTGAACCCGTAATCTAGTAGTTGGTTTTGTAACCAAAGGATTTGAGAATATCCTGCTGAAGCAGCAATGTACTCAGCTTCTGCGGTTGAAACGGAGACATTTGTTTGTTTCTTACATTGCCATGAGACTAATCTGGGTCCTAAAAACTGACAACCATCCGTAGTAGATTTACGATCTTGACAACATTCTCCATAATCACTATCGTATATCCATGTAACTCGAAGTTACCTTCATAAGGATACTATAGCCCTAAAGCCTGTTTTCCTTTGAGATACCTAAATATTCGTTTAACAGCAATTAAGTGAGATTCCTTCAGGTCTGATTGATACCTGGCACAGACACAAACAACATACATTATGTTAGGTCTAGATGCAGTAAGATACATCAATGAACCAATCATAGATCTGTATAAAGTTCGGTCAACTGATTTTCCTTTAGAATCAGGTTCAATATTGGAATTTACGTTAGCTGGAGTTCTTATGGATTGACAATCTTGCAGTTTAAATTTCTTCAACGGTTTATCAACAAATTTCTCTTGATTGATAAAAATTCCATCTGCAGACTGCTTCACTTGAAGTCCAAGAAAGAAATTTATTTCTCCTATAGAACTCATTTGAAACCGAGAATTCATGATTTATTCAAATTCATTGCATAATTTTGGACTTGTAGAACCAAATATGATATCATCGACATACACTTGTACACATAGGAGATCATCAGCATCATTCTTTATGAACAAAGTTGGATCGATTTTCCCTCGCGTGTATTCATGTTGGATTAAGTGTTATGACAATGTTTCATACCAGATTCTAGGGGCATGAGGTAGTCCATACAAAGCTTTGCTAAGCTTGTATACACGATGTGGAAATTCCAAATCTTCAAAACCCGGAGGTTGCTTTACATACACATCATCGGTGATCGGTCCACACAAGAAAGCGCCTTTAACATCCATTTAGAACACCTTGAATTTCGTGAATGATGCATAAGCCAGGAAGACACGAATTGATTCAAGTCTTGCAACTGGAGCAAATACTTCATCATAATCTATTCCTTCCTCTTGGGGGTATCCTTGTGCAACAAGTCTCGCTTTGTTTCTAATAACTATTCCTCGATCATCTGTTTTGTTTCTGAACAACCATCTTGTGCCTATGGCATTTTCTCCTTCAGGTAAATCCACAAGATTCCACACTTCTTGTTTGCGGAATTGTAATAATTCTTCTTGCATAGCCTCAATCCAACTATTTTCCTTTAATACTTCGGTAACATTTTTAGGAATAATTTGAGAAAGAAAACACGAGTATAAGCAAAGATTTTCTTGTTTTGATTTACTTCTTGTTGTTCTCTTATTCAATGCACCAATAATCTGAGACGTTGGATGATTATTGTGAATACGAGATGTTAGAATCTCATTTCCTTGAACATGAACATCCAGATTGGTTTGGTTCAAGTTGGAAAGCTGATGCAATAGGTTCGAAGAATATGGATTAAAATTGGGAACTTGAGTCAGTGAGTTGATGAAGTAATCAAGATTACCGGTACCAACTACATCACCAAAAATAGATGACGTTCCAGACTCAGGTTGTACAGTTTCTATACCATCATTAGGAATAGGTTGTGAAACATCTTGATCCTCTGAAACTGAATGTATTCATCTTGATGAGATTGATCATTATTATTAAAACGAATTATTGAATCTTTGACAAAAGAAAAAAAATGAATAATCTGGGCTTGAGTCATCCATATCATCAGAATCTGAATCATCACTGAAAGAACCGAGATCTCCTTGAAGTTTCTTCTCACCTATAGAATCAAGTAAATTAGATTGATTAAACAAGTTAGATTGAAAAGAGTTTGACAATGAATCTAATTCAAATAACCAAGCTGGACCATTTGAAACTGATGGAAAAGAATTTTCAAGGAATTTAACGTTGAATGTTTCAAGTATAACATTTGTCCTAGAGTTATAAACTCGATAGGCTTTTGAAACAGATCAATATCCAACGAAAAATCCTTCATCAGATTTTGCATCAAATTTTCCTAGATGATCACTTGAATTTAAAATCAAAACTGGACAACCAAAAGATTTAAGAAAATCTATATTTGGTTTCCTGCCAAACATCAACTCATAAGGAGTTTTCAGTTTGTCTTTCATAATTAAAGTACTATTCTGTATGAAACACGCAGTAGATATGGCTTCATCCCAGAAAGTGATAGGAATTTTCGTATCTACTAACATTGATCGTGCAGCCTCAATCAAAGTTCTGTTTTTCCTTTCAGCAACTCCAATTTGTTGAGGAGTTCTAGGAGCACTGAACTGATAAGCAATTCCTTTTTCTGTACAAAACATATCAATAGTTACATTTTTAAATTCCGTCCATTATCACTTCTTATTATTTTTACTTTTTGTTCTAATTGATTTTCAACTTTTGTGATGAATTCTTTTAATAATTCAGCCGTTTCAGATTTAGCATTCAAAAATAAAACCCATGAAAATCTTGTGAAGTCATCAATGATAACTAAACAATAAGATTTTCTTCCAATACTCTTCACATTTGTTGGTCCGAAAAGGTCCATATGCAACATCTGGAGAGGTTTGGAATTTGAGTTTATTTGCTTGGGCTTATAAGACGCTCTGTGTTGCTTCCCCTTTAAACATGCTGAGCAGAGATCAGTAGTGGCAAACTTCTTTGATGGAAGGCCGATAACATGATTTCCTGCTACAAGCTTGTTCATATTCTTGAAGTTGGAATGCCCGAGACGTCTATGCCAAAGATGACTTTCGTCATTTGATGCTTGAGAAATAAGGCAAGTTGTTTTTGTAGATGGATCAACTTGAGACATATCCAGCTTGTATACATCTCGATCCCTAACAGCTTTAACAACCACCCAGTCTTTGCTAATCTGAAAACCTGGCTTCAAAATGTAACAGAAAGAATCATCAAAAAGAACAGAATACGATTTAACACAAATTTAGGAAACGCTTAACAAATTAAAGTTCAACTGTGAGCAGTAGTTGACTTTATCAAAGCTTATTATCCCATTGGATACTGTTCCCTCGCCTGTGATTTTTCCTCCTGCATCACCACCGAAGGCGACGTGTGTACCATCTTTTACCTTAAATTCTTGAAGTAAGGCATGATTGCCTGTCATGTGCCGGCTACACCCACTATACACATACCATGTGTTGATAGGTCTTCTCAGTCGTACCTGCAAGACAAAGAAAATTAAGTTGAGTTATCGACCCAAGCCGAGATGGTCTTGGGTTTGCCAAACTTATCAACAATGGTAAATTGTTTAAAATGGAGTTTATTCACATCAGGCTTGTTTTTTATGAATTTACCAATTCTATGATTCACAAACTTTTGATCATTATTAAGAAAATTCATACCATTTGAATGACCAATTTTTGAAAAACTTTTATTTCCAACATTTTTATCATTCATTCTCACAGACCTTGGAACGAATTGATCTTAAATGTATTGTTTTGGTCTCACAGAGTCATTTCTTTTGAAAGATCTCAAGCCTAAGGAAGGTTGGTTAGTTAATCTTTGAAAACTAACGGTTTGATTTCTTTTAAACTGAGGATTAACATAACCTTTGCTCAATTATATATTTGCAAATCCTTTTCTTGGCGAACTCTTTCTAAAGTAACAATTTTATGTATTGTGAGTCCTTTCATCACAGAAGGTACAGTACTTATTAAAGTAACAATCTGCTGTTGAGTGATTTCTCATATCACATATATGACAGTACTTGTTAAAAAACATTTAGCAGTCTTATGATTATACATGTTACAAATTTCACAGTATCTTTATGGTGTTTTAAACAAATGTTTATTAACTTTTGATGTTGACACAACGTTTGATCCTTGTTTAGATTTAGGCGTCGAAAAGTTAATCTTTTATTTTTGATTTGACAAATTTTATTTTTGATTTGACAATTTGTTCTTTTGTATATTTGGTTTTGACTTTTGTACATGAACTGCATTCTTTGAATCCTTAGAAACAAATTGTTTAACGACAGCAGAAGACTTTGAATCTGAACTGGTTTTCAGATTAGAGTTTGATTTGTTCTTAGGAGTTTGTTTAACTTCTTTAATTAAGTTCATGTTCAAAGTACCAGCAGACACAAATTTTATTGGTTTAAATTGAGTTGCTTGATTTGTTGTTTTTGTCTGATTTTCTTGACACTTATTTTGATCAGTTTTAGCTTTAGTCAATTTTCTTCTTCTCCTTTGGTTCCTTGATTTTGTAGAACTTGATTTTATTTGAGATTGAACATCTTCAGGTGAAGATTCTTTTTCAGTTTCTTTCTGTTTCTGATCTTTTTGCCATTTAATAAACTCTAGATTATTTAGACCATAAGAGTTTGAATCTTCTAATGTTCATTCTTCTTGTTTTGCTTTATCTTTGTTTTTGGAGTTTTGTTTATTATTTTTAATGATCACTTCTTCCAAAACAGATTCTTTGGGAACAAATATTTTCTTACTTTTCGGTTGTGGTTCATATGATTTTCCTTTTACCGGATGACCGTTTTTGATCTTTTTAGTATCTTTTTCTTTAAAGATTTCAACATTGGTTTTATCTTCTTCACTATCAGAAATTTTGTTGTTTTTGTTTTGGAAAGCTTTAAGTTTAGCTTTATTTTCAGGAGAATGATCATGCATGTTGAAGTTCTCTGGTAAAGTGTTTGTTATAGATTCAGGCATTGGTTCGTGTGTAAAACCTAAACCTGCTTTTTGTTTGTCCTTTCGTTCACTTACTAGTTGTTCCACAATTGTTTTAGAACTTTTGACTTTTGCAAGATCAACTTGTGTAGTAGCATGTGCTATTTTCTCCTCTTCCAAGTTCTTAGTCATTTCTTCAAGTTGTTTGGAAACAATTTCTAGTTCTTTCAAAGTTTTGTTCCATGAAATTTGTAGAGAAATGATCTTTTCATCTAATATTTTGTGGTCATTTTTAAGTTTGTTATGCATTAATTCCTCTTGTTTGAGCTTTTCACAAATTTGTATGAGTAAGTTCGGTAATATTCTACATGTTCAAAGCAAGATTTGGTGCATAGTTTTTCTCTTACTTCAGCTGGTATTTCAAGATATTTTGGTGAAATAGTCTCAGAGTTAGAAGATAAATTTTCAACCTTTGGTTGATCTGATTAATGCAACTTCTTCTGAATCTTCTTTAGGATCAGATTTATCACTCCAGTCATACTCTTCTTCTTCATTTTCAGAGTCATCTTCAGCCTTTGGATCACTGTCTTTTGACCAGTCTTCACCTTGAACTTCTGCAATAAGAGATAGACTAGATGTTAAGTCAGCTGTAAACTGCTCTGCATACGCACTCCAGTCATATCCATCCTTGATGCTCACGACAAGAGCTTTCTTAGGCTCTTCAGAAGATTTTGAGTCATCTTTAAGTTCAGGCATTGGTAGACTTTGATATGGCTTTTGGAATGTTTTCTGAGACGGTTGTGGATATCTTTGATTGCTTGAACTAGCTTTACCATTCCCTCCTTTGTTTCTAGGAGCTTTGCATTCCCGTGAGAAGTGGTCATAGCTATTGCAGTTGAAACACCTTGACTTAGATTTGTCAAATCCAACAGTCTTGTTAGCACTTGGCTTGTAGTTCCTGTTGACATAAGAATGTTTCTAGGTTCTATATGCAATCATCACCATTTGCCAGTTTAAGTCCATCTCTTCTACATCGTCTGATCCATCTCGAATAAATCCTGCAAAACAAGATCTAATTGTGTTAAATGGCTACCTTGATAAGCTTGAAAACTAGCCATAAAAGCAGTAAAAGCAGTTTTGGACTCCTCATCCTGTAATAGGATGTTAATAACATCTTTAACTTTGCTAGTTTTAGCAGAGTTAGAAGATGGAGTCTCAGTTTGAGGTTTAGAGTTTTGAGGTTTGGGAGGAGAGGTTGTGGTTGAGTTGCATAAGCAGGAGCACTTGTATATAAAGTATCTGTAAAGAACCCTGCTCCAACAAACAGATCACCCTCTTCTTCTGGTGAATTCTCATTCTTTGCCATAAAGGCATTCTCCATTGTGCTAGCTAGAGATGCAACATATTTTTACTGAGACATTGATGTTGCTCTATCATTGTTTCTTGAGCTTTCATCAATCTCAACCGACTCAATTTTGGCAATCAATAGATCAAGATCCATAGGGAATTTTTCAGTGTGCTTCAACAATGTCACTGTTTGTTTCCATAAGGATGGAAGAGCATTGAGAAGTCTGAAATTTAGATCTTTGAGATCATTTTTGATGCCAGCAGTTGACATCTCAGTTGTAAGTTGCACAAATCTATTCATCATTTGGTTTATAGTTTCACCAGATAAATGCTCAAACAGCTCTAACTGCCTCTTCAGTTTCTGCTTCTTGAGATCTTGAATCTCCTTACCACCTTCACATATTATCTTCAAAGCTTTATACATAGTATATCCAGTTTGATATCCATCAAGTCTAGTTAAGACTTCTAGTGGTAATCCTTTACACATCAATGAATATGCTTTAATGTCATTCTTTACTTTTCTTAGATCATCACCTTATAACCCATCTTCAGGATAAGGTTCTGGAGAGTCTTTTATGTAGACAAAACCTCTATCAGGACCATCTGATGTAATTGGGATATGAGGTCCTTTTTCTATCGACTTATACAAGTCAGTGTCAATAGAATTAAGATGATGTTTCAATCTAAGAGACCAGTTCTTAAAATCAGCTCTGTTCTTCAACTTAGGAACTCTGTTCTCAGAATCTTCAGATTTGACCATTTTGAATTTTTGTTTTTAAGAAAAACATTTGTTTTTGTTGTTTTTTTTAAGTTTTTGAATGAAAACAATGAATTGAAAATATTTTTGGATTTTTAAATTTTAAAAAAATTCTAAGTGTTGAGTTGATACGCTTAAACAGTGATGAAGCGCCCACACAGTTGTCAAACACCCAACTTTGATGTAGAAACGCCTAAAGGACTGCCTTAGTAGAATTCTGAAATGCCCAACTGATAATGCGCCTGAACAGTTGTAATGCACCTGAACAGTTGTCAAGCGCCTGGGTTGTAGAACGCCCAAACAGTTCTAATGCGCCTGAACAATGGTTATGCGCCTAGAATTACTTAGTTTCTGAAAAGTTTCAAAGTGTCCAAACAGTTGTAATGTGCCTCAACAGTAGTCAAACGCCTAGACCAAAAATGCCTGAATAGTGTTCAAACGCCTAAACAGTTGTCAAGCGCCTATACACTTAGGCAATTTTCAGCAATGTTTTAACCTGATGCGCTAATTCAACAGATTCAAACGAACTCAAATCTTCTGAAAATCTTCAAAACTTGTTGAATTGATCTAAAAACTTCCAATTAGGTAGTTTATAGGTCGATAATCAATCCTTCATCTTCAATTTCAACAAACAACAACAATAGTTCAATCTTCTGATTGAAATACAGTCCGAATATGAAGAATAGGTTCGAACAGAATTTAGATCAAATTCTCAGATTTGAACGAATTGAACATGAAATTATGATTCAAATCATGTTCCTATTGATAAAACACAACTGAATTCAACAATTATTTGATCAAATTGCTTATCAATCACAGATTCAAGTGATTCAGAGAGCTCAAAATATCGATAAGCTCAAATCACTGAACCAACAACTCTTATACCATTTGATAGGATCAAAATGGATCGATCTGTGATGATATTGTGATGCAATTGAATCAAAACAACACAAGTAATCAAATCAAAGCAAACATATTAGAAAATTCATAGTTTTTCATTGATAGAAAGCATAGAAATACAGTGTAGAGAAAACATTACAATTCGTTCAACTGATTCTAAGGTGCACTCGTCTAGTCTTTGTGCTTTGTGCTTACCTGCACAATACATAATCTATGCTATTTATACTATCAAAGAAAACAAAAAGGAACATATATTTACAAATAAGTCCCTAAACTATGACAAAATTATTAATAAAGACAATAAAGACTAAATGTTAATCTTCGAGAGGCTTCTACACTTAACCCTTTTGGATTTATTGTGTCTATTCTCAGGTCTTCCTCTCATGACTAGACTATCCATCGTCCTTTGACTCTCCCCTTTTGTGTAGTTCTATTGCAAACACAACCTCCTCCATTGACAGGCTTTCTCTTCCGAACATTAGAGTGTTTACAAAATGTTCATACAAAGGAGGTAAAGAAGCTAAGAGTATTATTGCTCTGTTTTCATCTTCAATGTCAACCTCGATGTTTTCAAGATCCAACAGAATCTTGTTGTTGAACTCATCAATATGATCCTCTAAGGACTTCCCAGCGATCATCTAGAACATGTCCAGCCTCTTCTTCAGGTATAGCCTGTTTGCCAATGACTTTGTCATGTACAGGCCTTCCAATTTAGCCCACACCCCTGCTGCCGTCACTTTCTTTGAAACCTCTCTCAAGACTCTATCATCGAGACTGAGAATGATGGCGCTGTGCCCCTTCTCCATTACTTCTTTCTTTTCTTCGTCGGACATCGACTCCGGGAGACCGGCTTCCCCTTTCAACGCATCAACTACACCTTGATGAACCAATAACGCCCTCATCTTCAACCTCCAAAGGTTGAAATCATTTTTCCTGTCGAACTTCTCGATGTCGAATTTGGCTGAATTCACCATCCTTGAATCTTTCATGATCACAGTCTCTGAGTGTACCCTTCTTTCGATTCCAATTGTTAACTTTTAAGCGGAATTGAAATACAAAAGACGAAATTAGAGACTAAAGAAATTGATCATCATTCTTATTCAAGAGAATCACAATGTTTATCCTTGTGAATTACCAAAAAAAACCTCATCAACAACTCCTGTCCTTTTAAGCCCTAAATCACCTTTAACAGACTCTAACAACCAACTTTCCAAGCTTACACATTCTGCCCTCAAACTATGAAAATTAAACACAAACAATAAAACCCGCAACTTTGACAACATGACACTTTTAGACTATAACATTGAGAACTAATAAGTCAACAAGTAACTTGACTTACTAACTCACAAGTAATTATCTTCAAGAATCGACACATCATTGCATCACCACAATTTACCTAACAGAGATACGGGGCGGTGGTTGGAGCAGCAGATGTGGAGCAATCCCAAGGCATGGGAGTTGCGACAACCGATAAACACGTTCGGAGTTAGGAGACGATGGCCGGTAGAGGCTTAACTGTTATCACCAAAACCAGAAACCCCAAACTAAACGTCGGAGCATGGCAGCGTCGAACAGAGATAGAAAGCGGTTGTCACGTTGCCAAACGTGTGACGACACAACGGTTATTGTGATTGAGGAGACAATTGAGGACCATCATCTCAGGTAGAACCATCGTCGGAGTAAAAGGAGTTTTGAAGTCTACGTTGATAACAATGAAATGGAAGGTAAATTAGGGGGTGTGTTTGGGATTGCTTAATTTGTTGAAAATTTTTAAAAGACTTTTTAAAAGTAACTCCCTCTAACTTTCCAAAGTATACTTATTAATTCCCTCTTTTATGTTTCCCAAACATACTTATTAACTTATTAATTTTTCAAAAATTAATAAGTTAAAAGTTGGTTAAAAAGTAATAATCCCAAACCCCCACATAGAAACGAATGGGTGATGTTTGTTTACAACAAGAATACCACTTATAAGCAATGAAATGACAAATATAACCCTATTTTTTCACTGTTCAATAATAGATGGATTAATATAGAGGTAATTAGTAGATTAAATTGTTTTATTGAATTTTTTTATTATTGTATATTATGGATTGCAATTAATTTTAATGTAAAGTAATTTATAACATTATAAGATTGTTTAAACATCAAAAAAATAATTTAAGCCTAAAGTCACTAGCTCAAATACATTACTTTGGACCAATTTTTTCTTTAAAAACTTGAAGCCAAATATTAAAACCAAAAAAACCAAGACCGAACCGAAACTAAAATGAAAACCGAAAACAAAAAAAAACTAAAACCGAATGGTTTTGTTGACCTTAAACCGAAATGCACACCCTAGAGCCGACCACCAACATCACCCTAGCCGACCACCACCACTTACATCGATGGTTCCACAAACACACATCACCCCTAAACCCAATCGTCTCATCTCTAGAAACCATAGACTTATAAACATAAACCGCACAATAAATCTGCAATGATGGTTCCTCAGTCGTAGAGAAACAACGCTTTCAACATCCCATGACTAAATCAATGAAATCTCCATGTTTCAAAGGTTGGCAACGGCGGGTCACGCTTGCCGGCGTAAATTGTGGATTCTTTGAGCTACAATATAAAGAAGGTCTAGCCCTAGTTAATTGCACCGCTGTTGGGCCCGATATGGTCTCCATGGTCACCTGACTTACAAGCTGAAGCACCACCCGGGTTAGATCGAAGCTGCAGACATTATGGAATACGCGATTATGTTAAAGCTGCACAAAAGTTTCATGAAATGGATCTATTGGAGAAACCAAAACAAGACCAATATGCTCTACGCTCATCGCCTCAATGGCTCGGATCACACATCGAGTCCATCTGATCATTTACTAAAATGATCAAGAGAACAAGGCGTTACACGATGGTAACTTCCAAGGAAGCCCTTTGATCGATGCTTCCCAAAACAAGGCTTTACACGTTGGTAACTTTAAGGAATGAACATCGGAGTTCCGAATTTCAGTTTCTTGCGAATCCAGTGATAAATCATGTTCAAAGTGCCAAACAACACAACCAAGATGTTAACTTCTTAGGGCTAGTTTCAGCTAGAAAAACAACGGAGGGGGTAGAAATCTTGAAACTCATATCGTCTACAAACTAGGTTGCTTTATGCCAATTGATTCACTTGAGGCATCTAGAGGGGAACATGAAATCAACAATCAAGAACACAGTGAGCTCGATAGCAAAGAAAGTGTTAACCACCTATCAAGATTCTTATGAGGACTTACTTCGAGCGATCAACATAGAGTATGTGTTTGTATACATCGACGACCCTTGCAGCGCCACGTATATATTGGTACAGAAGCTTTGACAAGACCTCGTAGACTACCCTTTAATAACAGTAATACCAAAAAGACTGCAAGCACTTGAGTTTTCCAAAGATCAGTGCTTTTGAAGACTAATTGAAAGCGGTTTTGCCTAAAGAAGTGGAGGGTGTAGGAATCGCATATGAAGATGGCAAATTGGCTATCCCAAACAAGATCAAAGTTTGCAGATCATACCCACCATATAGGTTTGCGAGGGAGGAGCTTGGAACTAGGTTCTTGACCGTTGAGAAGGTGATGTCACCCGTGGGTGCGACCGGGATAGAGAGAATAGAGATGTTAGGTGGTGTTGGCAGGTAGGTGCTTGACCAAAACCACTGTTACAGACTGCCGAAGAGGACAGACAGAGGTGGGGATGGTGGAGCCAGCACAAACAGAAAAAGTTAACAGCAATCCTGATGTAACGCACGGAATGAAATCGAAGCCAAAACGTTGATTCTGCGAATGCCCATGATGATCTTCACCCCAAACCTTAAATTCGACCCCAAGAGTCACGAATTTGAAAAGACAAGATTTCAATTACCAAAATGTTCAACTGTCCCTTCAGATTACATCAAGTAAACTTAAATAACAAAAAAAAAGTTTGAACGGGCCTAAAACAAACAACCACGACCCAAACAAAACCGAAAACTAGAGAAAAACATAAAAGTGGCCTGAAAACCCATTTAGAGGCCTTATTTTGGAAAAATAACAGGCTAACCCGCCTACGGCTGGTTACCATGACGTAGTCTTCGTTTCCACGGTTCGACTGGTAGAACGTTAGAAACGGAGACTCATAGCCCAAGTTATGCTTATTTTCGTGCAGCACGGTCTTAAGCCTCCAAAAACAATAAAGCCCGGTCCTCAACACTTGAGCCCGCATCAAATCCACTCCAAACCACCAGTGTTACGTTTTTCAAACCAATTGAACCACTGTACATATCTAAGTTAAGTACTAAACTTGCACAATAGGCATTCCACAGGGACCATCCGTGTAATCAACTAGTAAAATTATTTCACGGATAGAATAGAATGAAGTTTGATCAAAGTTTTCGCAAATTACACTTTCAGTCCCAATAGGTCACTTGAACTGAAAGTGAACAATTGAGATCACGATATATGCGAGTGAACCACTGATAGTGTTCTGAAAACTTGGGACTATAATCATAATTATGTAATATAGATATAAACAAAGCATATAAATCTACTCACAACTTTCTCCACTGAATAAGGTAAACTCTCTGAAAAAAGAAGAGATTTCAAATCCTTCACAGCGTTCTCCACTGCGTAAAGTGCCATTCTTCTTACCTGTCAATAAGTAAAAGATAACGTAAAATAATCACTATAATAACAATGTTATAGATTTATTAAATTATGACAGATCGTATTTATTAAAATAAGTATATTAATCAACATTGAATTTTCTCTTATAAATGAAAAATAAATAAATACATGCGGCTAGTCTTCTTTAGGCTGATGATTTTGCAAAAGAACACGCCGATCTTCCGTCAATTTGGGCACTCGGTAAAATTTTCAGGAGAAACAAAGCCCAATGCAACACTTGTACATGACTGAAATAATAAAATGCCACAAGAAACATATATTAGCACTAGCACTTTCTAACATAAAATATGGATTATGGATGATCCCATAACACCTGATCTTTAAAATTTTCAATTGGGCTGCTTAATTTTAATGTAGGTAAAGAAAGAGTAACTGTCTGCAAAAATTCTAATAGGGTGATTACCCATCCCATTGCACCTTAGCAAGCCCTAAATGAACCCCTATCTATATGTTTTTTTGTTTTATTATGTTTTTTTCTTCTTTATCAATTATTATTATTATTATTATTATTATTATATCATTATTATATATTATCTATTTAAAACAATATTTAAAATATAATATTAATAACATTAAAACCAAACTTTTCATATTGTAATAGAAAAAAAATAGTTTCCATAGATAAAATGAATTTCAGAAATAAATATTTAACCATCTTTTTTATTTTGATTTTGTATACTTTTTTGCATCTTTTTTGTTTCATTTGTCTATTGAAAACATTTCCTTGAATGATTTTTTAACAAGAATGTTTTATATCCGTATTGTGTAAAACTTTACAAACACATATAAAAAACGAACAAGAATGATTCACATCGATGATGCTCTAATCATAGGTGAATGGTCCCATGCGAATGCCAAAAATTTGGTGAGAATTTTTAGATGTTTCAATTTAGTTTCAGGGTTGATGGTAAACTTTTGTAAGAGTAATTGATATGGTATTGGGGTGAAACAAAATCTCTTGAATCTATGGCTGCGGTTTTGAAGCGCCAATTGGGCGCCCTCCCTTTTGTACACCTCGGTATCCCTATCGGGGCAAATATGATACTAGTAAAAAATTGCCAACCAATTGCGGAGAAACTAAAGGATAGACCCTCTATATGGAAAGCAAGGAACCTATCATTTGGGGGGCGTTTGACATTGGTAAATTCAGTACTCAATTGTATACCAATGTACTATTTGTTATTATTATCAATCTAGAAGGTTTTTGTCACAACCCTATAAAAACTCAATCCATGCATATGGAAACAAATTGGTGGGCTGGATTGAGATTTTCTTAAAGAAAATTTGGATGTGAACAGATTTGTCAAAGGAAAAGTGGGCAAGTTAGATAAGATTAAATTTTGGACGGATAACTGGCTCTAAACGAGATGTTTTTCAAACTAGAAAAGGAAAAGCATGCATGGTAGATACAGGATTAGAGGTTAATACAAATGATGTTGTGTATAAGTGGGCATGGAAAAGAAATAGCTTCACCCAGGTGGAAATGGCAGAGATTGTTCCACTAGAAAGTTTACTAAAAAAATGTGAGTTTCCATAATAGGGATGACTTTTGGTTATGGGAAGTAGGCGAATCAGGGGAATTCTCGGCCGCAGAGTTGAGGAGGATCATGGAATCCAACCGCACTTGTACAGATCTTAACCCTCTGGCATGGAGTGTGTGGGTTCCGATGAAAGTTAACGGTTTTGTTTGGAAAGGGAGACTACGCAGGATCCCGGTAAAGGAGGAGCATACATGATTCTTCATCTAACTTGCTAAATTTCATTCCCTCTGCACTCTTCCTTTGTATATCTTTATCAAAATGATCAGTGAAAATCTCACTGGTACTCCTCTTAGATCTCTCATTCTCACACTCCTTTACCATATTTTGTTGGCCTAAACGACTTCTTTTTCGAGAAGATAACCTCATTTCCTTATCATGTGCATCTTGATCAAATTGATCGTATACCTTGCTAGTTCTCCTTGTAAACCTCCTATTCTCACACTCCCTTTGAAGAATGTTTTCTTCTTGTTCCATTTCTTTGACTCTTTGGTGTTCTTGTATGTAATTTGTATCATCTGATATGTTTATAACTTCTTGTGGTTCATCATCATCACAGCTGGAAGTCATGTCCTTTGTACCTTCTTGTCCACAATCCAATGGAATACCTGATTCTTTGAGCGACTTATAATCTTTCTTTTGCTTTAGATGACCATTATCTATCACAGCCTTCATCTCCTTACTCTTTTGTGTTACCATCTTTTTTGTTATCTTTGGATCATAGCCCGAACCACTTCTTATTCTAGAGCATTTCTTATTTTGGGTAATAAACATACCTTGTATGGGTTTTCCTTGAGGCATGTTGTCATTAACAGCATCCATTATCACCATCGTTTTACCTTGTTTTCTTGGTAACCCAACAGTTGTAGAAGAAGTGAATGTAGCAGCTAGCTTGCAGGGGTTTTTCCTCGTTGACTTCGTGTTATAAATCAGCATATAAGTTTTTCAAGAAAACTTAAATATATAGGACCACAAAATCATCGAAGTAGTTTGATTTATCTTGAATTAATGTCAATACAAACCTACTCACATGATCTGTATAACCTGGATGTTCTTCGTCATTTTTAAGATGTTGCAAATCCCTCACGGCTTCCTTTACTGCATAAAGTGCCATTTTCTTGACCTACAATAAGAATGTTATAAATTTTAATAAAGAAACAAAATGAATTGTACCTCTCGAAAATAACAATTTTATATTTGTAACTGGCAACAATATGTAGGTATGAGTTTACGATAATTTCCATGCTTTTCTAGCTCCATATCTATAAGGCAGCCTTTTATAGTGGTGTGTAGTAAAAAAAAACAAACAATTAAGGAAACACATTTGTTGAAAATAACAAACTTTCCTGTTATAACAACTAACATTCACTCTAGACTCCTAAGGACACAAGCTACCAAATTGGAGTTTCAACTAAAAACGTGTTTGGTTACTGGATGAATATAACATCATATTATAGCTTCAAATTCTAGAAAGGAAAAGAGTATACCTCCAACTTGTCATCTTTTGCCCTGTGATTTTGGGGAAGAACACGCAGATCTCCTGTCAATCTGATGCACTCAGTAATACTTTCAGGAGAAAAGAAATCCAGTGTGACGTTTTTGCATGACTAAATAATTATACAAATGCAACAAGAGAATAAGATTAGAACTTAATGAAGTAACTAACCATAAACAAATTACAAGTGAGTAGAGTAGCAAATATGTTAACCTTCAAATTTCTAACTTGATGGGCACAGCCAGCCGGTATAAAGACGGCATCTCCAAGCTTTTGGACCACAGTCCATGGTTCAATTCCTGATAAAAATAAATATATTTCATAATCAAACATACCAAAATCCAACTTTAAATAATGTCCACCTTGCACAAATGACGAACTAACCAAACTCCTCTTTCAGACTCCTTTTTTGGTTCATAGTTAAGTAAAATGTTTGGTCATGAACAGGATGCATAACCTGAAGCAACAACACACAATTGAATATTGGAAACATGTAAGAGACTTATGAATCTACCACTAGTTATGAAATATCGGGTTCATTTCAATTTGAATGTTCATAAGATGTGTACAAGGATAACACTATATCTAACAGGTCAAACCAAAGAAATTAGCTTTAAAGAGAACGAATTGAGTGTCAGCCAACAGTATTTTTAATGCATAAAACCTTCTACATAACTTTAGTCAAATGATTTATTTTTGTTAAAACTGGAAAGAAAAAAAATGACTTGTTACCCCGTCTAACCGACCCGCTCGTTTTGCCACCTCTACCTACACACACGTTACAAGAAAATTCTTTTCAACATGAATGTCCATAAGATGGTTAAAAAAATATAACACTATGGAATGAGTATCATTTAATATAAGAACAAATGACTTGTGACAACAACAAGACACACTACTTACAATTTTACCTGCTGTAATGGAAGACAGAAAACATGCCTAAACTCTTTGAAATGTTTTTTAAGATATAATTCCAGTTTGGGAGTATCTTCCCTTCTGAATATATCCCACAGAGAACCTCCATCTTCCAGATTTAAACCTTCAGAATATGTGATGACATCATCAAGTTCTGGCACCTTCTCTACCATTTTCTCACCTTCTCCAAAAAATTCCATCTGATCCTGAGCCATGTGCTTGCTTTTCAATCTATTTATGTCTTCCAGTTGATCGGGACCAAGGGGCACAGTTGCAGTATGAGTCAATACATTCACCTGTAAATCATCAGAAATAAAAAATATATATAAAAATAGTATTACTAGAGCTATAGTAATAAATAGTCACTCGGTATTTTAACCAAATAATATTACTTGATTATCTTATAATCATCATCAAATTCACATATAATAATCTATCATACCACATCAGACATGTTGAAGTGAAGTTTGGTTACAGAGTCCCCACCTCCCAACTCTTGAGCAAAACCATAAGATATTTGAGTTTTGGACCCACATCTGGCTTCAAACAATCTGCAGGTAGCTTTGTAGCAAGATTACAGTAGCCATCATGAGGATGCGTATATTGTTTGAAGGGTAAACATGATATAAATTCTACAGCTTGACGCTCTGATGGAGGGTAGTCTATCAACTTTAAGATCTGAGGCCACCCTTTATCATCATATTTTCCCTCCATGTACCATTTAAAGAAATTGCTAAAATTAATATCTACATTCATGGCATGAAAAAGATTAAATAAAGCATTTAATTTTATTTCTTATGACTTATATCACCTATATGTTCAGAAAATTTACTTTCAACATATTCAGTAATTCTCACTTTGAGTACTTTCTAAAAATATATTCTAAATTTCCCGTTAATAATTAAATTGATCAAGTGGCAAACCAAAGGCGGAACCAAGGGTCTCTCTGGAAGCAACCTCGTTATCCCTTGGAATAGAGGAGATGGAGGTAAGGTTTGCCTACATCACACTCTCCCAAAACTCCATCAATAGCTTTGATATGGATGTGTTTACTGGGTTTGGTTGTGGTTATGATTAAGGAAATGACAAACCAAAGTCCAAAATCTTAACTCAGGAACATGTAATTAAGATGAAGTAATATACACACTCAAAGAATTTGTATGTTTGGTGTTTGTGTGTTCTGTTTTGGATCTAGTTCTTGTTGGTGGTAGTGGTGCTGGTGGTGCTGGTGCTGCTGGTGATTGCAATTAAAAAAGAAAGATTGAAAATTATTTTTAAAACAAATAACTAATTATGGATGTAGATATCGTCATATCACACACAAACATGCGGAAAAGTAAATGTCAAAAGCCATGACCTAAGCAAGTGTTTGCTACAAACACACTTAGAGAGTTACATGACAAAAGGATGCCAAATCAACAAATCTGAAAAGCGTACAGAAATGAAAGCGATCGAAATGTTAAATAGACCATCGCAAGGGCATTACTGACCATAACATGCTCACCTTTTGACCAGTGATACTTGAGATGCTTTAAACCTTCAGATTCAATGTCTACAGCACTTGGGCAATACAAATAATTGTCATCTGAGTTTTCACGAGAAGATGTTTTACATAAGTGCTTGTTGCCGTCATCATTTTCACTAACAGAATCATCCATCTTTGGAATGCACTCCATGATTTTTTCACTTTTTAATAGTTCTTGTGCTTTCTCCAACAATGATGGAACCATGTCAAGTGGAAGTATATGCGTCAAGTCTAAAATTACGAGACGATCTTGGAGGACAACGAATGCTGCTATTTTTTAATGACTTCCATTCAGGTATTTCCTTAACTTCTGGTGCAGGTTTCGCAGCATCTGTCTTGTAAAAGTATTTTGTAATTCACCATGCATGTAACTTGGACCAGGATCTGTAAAACTAGCTGTTACTGCTTTTTTATATCTGCGGGACCGTTGAAGGGTGGTCAATACAATAGTTTCACAAGGTGCAGAGATTTAGAACACTTAGCAAATCAAATAGGGAACCGGTTAGGATGAAACAATAAACACAAGTAACAATAACAATAAAAAACAAGAACACTCAAATATGGTTTTCAAGAATGATGTATATTGCTCTCAAGTTTTTACAAGTGTTACAAAGTTTACCTTCAGAATACAAGTACTTGAGACACTTTATACTACATCCTATAGCTGGCCATACTTTGAAGGCCAGCTGGAAACACTAATCTAGACAACAAGATCAATGTAGAGTCAAAAGACAGATTGTCTTTTGACTAGTTGTAAGGTTATATTAGAAGATTAGAAGGCTGATGTAACCAAAGAAGCCAAAACAACCAAGTAGTTTCCTGCATGTATGCACTGATGTACAAGGTAGAAGTTGCTTCGGAAGTTTTACACTCTCCACAGAAAATATTCTAAGTGTAAAATCTTCCAAAGCCAAAGTTGAAGTCTTCCGAAGCTTCAGAGACAAAGTCTTCCGAAGCCAATTTGTTGTGAAGACTAATTTCTTCCAAAGACAGAGAGGACATGCTTTCTCTGATTTACTTTTTTATAAAGCTAACATACTTTCCGCTGCAACTCTGAAGACTCACAAACTTATATAAGTTGGTGAAAAGTCCATGCTTTTGTAAACTGTAGATTATGGTCTTTGGTCTGTAACTTCCTACTTTATACATGTTAACCTTTTTATAATAGAAAAGGATGTGAGCTATGACATGTCATAGTCACTAGTCAAGTCTAGATTAGTGTTTCCAGCTGGCTTTCAAAGTATTGACGATTGTAGGATGTAGTATAAAGTATCCCAGGTCCTTTATATTTCTTTTTATGCTTTGTAACACTTGTAATAGAACTTGAGAGCAATATACAACATCCTTAAAAACCATACTTCTCTGTTCTTATTCTTAGTTTAGTCTCATTGTTTACTTGTATTCTTAGTATTATTTATACAAACTCAGTTCCCCATTTGATCTGTTAAGTGTTCTAAAACTCTCCTGATTGTGAGATTGATTATATTAACCACCCTTTAAATTGTCCTGCAATTGGTATCAGAGCTTTTTAGGCTCTTGATTGTAAGATCTCACCATCTTAAATCCCTTCAGTTTCACAAAATACTTAACATCTCAAATGGCAGCTATCACAAAGGCTGATATGGAAACTGGTACTATAACAAAGTCTCCACTGATCACTCCTGATGACTTTGATACTTGGTGCTAAAGAATGGAAGGCTTCATCAAGTCTTAAGACTCCAGGATGTGGGAATCTGTTGTCTATGGACCTCATGTACCATCCACCCCTTCAGCTGCTGCTGGTGGTATGATACCAAAGGAAGTGGCTGATTATTCTGATGAAGATTGGAAGAAGATTGACATAGATCAAAAGGCTATGACCGCCCTCCAAACTGCTTTTCCAAACTCTATCTACAAAGGTTTTAAGAAGTGCAAGACTACCAAGCAACTATGAGATGCACTGAAGCTGATGTATGAGGGGTCAAATGAAGCAAAAGAGAACAAGAAGGACCTCTTGAAGCAGCAGTTTGAGAACTTCACCTTCAAGACAGGTGAAACCATGACTCAATAGTAGTTCAAGTATGTTGAGATTATGGATGCTCTAATGGATGTTGGAGTAACTCTTGAGAACAGGGACATTGTGAGGAAGTTCATGTCCTCTCTTCCTAGACAATGGACACACTATTGTGTGGTCATTAAGAGGACTGAGAACCTCAAGACCCTTACTCTTACTGAGTTGTATGGTATCCTCAGTGGCTACCTGATGGAGATGAACATGCAAAATCCATCTGGTAACTCCAACAATCAGCAGAGTTCAGCCCTTCATATGGTTAAAAGGGATTGCAAAGTACCATAACATCATCTCATCTGCTACCCTAACAACTCATAAAAGGGTCCTTTCATCACCCTCCCAGAGACACCAAGAGAGAGCTATATCCATGGAAGCCCATTCCAAGAGACAAGCTCTTCACAAGCCTTTGTGTCTACTGATGAAAACACAGGCAACTTTCTCCTTACCCTTGAAAACCTAGACTGTATCCATCTAGATGATCTGAAGTACATGGAAATAGTCCAGCAGATAGCTTTCTCACTCACAGAGCCAAGAAGTTCTACAAGAGGACAGGGAGGAAGTTTCCTAGTAATGCAGCCAGTGAAAAGTTTGGGCTGGACAAAAGCAAAGTGATGTGTTACAACTATAACCAAATGGGACACTTTGCTAGAGAGTGCAAGGCACTAATGACAAATGGTGGCCAAGCACAAACCAGACCAAACTACACTAATGGAGCTCACCAGAATGAGAAGCCCATGCAGCAAGCTGCAGTTGCTGTTGAAGAAGGAGGCTTTGACTGGAGCTTTCAGGTTGAGGATGCATCTCCAAACCAAGCACTGATGGCAGATCATGAAGAAGCCAAGGCATTGGAACATCTTTAAACACTTGAATGTATAGCTAAAGTTAACAAATATAGGTCCTATAACTTAGAGATGAGATTTGATCTTGAGTCCTTAAACATCTTAAAAGCTGATTTCAAAAGAGCAGAAAATGATTAAAAACTTAAAATAGAAGATTTTGAGAAAACCATTTCAACTTTTACGCATGAACATACCAACTACAAGACTCAGATAAAAGATCTCATCACTAAGTTAACTGAATGCCAGGCTGAGCTTGTGATTAGCAAAGCCAGGGCAGAAAAACATGTTCTTGAAGAAAAGACCTTCAAGAACATGATATCCTCATCCTTGCATGTAAAAGTTTGTTATCAGAATAAGCAGGGACTTGGATCTACTGAGATAGCTCCTTCACACACTCTATTGTCTGTAAGATCTCCAAGGTGTGAACTTGTGAAGATGAGCTTCCCCTCATAGACCCTATTGTTGAAGAGATTGAAGAGGAGATAGTAAAGGATGATTCTGAGAAGAGTGAAGAAGATCATCCTAAGAAGGGTCACTATTCTCCTGAGAAGAGAAAAGAATCTGGAATGATCAAGTCTAAGAGGAAGAACTTGATCAGGAGAGCAAAGATAAAGTCAAAGAAGGCTCAAGAAATCAAGGTCACTTTCAACTCTAAGCAGAAACAAGTGTTTATCTCTGCAGGATTTGAAGTGGTAAAGGCTGAAGACTCAACTATGAACTCTAGTACCAGGAGTTCTAGTTCATGTACAAATCATTCCAGCAAAGAGAAGAAGGCTGATCAGCTGTGTACCACTGCTACATAGCCTGAACCATCCAGTTCCAAGAGCAAGCCTCTCCCTAAGAAGCTTACTGCATCATCTGTGAAGATGAAGATGGAGGTGGAAAGTGATCAAGTTCAGTCTTTCTCTCAAAAAAAGACTCTTAGAAGGAAGCAAATGGATTGCATCATGTGTGGTAGTACTTCTCATCTGGCTAAGGATTGCATCTACAATCCTAAAAGTACTATTCATATGATCAAAGAGAAAACTTCTAAGAAGAAGAAGGAAAAACTAGCTTCAAAAGGAAAATTTTTTTCCTTCGGAAGCTCCAAGGTGAAAAAGAAGACAAGTGAAAACTTGCCTTCGGAAGAAAATTTGGTCTCGGAAGAAAGGAATGCTTCCGAAGTACTGAACCTGCTGCAGTGAAAGCAAGATCTTTCGAAGGGCCAGTCTCCAAAACTTCAAAAGTTGTTAAAACTTCCGAGGTGTTGAAGGTCAAGTCCAATCTTTCAAAGATGGTGTGAAAGATGAAGAAAAACCAAGTGACTAAAAGTTCTTCATCAACAACAACTAATGATCCTCAAAGCTTGAACATAGGATCAGAATAGCTAAAGACTAAGGGAAATGTATGGATCATTGATAGTGACTGTTCCAGGCATATGACTGGTAATGGTTCTCTACTTTAAAATTTTGAGAAAATTGATGGAGGGCCAGTTTCTTTTGGAGGAGATGCTGGAGGTTACATTACAGGAAAGGGCATGGTCATAAATGGTAAGCTCAACATTGAAAAGGTAAATTTTATCAAAGAGCTTGTGTACCATCTACCGAGTGTATCCTAATTTTGTGATCAGAGACACAACATGCTCTTTACTGAGCATGAGTGCATTGTTCTCAAGCCTGGGGTGGTCATTCCTCAAGAGCATATCCTGCTTAGAGCCCCTAGAAAAGGGAACATGTACAAGATGGACTTGCAGGAAACATCTCCCTCAAGAAAAGTTTCTTGCTTTCTATCTAAAGCAAATAGTGATGAGTCTTTCCTCTGGCATAAAAGAATGTGCCATGTAAACTTTAAAAACATGAATAAATTAATTTAAGAATGATTTGGTAACTGGAATGCCAAAGAAAGAGTTTACAAGTGATGACCATTGTGTTGCATGCCTGAAAGGGAAGCAACACAAAGTGTCTTACAAGCCAAAGGAAAGGAACTCTATCACTACTCCCCTACACTTATTACATATGGATCTCTTTGGCCCCACCAGTGTAATGAGTTTAGGAAGGACCTTATATTGTTTGGTGATCATAGATGACTTCATAAGATTCACTTGGGTCTTTTTTCTTAGAACTAAGGATGAGACTCCTGAGATCTTGAAGAACTTCATTCTAAAAATTAAGAATCAATCTGATCACAAGGTCAAGACCATAAGATGTGATCAAGGAATAGAATTTAAGAACCAAATCCTTGATTTATTTTGTGATGAAAAAGGTATTACAAGACAATATAGTGCTCCCAGGACTCCTCAGCAAAATGGTGTTGCTGAGAGGAGAAACATAAGACTTATTGAGGCTACAAGAACCATGTTGTCTGACTTTAAACTGCCCATCACCTTCTAGGCAGAGGCAGTCAACACAGCCTGCTATGTGTAGAATAGAGTTTTAGTGGTTAAGACTCATGGTAAGACTCCTTATGAGCTGTGGCATAAAAGGAGACCATTCATTGGTTTTCTCAGGTCATTTGGATGTCCTTGCACCTTTTTGAATACCAAAGATCAAGTAGCCAAATTTGATGAGAAATCAGATGATGGACACTTTATTGGATACTCTTTCCAAGCTAAGGCTTATAGAGTATACAATATTAGAAGTAGAGTAGTTGAAGAGTTAGCCAATATGACCTTCAATGAGCACACTCCCAGTGTGAAAGGTTTTGGTCCTGATTGGCTATTTGATCTTGATTTAGTTACCAACTGTTTTAACAAATTTTGTGAGAATGTTTCAGGATCTACAGGTAACTTATCAACAGGAGATCCTAACCCAAATTTTAGCTGAGAAGAACAAGCAAGAATACTACTGAAGCTCCAGTGGTAGCTAACCCTGCAAGTGAAGATCCTATCAGCACAAACATGACAAATTCAGCTGATACATCTAAGATGCCTACAAGTTCCAGCTCAGAGGTTCAAAACTCAGG
The DNA here is from genome assembly GCA_025506505.1 of Flaveria sonorensis. Lineage (NCBI taxonomy): Eukaryota > Viridiplantae > Streptophyta > Magnoliopsida > Asterales > Asteraceae > Flaveria > Flaveria sonorensis. The sequence continues at coordinate 50,221,510 of CM046440.1, read as the reverse complement.
TGAAGGAGTTTTAAATATAGGAGGAAATGGAGGTGGTGACAGTGATCAAGAATTTCTTGATGTTGATAACCACTCCATAGAAGACAACATAAATGATGTCACACACTCATTGGATCAAGCCTCTCTTGATAAGTGTGCTGATGTAGTGGGTGATACTCCATTGCCAGATCTGAATTTCATGAATTTAGATCTTTCCAATCAACTTGCTGTGATCCCTCAACTCAGGATTCACAAGTCACACCCCACCACAAACATCACTGGAAATGTTGATACAAGGGTGGTGAGAACAAGAGGACAAACCCATGACAAAAATGTTTGTCTATACTCTTGCTTCTTGTCCCAGATAGAGCCAAAGAAAGTTGATAAGGCTTTGAAGGATGGAAGTTGGGTCGAAGCAATACAAGAGGAGATGCTTCAATTCAAAAGACAAAAGGTTTGGAGCCTATGTCCTCTTGCTCAAGGGAAGACTACGATAGGAACCATATGGGTTTTTAGACACAAGAAAGGATGATAGAGGACTTGTCATCAAGAACAAGGCCATACTAGTTGTTCAAGGATACACACAAGAAGAGGGAATCGACTACATAGATGTTTTTGCTCCTGTAGCAAGACTTGAAGCTGAAAGAATATTCCTGGCTTTTGTTGCATCCAAGGATTTCAAGGTCTACCAACTTGATGTCAAGTGTGATTTTCTATATGGGGTGATTGATGAAGAAGTGTATATCAAACAACCATCTGGCTTTGCAGGCCCAGATTATCTTGATTATGTCTGCAAGCTTGATAAAGCTCTTTATGGGCTGCACCAAGCTCCAAGAAAGTGGTATGAGTCACTATCTTAGTATCTCTGTCAGTATGTTTATAAGAGGGGTACTATAGATGGAACTCTCTTCATCAAAGGAACAGGGAATGACTTAATGCTGGTTCAAGTATATGTAGATGACATTATCTTCGGGTCAACTAATCCAAAGCTCTACAAAGACTTTGAGAGGCTGATAAAGAATAGGTTTGAAATGAATGCCATAGGGGAACTTAATTTCTTTCTTGGAATTCAAGTGAAGCAAGTTGACAATGGCATCTTTATAAGTCAGTCAAAGTATGTTCAAGACATACTTACAAGATTCAACATGACTGTTGTAAGGTTGCTAAGACACCCATAGCCAGAAACCACTCCTTTGGACCTGATCTTGAGGGGGAGTGTGTGGATGAACATCTCTACAGGGCTATGATTGAGTCTCTTATGTATCTCACAGCCAGCATGCCTGATATCATGTTTGCCATATGCATCTGTGCAAGATATCAAGACAACCCCAAGATGTCACACCTGGTTGTTGTCTAGAGGATTCTTAGATATCTCAAAGGTGCTCCCAAGCTTGGGCTTTGGTATCCAAAGAAATCTGACTTCAATCTGTATGCCTATACAGATAGTGACTATGGTGGCTGCAACATGACTGCAAAGTCTACATCTGGAGGATGTCAATTCCTTGGTGGAAGGATTGTCTCATGGCAATGCAAGAAACAATCCTGTGTGTCTGCATTAACTGCTGAAGCTGAATACATTGCTATTGCAAGCTGCTGTGCTCAAGTGCTTTGGATTCAGAATCAGATGCTGGACTATGGATTCAACTTCAAAGAGACTCCCATCCATATAGACAACAACAGTGCTATCTCTATTACAGAGAATCCTGTGCAATACTCAAGGACAAAACACATCAACATCAGGTATCATTTGATTAGATATAACTTTGAAAAGGGATTAATCAAACTAGTCAAAGTTAACACAAATGAACAATATGCTGATCTATTCACTAAAGCTTTTGATGAACAGAGATTCAAATATCTTGTATCAGCTATTGGGATGATTAACTTTGAGTAGATTTTCTTAAACTTAAATCAACTTTATTTCTAAAACCTGTGTGTCCTAAGATGTCTATTTTATCACCTTCATAAGCCTAGTTTATTTTGGAAGAAAATCTTTAGAATGATATTCCTTAGATTTTTGAAAAATTTTCCAAACATATTTTCTTTCGGAAGATTTCAAGTTGTCTTCGGAAGAAAATTATGTCTTCAACTCAAATAATTACTTATAAGAAATTTACCTTCGGAAAAAATTCTAAGAATATCTTCCAAAGCTTAAATATGCTTCTAAGTACTTGCATGTATTTGAAGGACAATTTTCTTTCGAAAGCAATTAAGTCTCAGAAGATTTATTCTCTTTAGAATAAAACTCCTAAGTCTTAATCTCTTCCGAAACGAAACATGTCTCGAAAGAAAAATTCTCTAAGTATTTTTCTTCCGAAGCAAAATTTTCACAAATCTTAAGAACATTTTCCAAAGCCAAATTGGCTTCAAAAGCTTTTTCTTAAAATTTCCGAAGCAAAATTACGTTCGGAAGATTTTCAACTTCCAAGAAAACTACCTTTTTGGGCACTTTTTCCGAGGTGGGACTGACTTTCGGATTTCAAAGTTTATTCTTTTGCTTTAACTTTGTCTCAAATCCATTTTATATATATTCTCACAACGGTTCCCCCTCTTCTCACTATCCTCTTCATCTACATTTTTCTCTAACCTAATTCACCCACAAACCGCCTCTATCCTTATCTTCCTTCTCTGTAAAGCTACCTCAAATGGCCAACCCCGATCGTAAAAACCAACCTAATTTCTCCATGCATCTTCACTGGAAACATAATCAAGTTGCTCTGTTAGACTTTGAGAAAGATCCTGGTTTCTCAGAGGTTTGCCGTTACCTTTCTTTGTCGAACTACTTCACCTCCCTCACTATTGATCCTCCTCTCTATGAGGATCAGTTTTTGGAATTCTGGAGGACCTGCCAAGAGGTCACCATGGATGGGGAGGAGGCACTGTCTGCCACAGTGCAGGGGAGGACAATCTTCATCACTCCAGCCACCATAAACACTCATGTTCAGCTGGATGATGTAGAAGCTGATTTGTCCTTTTCAAAATCTACTGTTAACCATTCCTTTGAGTAGATAGGCTATGAAGGTGACTTATCAGTCAGGACCTTCAGAAAGGGGAATGTCTCCTCTCAGTAGAAGTACCTCCTCCATGTAGTTATCCACAGCTTATCCAACAAGCCTGGAGGTTGGGACCAGATTCCAGAAGACCTTTCCTTTATAGTCCATGGAATGGTTCAGGGGGTCAAGTTCAGGTATTTATAAATTGTTTATACCAATTTACTTGCAAACTTAGACTCCTTAGAGTATTACATGTTTCCTAGATATGTCCAGCACATTCTCAACTGTGAACTAGGCTCACAGTTGAAAGGAACAGGTAATATTCTAAAATTGGGACAGATGAAGCCCGGCATCTTCAAGACCATGAGGAAGCCAACTGTTGGATTCTCAGGGTTAGAAACAGCTATTGTCCCAAAAATGTTAGAGCTCATTGCTCAAGATGACAACCTAGCAGCACCAGCTAGTGTTGAACCCACACCTTTTACCTCCCAACCACCTATACAGCCACAAATAACCATCATCAACCAAAAAAAATCCAAACGAACCCCTGTACATGCTACTCAGTTTGTTCAGGCCCCTATATCATCACCCATACAGGTGGAAGTGGACACTGGAGCTCCCACTTCTCCTGAGGAGCAAACCACTCCCATCTCACCAATGATCAGTGCTGAGGTTCATCATATTCAGCCTGATGAGCTCACAACCCCTACAGCCTTAAGCCTTCACTCAGAGTCTCAACACTCTAGTGAACAACCTTTAGGGGACAGTTACCATCCCCAGCCTCTTGATCTAAACTAACCAATCCCAAGCTTTGAATTCTATGATGATAAGGACATGGGCTTCAGTAAGTATCATGAGTCTCTCTTCTCCACCCCTACTCAAGGAGAGATGAGTACTCCTGTTTGTCCCATGTCTAGCCCACATCATCCACCTACTACTGAGGTGGGTCTCCCTGAACCTGTTCAGGAGGTCCATATGGAAGAGGCCCTCACTTCAGCAAGTGATTACATCATTCAGACCTCAACCATGGCAACCCAACCTCTTGATACTTCTCTTGAAGTTGTCATGACGCAGGGGAAATTTAGCAGCCAAGAACAAAGTACTAGTGATAAGAAAGAAGACCTTGGTCCTATTCTCTCATCCCCCATGATTCTTCTCATGAAGATGAGGGGAGTATGAAACTAAAGGTGCAACAACTGACAAAAACATGCACCTATTTAGTCTCAAAGATAAGTCACCTGGAATCTCAGGTGAGTGTTACAAAGGAGGGTTAATGACCAGCAATTTGAGATCAACGATCTCAAGGGCAAGTTAGCTGAGAGACCACTCAGGAGAACTTAACCAGGTCCACAACAACCTGTGGATGTGACAGACCCAACCCCTAGCTCACTTATGCAAGAAGGTGATGCTACCAAAAAGGGGGAGAAAGTCCAAATAAATCACAGAACCTGGGAGTTCTTCACAAAGTATGGACTTTGAGGATTCACCACCCTCACTTGCAATGGTCCAAACTCAGCAACCTCCTCAAGTCTACATGAATGTGGACTCTCTTTGCCTAAGTCTACATGGATGTGGACTCACTCATACAAAGTTTGTTTGAGGAGGGTATCCCTAGATCTATGCCTACCCCATCTCATCACTCTAAGAATCCAATCATAGGATGGAGGTATGACACAAATAGAAGAGCTCTTGTCATCTCTAGATCTCAGGGTCAACAGGAAATTTTCAACTTTTTCAACCTGAGTTTCTATGAGTGCATCCATCTGATTAATCTTTCACTTGTCAACCCAAGTCAAAATAGACAAGCTGCAAGATTAGTAGATAGGATTCAAGAAAGGCTGCTAGAAGAATTCAAGATGAGATCAAGACTACATAGACAGAGGCTAGCAGGTGAGATTTTTGGTCAACTGGATGTTAAGGTGGACCCTAAGATTAGCTTCAAAGGGGAAGCCTTGACTGAAGGCCCAGAAGTTGAACCTGTGAACCTTGAGACAGAAACTTCTTTAGCACCCATTACCCTCAGTGAGGCACCAACTGGTGAAGGTGCTTCACAACCTCTCTCTGGCCAGAGCTTGACTGCTGAACCAAGCAATAAAGGCCAAAGCTCTCTCCACCTTGGGTCACCAAGGCCTGTGTGTGACAAAGGGAAGAGGAAGATGACCTCTGAGGAGATTTAGGAGGAGGAGAGAGAAAAGAAGAGGAATCTAAAGGGAGAGAGTTCAAGAGGATCTTCAGGCTTCATGGAAGTTGCTATCAGGACTGCCCCTAGTCCAAACACTCAAGATGATGAGTTGAGGGCAGCTAGGCTAAACTACCTGGGGACTAGAAACTACAACATTGATGAACTCATATCTTTTCCCTTAGATGAACTGAATGAATTGGCTGACAAGGAATTGTCCAAGGAGAGGAAGAAGGCAGAGGATGAAGCATTGCTCCTCAAAATCAAGGAAGAAAGGAGACAGGACAGGCTCTACAAGCATGCTTCTATCCTCTCCCCAGTTCAGGAAAGTCCTGAGAAAGAGGTTGTGGCAACTGCAAAACCTTAGGTAGACAAGGAATCTGATAGACTGAACATGATCAACTACCTGAGTGCCATAAGACTCTATCAGGCATCTGCACTTCTTCCCTTATCATATGAGTATGTTTAATTTGAGTATCTCAAGCAGCTAGAGCAACAAGTTACCAAAGAAAGAAAGGCTGCTAAGAGAAAACTAAGGGAAGAAGCTGCAAAGTCAAGAGCCATCATCCAAAAGAGCAAAAAGAAGTCTGTTGACAGACAAAGGATGATGAGCTTCTTAATGCTGTATGGATTCTCCAGAAGGAGGCTTGGTCCAATGTCTCTATCCACTATGGATGAGCATATCAGAGTGATCAAGCAGAAGATTAAGAAGGGAAAGAGTTGGTCCTAATGTTCGATTCAACAGTGCACTTGATGTATAACAAAGGTTTCCCACTGATTTAACACAATAAACACAATAACACAATGAACTATTTTGAATCTAAACAATAATAATCAACCAAAAGGCTCAATGATAATGATAATAAGCTTCCAGCCACACACACACAATTACAACAATGATATTTCGTATTAGGGTTTTTGCCAAAAGTTACTTACAATGATAGAAAAATTACAATATATAAGCAACCCTAGATTCGCTGTACCGAAACTGCCTGACTGTCTATTAGATTCACCCGGCAGCGAACTACAGTTTCGCCGGGTGATCAGAAACAGCTTACTCCGGGCGAAACTATAGTTTCGCTCGTAGTTTCGCTGGAACACAAAAATACATCAAAAATACAAAATACAAGAGAAAACTAACATTTATCCTATTACATAACAAAATAAACCTATCAACTATAGTGAGTCTAACCTATACAAGATTATCAATTCTCCCCCTAGGTTGGACCTCACTCTCGGTCTTCTGGCTCCTCTCTTGCTTCCTCTTCAGCTTTATCAGATGTTTCTTGATCTGCTCCTGTTGTACTCTCCTCTTTAGCCCTTGCACTTACCTTGCGAACTATCTTGTAAGATCCTGCATGTCTAACTTTAACTCGTCAGCCTTAGATACTTTCTCAGTTAGCTCCCTGACCTCTGCCCTGACTCCACGAGCTTTATTCGCCACGTTCATAAACAAACTGGATTCTTTCCTTGTTTCAGCTCCAGCTCCAGCTTTGATGTGATTCTCACATAGAATCACTAAGTCCTCATCACAAAAAGAAAACACCTCCATTGGATCAAAAAGTTTAATCTCAGCTCCACCTTGCACTCTAATTACTGCTTCCCTAATATTGTTGTCATAGAATCATTTCTCAATCTTTTATAGTCTAGGGGGAAGTGGATTGGGCACTCTTATCCTGTTCACAGTTTTAGCTGGCTTTAGTTTCAAAACAATCTTTCCTTTGCCAGTTGCCCAATCCAAGTCTTTCTTCGACCTTCTTCTTTCAGCCCTCATAAACGCAAAAGCTTCAAAATTATCATTCATTTCTGCCTTGATTTCCTTCTCCAACATCATAGCATGTTCACTCAAATGTGCATCCAAAAGTGGAATCTCAGATAATCTCCTTAAATCCCATCTAGGAAAGGTCTTGAACACCTTCCTTTTATGCATATAAGAGATATCCCTACCCCTTTGTTTAATTATGAACATTTTCAATTCGGGGTTGTATTTCCAACTTACAATTTTATTATCAGATATCTTCTTGCTTGGTTCACTGATGTTTTGGAACAGTGGTGTCAACTATTTTGGTTCTTTCTCTTTCTCGAACCAGTCTTCTTTACTCAATTCAAAAACATCTCCTTCAACAGAACCCCTTTGTGCCACATAAGTCATTGGACACTCATCCACTTCATAATATTTGGGTTCTGAATCATAGTCAACCAACTGTTCCTCATATTCTTATTCTTCATCAATAAGGCTCTTCCTTGTATCCTTCTTGTTTCCTTCAGTAGTATCTTCTTTAAGCACCTCAGCCCCAGTCAAGTCTGTTTCTATGTCAAACCCTAAATCAACAAACTCAGCTTCAATAATCACAGGCTCCTCTCTCAAGTTACTTTCTTCACCAACTCTCTTCTCAGCCTCTGTTTCAACAACCTTTGGGCCTCCATCACCACTACCACTTTCATCACCTCCTACTGTACTTGCTTCTCCCCTATCCTAGATGACTTTCCTACTTTCAGGAATGAATACTTAGATGTGTCGGTCAGATCATCTAGCTCCTCTTATGATAACTGGTTTGGCAGACCAACTTTGCCCTTGAGCTCATTAACCTCCTTCAGTAGTCTTTTAATCAATTCCTGCTGGTCAATCATCATTCTTTTTATGCTCTCCATTTGCTCATCTTTCTCTTTTTCTCTCAATTCTTGATTCACCAGCTTAGTCTTTATCATGCTCAATTCATTTGCCAACGATGCATTCACATTTCTAATGATATCTTGGTCCAATTCAGATCGAGAATCCCTCCTTTCTTCAAACACTGGCTGCTTATGCTTGGTTCTCCTTTCAGTTTTATGAGCCGGTTCCCCTTGATCAGTCCTCTTTTTGGACCTTCTCTCTCTTTGAGCCGTAGCTCCTCTTCAACCTCATCAATCTTTGCTTCTAGATCATATTCCTTCTCTTTTGCATACCTCTTTCTTTTCTTTATTGCTTCAGCTTGTTTTTCCCGGTTTTCTTCAGCATTCTTGTTTTCATTTTCAATCAGCCTTTTAATATAGTTCCACCTCTTAGCTGGGTACATGTTTTCCAGCAAATAAGTTATTTTCCCACTGAAGTCGTGCCTAACTGCTGAGCAATCTGTAAATATTCTGGTATTCATATGCATCAGCCTCAACCTCCCCATGTCTTGGCAAATTGGGTTTCTCATCATTAAAGATCATCTGGATAAACCTTGGATATAACAGTCATTTGTCCTTCTTTAAAGCCATAACATTCTCAGTCATACAGTCAAAGATTAATCTGGCAATGTTGGCCTTTTGTCCTCTACAGAATACAATCATAGCCTTAGCCCAATGTGCATTCAATCCATCTGATCCTCTCTTTCTGTGATCCAAGCACATATTAAACACATGAGCAATGTAGCTCCACTCCTTGGATAGAAAAGACTTTTTGATTTCCTTCTTGGATCCAAAAGAAGGTCCTTCATACCCAATACTTCTATAAGCGTTAAGGACTTCAGCATCTGTCATGACAACCTCATCACCACAATCTTCTTGTAACCTCAAAACCCTCGCAACAGTCTCAGCACTAACAACTATATCCTCCCCAAGGACTCGTAATTCTGTGTGGAGTTGATCCCAGATTACATTCTGCATTTACCCAGAAGTCTCTTATATGAATGTCATAGATCGTGGGTAAATGAGATATGGCATAGTGAATGGGAGACTGCTTCAACCATCTTAGACAGTCTCGAAATCCAACAGTCTTTGGATTGCTGTCGTCTAATAATGCCACAAGATTAGTCTTCTCGTCGAACTTTAAGTTTTCCATGTGAACTGTAAAATATAAACATAGGTAAGTTAGTTATAACGTAAAGACAATTAAACAATAAAAACAAAACAAAAAATAGTTTCGCCGTCATGGCGAAACTGTAGTTTCGCCATGCACAGCAAGACAGCTTCGCTGTGAATGGAAATTAAGTTCAATAGTTTCGCTGACGGGCGAAACTATAGTTTCGCCAGGCACAACTAAATAGATTCGCTATTGATTGAACCTAAGTTTTGATCAATCAAAAGTGTACATTCGCTGTAACTCAGCCCTAGACCATGAGTTTAAGCGATTCTACACTTTCGCTGAGGACAAACTTATGATTCATACGACAGCGAAGTTGTAAGTTCGCTGAGCTCAACATAACAGATTATATGCTGAGCGAATGTATAGTTTCGCTGGCATTGTTCGAGCGAAACTGTCAAATATGCTTGGACAACATAACAAGATAGATTCGCTCGCAATAGTGAACTTTCGTTCAGTTTCGCTGGAAAGTTTGATAGATTCGCTGATTAAGGATTAAAACCGCGATTTAACCATAGAAACAGAGTCGCAATGCCTACCAGATAGTTTAGAATCGAACAAAAGTGACGGAAATCATGCAAATGAAATCAAGTAGTTTCGTTCACAGAGAAACTAGGGTTTAGATTCGCACAAAGTTATGTGAAACGAGTTTCACACTGTGCAATATATAAGTCCTAGTTTCGCTGCTAGCGAAACTATAGTTTCGCTCGGCATCACAAAAGAAATCATGTGTTCAGAGAACAGCGATACTGCCGGGTGAATCTATAGATTCGCTTGGCGAAACTGTAGTTTCGCTGAAACCAAAAACTTAAAAAAATAAAAAAAAATAAAAAAAATAAAAATAAAAATAAAAAAATAAAAAAAATAAATTTTTGAATTTATAAAACCTTAATGAAAAGCATCCACCATCCCACAACATCAGCACAAAAACAAAAAATAAACCAAAAATAAAACAAATAAGAAAGAAAAGTAAAAGGATATAGAAACTTCTTTTTCAAGACATTGGTCCAGAGAGTCAAAGATTTGCGGGATTGCTGATATGTTTGTCCTTTTAAACCCATGCCTTCCTCTTTTCAACAAGTAATCTGCAGTAATTTTATTATGTTTTCGATTCATTTGATAAACTCAGATGACTTGGTTCCCGCAGATATTCCGCAAAGTACTAATCCTGTTCTTCATGGTTTATTGAGCAATATAATTCACTTTGCTTGAAATCTTAAATATTTCAACAATGATTCTTAATTTTAAGAATCACTATGTCTTTATTTTGGGGACAGATGATAAGAGCTTCAGGTCTATGCTTACGTATAACAGAGAAGATCATCAGAATGTGCTGATGAGTGCTCCAGGTCTATACTCACGTATAACAGAGGAGATCATCACTCCAGGTCAATGTTCACACATAGCAGAGGAGATAAGCACGAGACATGTCACCCATTTTATAATAATATTTTTTTTGCATCAAAGCAAAGATTTAAAACTCTCAACCCATTTTAGACAAGGCCTAGTAGCTTTGTGCAGGCTGAGATATCATGAGGATAATCCTTGTCGTCAAGTTCTTAGACTTTAATTAAGCTACACGATCACTGTTTACTTTGATATCAGGCTGAGCCTACCATGCATATCCCAAACAATACTATTGATTCTCCTTCAAACTTCTTTTCCATGAAGTTCCTGAAAAGATAAAAAGTAAATCTTTATTCTCCCCCGAAATTTATTTTTAGCAGCCACGAAACAAAAAGAATTTTTCTTCTCTTAATATATTTTTTTTCTTTTTTTTTAATGTAAGTTGAAACAAACAAAGCAACGATGTGAAGACATATGGGACTCAGACGTTTATCAGTAAAATTTTATAAACAAAAAAAGTTATTTACAGAACTATACACATTATGATAAGAAAAGAGGTTTTTTTTTAATTTAAAAAGATATTAGACCCAACATAGAGATCAATTCATAAAAATGCGGTTTATCAAATGTTTTTGTGAAAATATCCGCTCGTTGATTTTTTGTGTCAATCGGAATAATATCTATAAAACCCTTTTCCTGAGCTTCCCGGATAGCATGAATTCTCGTTTCAATGTGCTTGGTACGAGTATGATGAATTGGATTTTTGGCAATCCCAATAGCAGCTTCATTATCACAGAAAAGTGGTGTATGAAGAAAATTTATCCCATAATCCATCATTTGATGTTGTATCCACAGCACTTGGCAACAGCAACTGGAGGCAGCAACATATTCAGCTTCTCCCATAGACAAAGATACTGTAGTTTGCTTCTTACTTTGCCAAGAAACGAGACAATCTCCCAGATATTGACATCCACCAGTGACAGATTTCCGGTTGACCCTGCAACCATCATGATCACTGTCAGAATATGCATGTAAGTCAAAGTTACCTCCTTTTGGGTACCAAAGACCCAAACGAGAGGAACCCTTTAAGTAACAAAAAATTCTTTTAACAGCTTTTTCATGAGATTCTTTTGGGTTGGCCTGAATACGAGCACAATAGCACACAGCGAATGTAGTATCAGGATGACTGGCTGTAAGATACATGAGGGATCCGATCATAGAACGATAGCGATGAGCATCCACGGATTTCCCATAATCATCTGGAGTTAAACAAGTCTGAGCAGTAAATGGAGTAAGTTCTGGAGAAGAATCATCCATTTTGAACTTTTTGAGAATCTCTAGAACATACTTTTCTTGATGAATCAAAATACCAGACTATTTTTGTTCAACTTGTAATCCCAAGAAAAAGCATAACTCCCCCGTCATGCTCATTTCAAAATGATCCTTCATGACCTCTTCAAATTCTCTGCATAGTTTCTCATTTGTTGACCCGAAAATGATGTCATCAACGTACACTTGAGCAATCAACATTTCACCATTAACTTCTTTCTTGAACAGAGTCATGTCTATCAAACCATGAGAGAAACCTTTGCTAAGCAGATACTGTGTCAAAGTTTCATACCAAATCTGAGGGGCTTGATGTAATCCATATAAGGATTTGTCAAGTTTATACGCTTTGTCTAGAAAATCTGGATCCTCGAAACCTGGAGGTTGATAAACATAAATCTCCTCATCAATGTTCCCATAGAGAAATGCACACTTTACGTCCATCTGAAAAACTTTAAAGTTTTTGTGAGCCGCATGAGCAAGAAAGATTCTGATGGCTTCAATGCGAGCAACTGGAGCAAACACTTAAGTATAGTCAATTCCCTCCTCCTAAGCAAAACCCTGAACAACCAACCTGGATTTGTTTCGAACTATTACTCCCCGATCATCTGGTTTGTTCCGGAATATCCATTTAGTACCAATAGGAAACTAGTTTGGAGGAAGATCAACTAATTGCCAAACTTTTAGTTTCCTAAACTGCTGAAGCTCCATTTGCATAGATTCAACCCAACTTGGGTCTTGAAGTGCTGCTGAGACATTTTTGGGAACAGTTTGAGACAAGAAACATGCATAGAGACATTCATTTATCAATCCAGATTGACTCCGTGTCCTCACTCCATCAGTAATGAATCCAATGATGTAATCGTGTGGGTGATCTTTTAAGGTTTTAAAATTAGTGTTAAGGGTTAACGATTGGATGAAGATGAGGAGGTGGTTAGTGATGGTTATGATGGGGAAGTGGGTTGTGAAGGAGAAGGTGGTTGTGGTGGAGGTGTAGGTGGAACATCAAATGAAGGTTGAGGGTGATGGTCGATTGGTGGTTGTGGATGAGGTGCAAGTGGAAGGGGTTCAGTTGGAGGTATGATTTCTACATTGGTTTGAGGAACAACATCATCGTCAGACACTGGAAGATTGAAAGATTTGAAGACAGTATTTGAGTCATAGAACCATGCAGGATCAGATCCCATGTTAGGAGAATTTGACTCTTGCCAACCAACATAGAATGATTCCTGCACAATACGCGTTCTTTTGTTGTAGACCCGATATGCTTTTTGTGAGGAAGAATAGCCAACGAAGAAACATTCATCAGAAACTGCACCAAACTTTGACTTCTGAGCTTGAGTGTTTAGCAAGGTACATGAGCAACCAAAAGGGCGAAAGAAGTTAATCAAGGGTTTCCGTTTGTGAAGAAGCTCATAGGAAGTCTTCACTTTGCCTTTCACACTGAGAACCCTGTTAAGTACATAAGAAGCACAGTTGACAGCTTCAGCCTAGAAAATTATTGGAAGCTTTGACTCAATCAGCATAGTTCTTGCTGCTTTGATGAGTGTTCGATTCTTCCGCTCAGCAACACCGTTTTGTTGAGGTGTCCTAGCAGCACTGAACTGTCTGAGAATCCCCTTGCTTGCATAGAATGAGTCAAAGATGTGATTCCTGAATTCAATACCGTTATCGCTTTGGATGGCTATAACATTCCTTTTGTTGATGGTCTCAATAGAAAGGATCAGCTTTTGAAGCTCTTCGGCAGTATCTCCCTTGCTTGCTAGAAATCTCACCCAAGAATATCTGGAATAATCATCTGTAACAACCAAGTAATGAGATTTCTTAGCAATTGATTTAACACTGATAGGACCAAATAAATCAGTATGTAACAATTCGAGGGGTTTTGAAATTGTGTTTTCAAGCTTAAGCTTGTGTGGCTTTTTGTGCTGTTTGCCTTGAGCACAAGCCATGAATTTTTCTACCACTTAAAAATCTTTAAGTGGTAGTCCCCTCACAAGATTGTTCTTAACTAATTTATTTATATTTTTAAAATTAACATGTCCTAATCGTCTATGCCACAAGAAGGATTCGGAAAAAGAGGCTTTGGACAGAAGACATGTCATAGTGGATGTAGACTCTTATGATCCCATATCAAGAAGATAAGTATCATTCTTTCTTGGAGCACGCATGATCACTAAATCTTCTGGAACAATGAACTCTGGTTTAAGAAACAAGCATTCATTTGAAATAAACAGCACTGGTATATCTTTATCACAAATTTGTGATACGCTTAGTAGATTGAATGCTAATTTGGGAACATAGTTTACTTTCTCCAGAGTTAAGGAACCGTTTGAGACTTCTCCCTGACCAATCATTTTTCCACCCTTCTTATCTCCAGCAAAAGCGACATATCCTCCATTAATTATTTGATAATTTGTGAGTAAGTCCTTTAACCCGGTCATATGCCTTGAACATCCACTGTCAACATGCCAAAAACTATTGATAGCTCTTCTGGAATGTTCCTGGCATAAGAAAAAATTTGTTAAGACTTGGAAATTGGGACCCAGGTCTTGACTAACTTAGGTCTTGGAACAGAAGACTTTTTACAAAAGAAATTATTTACAAAATGATTTAATCTACTTCCTAAGGAACTATTATTTATATTTCTATTAACAAAAGCAGGACTAGTTTTAATAATATGATCATCCTTTCCACATCTAAAACATCGAGACTTTAAACCTTTCTTATTACATTTTAAAATAGATGCTTGATCAGTTAAGATTTCTTCCACATATTCAGACGTGTGAGAATCTGAATTGCAACACGAGTTATATGATTCTTTTAATATTTCCTTTGTGACCTTTATTTTAGCAAATCCTGATTCATTTTCGTTAATATTGTTAATTGTTAACGTTTGAGGAAGTTGTCTCAATATCTTTAGGGTTACAAATCTGACTTGGTGTAAAAGATGGGATAGGATGAGAAAGAAATTTTTCAAAATAATTTGGGTGAGAATGTCTGTTTGAACCTTTACTTAAACACTTATCATTACCATTAACAATAGAATTTAAAACATCATCGTTTGATTCATCAACATCTGAGGATAAACAAGATGAACTAGAACTAGAACTACATAAACAACTATTTGTAACAGACGTTTGGGAAACAAATCTACTTAAACTATTGTCTATGGAAGACTTTTTGGAATCTGAAATGTTAAAACTAGAGCTGCCCAGACCACTACTTGCACCATAATCATATTCCTCACGAATCTCCTTATGATTAACTCCTTCTAAACCTACATACAAACTATCAGTATCTTTTTGAATTAATTCATTAGTTGGATGAGGTGTAGGCATAGGAGAATAACAATAAGTGCTAGGTGGAGGATAAACATGAGTGGTTTCTTTGCTTCCCAAACCAGTCTTAATTCTAGCCCCCCTTTGATTCATGCAAAGCTCCTCAAGTTTCATCCCAGAGATTGTCTATTTTTCAAGTTTGGTTTTTAATTTGCTTGTTTCAAATTCACCAAGTGCTACACATTCAGTTAAAGCATTTATTTCAACATTTCTTTCCAAAATATTTCTTTTTAAATGTTCATTTTCTTTTAATGCTTCATTTAACTTAACAAAATATTTAGACTCATTTGTTTAAGTTCCTTATTAATATGTTTCAATTCTTTTTCATTATCCAATAACAGTCTGTTTGCCTTATAAACCCCAAATAAATGAATTTTGCAAGGAGGAGAGCACATGTCTTGAATTACCTCATAAGGGAGACCCATAACTACCATTTCAGCAGCCAGGGCCTTGTCACACTGACAAACCGGAGTGTTCTTCTTGTTTTCTTCATCCTCCATTGCTTTCCTGCAAATCTCCTTAGCTTCACTTTCCTCCTTTGATTCTTCTTTTGATTCACCTATCTTCTTTCCATAATCTTCACCAACTGTTACCTTCTTTTAATCTGCCACACCAGCTTTCTCATATCCTCTCTCTTCAACTTCCACTTTCTCAAACTTTATCCCTTCAACCTGAACCCTTTGCTCATTACTTTCACCAATAACCTTTTGAGTCTCACTCTTGAACTCTCTAAAAGGATTAAAGTCTCAATAGAATCCATATCACTGTTCACTAACTCAGCCACTAGTGCATGATTGATTTCTTCTTCAGTTTCCTTAATCTTAGCGCTCCAATCAAAGTTTGAGATGAGAGTTGTTTCCTTCTTTGACTTGACTTATTCCTTGCCAGTGATTGGGATAACTTTAGAAGTTCCAGAAGTTCCTAGTTTAGTAATGATAGGATTTGGACATTCTCTTTTAAAGTGCCCCAGCTGTTTGCAATTGAAGCATCTTAATTTTGACTTATCAAAACCAAGCTTAGAATTCTGATTCTGATTTCCAAAGCTCCTTCTACCAGTTCGTTCCATGAATCTTCTTACACGTAGTGTGAGCATGGCCATTTGCCATTGGATGTCTGTTTCTTCTAAGTCATTTGGATCGACTTGATACATGTCTTCAACGTCATTCCTTTTCCCTTTAACTCCCCAGCAACTAGAGCCTCATAACTGTGCACAAACATCCCAAATAATGCCATAGTATTTGATGGAATCTGAGCAGTGACAGATGGCTTTGAGCTTGAACCAACACCTGTAGACCCCCCACTGGACATATTTGAAGCACCAAATCCTGTAGAACCACCATAAGCTGAACCATACATAGATGAGTTTGCAGCGGATGACATTAATGCAGCATTTTGTGGATATACAGTGGCTGGCATCATGGATTGATTGTATTCTCTCCTCTTTAAATCCAAATCAAAAGATTTCAATTTGTTGATTACATCTATAAGTTTGTAATCAGCAAAGTTTCTTTCCTACTTCAACATCCTAACTTGCAGGCTCCATTGAGGTGGGAGTGAGTCCAAGAGTTTAGAGACTTGTTCATGATTTCCCAACTGCTCATCATATTTCTTTAATGTGCTTGAGATGGACAAAAATTGATTTGTTATGTCAGTAAGGCTTTCATTTTTGTATCCTACAAATGAATTAAACTCCTTTTCAGCTTGAGCTTTCCTGTCTTTCCTCAGATCCTCATTTCCATCATAGAATTCACACAAGGAGTCATACAAAGATTTTGCATTCTTGTGTTCAGCAAAACGGTTTTAGATATCTTGAGATAAGCAGAGAGTTAAAGCTCCAAAAGCTTTCTGATCACGATCAATTAGCTTGAGATCTCTTTCAGTGAAGGTAGATGGATTGGTGTTTGGTGAAGTAACTTGACCGATAGTGACAGTTGGAGTGTGAGGACCATTTACAATTGATTCCCATTGATTATGATCAGTGTAGTAAAAGAAAGCTTTCAAACATCTTTTCCAGTCCTCAAAGTTATCACCATTTATAAGCCTCGATGGCCTATTAGGAGCAACACTCTCCAAGTCAGATATGGTGATATTGGTGGACGTCATTTGCTAATAGGAGATAGTTTCACTGACAAAAGGCAGTTTCGTTGGTAAATTTGCTTGTAGAATTGCTGGTAACTTCGCTAACAAATTCGCTCCTAGATTCGCTAGAAACAAGCAGCAGTTTCGCCCGAACCAATGATCGAAAACTCTAGTTTCGGCGATACTTTCGCTGAGACTAGTAGAACTTTCATTCTAAAATGAATTCGCCAGCACTTTCGCTTGTAATGACTAGCAGGAAGTTGAACTTTCATTCAAAAGTGGGCTACTTTTGCTGACAATAACACCTGAATTGAAAATCGCCAAATCCTTAGATTCGCTGGTAAATTCGCTGGACGAATTGTAAATTCGCCCAATGAATCTGAAAAGCTTTTTCAGAACAAAATCAACCCTATCTCATTCAAAACACAACGAATTTGAAATCTGATGATTACAGTAGCTTCGCACATTCAAAACGTTCAATCCTCAATCAATTTCCATAACAAAAACACCCAAATCAGTAGTCAAAATCGATTGAACAGTAACTAGTCTTCGATAGAGCATAAAAACCAACTAATCAAAAGCACAATGGCTCTGATACCAATTGATTTGGATATGAAATGAAAAGAGTACAGTCAATTCATGTATGGCGGTGTATCTTCAAGTGTTGAGATCAAAGAAACTAAAGAAGAAGTCAACCATGAATTGATGGCTGAGGTAGTAAAAAGTGATGAGGATTCTGTTGAGGATTCTGATCCTTTCAAAGAATTCAAGTGTGACACTCAAGGTGAGAGTGTTGGTGATGTTGGTAATTATGCAAGTTGGTGTAAAGTTCAGGATGAAGGAAAGCAAGAGGAAGGTGAAGCTGAAGAAGCTAAGAAGAGAGCTACTGAGGAGGAAGAATACAAAAAGAACACTCCTATCTATCAATGTGAAAAAGCCCTAGCTACAGAAAAAAGATAGTTATGGGACTCCCCTATGAGATAGTTCAAGACATGTGTTCTCCTCCCTGCAAAATTCGTTTTTTCGGGGTTTATAAAGCTAACAGATTATTGTTAGAAAATGAAAAAGAATTAAAATGAATAAACAAAGAACTTAAAATCAATGAGTCCAAATATTTTATTAAACTAAGAGAAGCTTTAAAAGAAAATGATCTTTTAAAAGAAATCTTTTAGAAAAGAATGTTGAGATTAATGTTTTGAGCGAACGAGTCACATTAGCAGAATTTGAGACTAGCAAGCTTAAAACTAAACTTGATAAATGGACGATATCAGGGATGAAATAGGAAGAACTATTCTCTAAGCAAAGGGGAGATAGAATCAAAACGGGTGTGGGATGTGGTGAAACTTCATATGTTTATCCTCCTCCTAGCACTCATTGTTACTCTCCTATGCCTCAACCTCATCCATCTAATGATTTAATTGAAGCTGCAAATACTAACAGTTTACATGCAAGTTTAAGCAGCATTAATCACAAATAGGTTCGAGATGAATATGATTTTCCTGCAGGTTTGGGGCTCATCAAGCAAGGATCTGATCTGCAAAATGATAATTCCACCTCTGATGCTTCAAAACTAGTATCAGTTGTTACCAGTAACTTCTTTAACAAATTCAAGACAGGTAACATCCTTTCGTTTGTTCGTGTCAAGTTTGTCAAAGAAGGAACAGCTGTGGAATCATCAAGCAATCAGAACTCAACAACACAAACCAACATAGCAAGAGTTATCAACCAAGATCCATTGGAAGTTGACTTGTGTATACATACTGGACAAGCTCTGATGATGAATCAGAGATCATCAAGTCACCTGAAGTTATCAAGTGTCAAATGCTTCCAAAAGTCGAATCAAGACCTATACGGATCTCATCTCCAACTGCTAAGCAAATCAGCAGTTCCTCCAAAGCTTAGCAAAAGCACTCACCATCTTATTTGCTATCCATCATGATCTTCACAAATCCGCTTCTAAGTCTAACAAGTCACCAGTCATACAAAAAGGTTCTAAGAAGAATGTTCAGGCCTCAGCTCCGGGAATATCACAAATCAAATCACAACCCAGTTTGAAATCCACATTGACAAAGCCTCAAAAGGTTCAATTTCCTGATATCCAAAAGAAGAAGCTTCAAGATTGTCAACAAGCTGTAACAACCTCAAAGCAGGCTCCACACTCTCTTGCTATCCACGGGACTACAAAGAACCAAAAGCCTTTCAAGGCTTGCTTTAGATGTGGAAAAGAAGGTCATGTGCTAAAGAAGCGCCCTCAGATTCAAAGGCAAGCTTCGGGAGGTAAAGATAACACAGGTTGCTTCTCGGGTTCAAAAGGTAAAAGGCACATATCTTTGAATGGTTAGATGAAGAACAAACTATCCAAACCTTCTCATGTGAAGCCGGTTTCACATGATTCAAAGATGAAAAATACAAATGTTTCAAAATTAAAATCTCTTCCTTCGGGTCTTAAAAAGAAAATGATTTCCAAATTCAATTCTTTCAAATCAAAAGTAATTGAACAGAAACAAATTTGGAAAGTAAAACAAAATGAAAAGGATAAAGAAATAAATGATTTTTTAAAAGGCTGTGTGCTAAAGCAGCTTATGTACACTGATGAAAAAAGAACTCCCAGGACCATGATGGCCTTGGTCCCCCTCTCTAACTAATCTGTTAATGAGTACAGGAACAGTTTAGGAGGACTGTTAGTAATCTGTTTTACCGACAGATAAAGTTCCTCAGTCAAATTTGAAGCGGAACAAACAGGTTATGGTTTTGGTATCTCGTCCATTTTTTTTGATACTTATCTGCACTATTACAGTTCACACTTCACAATCACTATATTTTTCTTAGTACTTCATTTCTCATCTTTTTGCTAGTATAATCTGGAAGACTTTCTTTGCTAGTATAATTGAAATGGGAACTAAGAACTTTATTTGGGATGACTGAGAAATGATAGTATGTCTTCTTGGTATGCTTATTTGCATGACTTGTACTTTGTGAGAAATGATAGTAACTGATGTAGATGTCTGTATCACTTAAAATTCTACAATCTAAAAAAGACAGTTTGATTATATGATATGCTTGGTAGGCTCAGCCTGAAAACAAAGTAAACAGTGATTCTGTAGCCTAACTAAAGCTTCAGAACTCGGTGAAAAGGTTTATTCTCCTGACATTTTAGCCTGCATAAAGTTACAAGTCTCATCTAAAATTGGTTGAGAGTATCTAACTTCTGCCTTGATTCCTTCTATTCCCAAATCACCCTCATCCTTGTTTCTGAATTAATGCTTCTTGTAAGCTCTTCAGAATCCTTTTCGTGCTTATCTCCTCTGCTATGCGGAAGCATTGACCTGGAGTGATGATCTTCTCTATTATATGTGAGTATAGACCTGAAGCTCTCATCAGCATGCTCAGATGATCATCTCCTCTGTTATACGTAAGTATAGACCTAAAACTCTCATCATCTGCTCCCCAAATAAAGGCACAGTGATTTTTAAATTAAGATCATTGTTCAAAACTTAAAAGAAAATCAAGCAGAGTTAATCATATTACTCAATAAGCCCTGATGATGGGATAAGTTCTTTACCGGATGTCTATGGGAACCAAATCACCTGAGCTTCTCTAATTGAATCTAAAACATGATAAAATCAGTTGCAGATCACTTGTTGAAAAGGATAAGGCATGGGTTTAAATTGGGCAAATATACCAACAATCATTTTTGAACTGTTTTGGCTTTAAAAAACTTAAAATTGTGACCAGACTCTGTATCAGTGTGATCTCACTAACTTGTCGATGTTTAAATACATCTTTGTGCTTTCGTTTATCTTGAGGATGTGATCTCATGATCAATTTAGTTCTTGGTGTAATATGATTAAACAAAATAAAATAAAATATTCATTTCAAATTATTTTTCAAGTCTTCCATATTATGTTATTAAAATGTTATCATTTTCACATGCATTTCACGGGAAATTGCACATTCAGATAAACACGGGTTTATTTGTATTGTTGAAATAATCTAACGAGAAATGTGAAGAATGTGTTGTAATTGTGTTACAGATTCTTGTTGCAATTGATGGCCGATCAACAACTGAGCAATGTACCAGACCAGAAAACCTGTTCCTTAAGTTTGTAAAAGATACCGAGCTAGGATTCCTTCTCCTACATCTTCTGAAGCACTCAAGAATAGAGAGTTAGAGATGTTGTTCCTGATTATTCTCATGATGCACACAAAAGGAGGGAACATTCAAAAAGGGGGAGCTTGTACGATGAAAGATTGTTGGTACCAGATCATCAATCTAGGGGGAGATCGAAGATCATTATATAGTTGACTTATTGGTGCTGATCACAATGAAAGACGTTGATAATAATAGACTAAGGGGGAGTATTGTTGGGTCTGAAAAATAGTCTAATATTATCAACGCAGTCAAAGTCAACAAAAGTCAACATTAAAGTCAAAGTCAACGTAAAAGTCAAGACGATATGTTCGGAACGAAGATTAGTAGTGAGACGTTAAAGATACAAAGAACACGGGTCTTAGAGTTAATATCTATTTTGTTGTCACAAAATATATATTTAAATCTTTATTTGTCTAGTTTGTGTCTTAATTGTAATTTCATAATTGTCATGTTTTAATCATAGTCTAGGGGACTAAATGTCATTAAGTCTAATTGCCATTAGACTATATATAGCTAGAGTTATTAGCATGTTGTTAAGCTTGTATGAGCTAGATTTGAGGGTTTTCATGTAATTAACATCTTATGCAAATCAATATGGATCAAATGAGGGTTTTTCATTGATGTTCTTGAGTGTTCATCCAAGTTCTTCATAGTTTATCTTTTTGATCCAAATCTTCATTAATATTTGATGATTCAAGTGCTCTTGGGAATACAGAGAGCTTGTTGACTTGCATTCTCCACCAAGTCCAGCTCAACCTGAAGAGTGTTTGCAAGAAGAAGACCAAGGCATCCACCTCTACACCTCAGGATGAGTCAGAGCATCCTGAGGTAATTCAAGAAAAGGCTACTCAACCAACTCCAATTCAAGTAGAGCCTCTTGCAATTGGAAGACCTATCTTGTCCCGGACTTTTGCTGCAAATCCAGATAGGTGGTATGTCATTAGAGATCAAGGAGGTCAAGATGTCTATTTCTAGCAAGACATGCTTGATCTTCCTCTACATGATCTCCATGACATGAGAAGATATTATGAGAGTCTGAGGGATCCTGACCAGATGATGAAGAAAGGTATGGTCTTGATCCAAATAAGGACTGTCAACATCTGAATAACTTCTCTGTTTTGGTAGCATCAACATAGGGGGAGTTTGTAAGGTTATATTAGAATATTAGAAGGCTGATGCAATCAAAGAAGCCAAAACAACCAAGGAGCTTCCTGCATGCATGCACTATTGTACAAGGTCGAAGTTGCTTTGGAAGTTTTACACTCTCCACAGAAAATATTCTAAGTGTAAAATCTTCCGAAGCCAAAGTCCAAATCTTCTGAAGCCAAAGATGAAGTCTTCTGAAGCTTCAGAGACAAAGTCTTCCAAAGCCAATTTGTTATGAAGACTAATTTCTTCAGAAGACAGAGAAGACATGCTTTCTCTGATCTACTTTTTCATAAAGCTGACATACTTTTTGCTGTAACTCTGAAGACTCACCAACTTATACAAGTTGGTGAAAAGTCCATGCTTTTATGAACTGTAGATTATGGTCTTTGGTCTGTAACTTCCTACTTTGTACATGTTAACCTTTTTATAATAGAAAAGGATGTGAGCTATGGAAAGTCATAGTCACTAGTCAAAAGGCAATCTGCCTTTTGACTCTACATTGATCTTGTTGTCTGGCTTTCAAAGTATTGATGGCTATAGGATGTAGTATAAAGTATATCAGGTCCTTGTATTTCTTTTTATGCTTTGTAAGACTTGTAATAGAACTTGAGAGCAATATACAGCATCCTTGAAAACCATACTTCTCTGTTCTTGTTCTTAGTTCTATCTTATTGTTTACTTGTGTTCTTAGTATTCATTTATACAAACCCAGTTCCCCATTTGATCTGTTAAGTGTTTTAAAACTCTCCTCATTGTGAGACTGATTGTATTGACCACCCTTTAAACGGTCATGCACTAGTGACTATGACATGCCATAGCTCACATCCTAATATATTACAAAAAGGATAAAAGTATATAATTGGAAAGTTACAGACAAAAAACCTAATCTACAGTTGACAAAAGCATAGACTTTTCATCAACTCATATAAGTTGGTGAGTCTTTATAAGTTGGTGAGTCTTTAGAAGTGGCAGCAGAAAACTTCATCTTTGCCTTCGAAAGATATGGTCTTTTGGATTCGGAAGATTTGATACTTAGCATAATTCACTTAGTTATATCAAATCTTTTGAACTAACTTCCTTGTACTTCATATGTGCATACTGAGAGCTCTTTGGTTGATCTTTGGTTGCATCAAAATTTAAGTGTATTCCTTACAAACTCCCCCAGGCTGATGCTACCAAAACTGAAGAGACATTTGAGTCTTGATCTTCATCTAATGATAGTCATCATTAGAATCAAGACCATTCCCTTTATCATTAGTTGGTCAGGATTCCTCAGACTCTTAAAGTATCTCCTCATGTCATAGATATCATACAGAGGGACATCAAGTATGTTTTGCTAGAGGTACATATCTTGAACCCCTTGATCACTAGTGACATACCATTTGTCTGGATTTGTGGAAAACATCCAAGACGCAATGGGTCTCTCAACAGCAAGAGGCTCTACTTGAATAGGAGTTGAATGAGCAGCCCCTTCTTGATCACCCTCAGGATGTTCTGACCCATCCTGAGGTGTAAGGTGGATGCATTGGACTTCTTCTTCTTCTTCTTGTCCCTTCATATGGCCAAATTTTTCCTCTTTCTATAGTTTAACTGAGGAGACTCGCCTACAGTGGCAGATTATTCTTATTTGTTTTTCTCAGTTGGGTCCTTGTCTTTCACATGTTCAGAAGGAGAAGGATCAGGATCCCACTATGGATCAGAAGATGAAGCTGGCTATGATGCAGCACTAGGTCCAGGTTGTGTTGTCTTCTAGGGTTCAACCTTGACCTCAACTTCAGATGTAGCCTGACTTGGAGGAGAATGAAAGTCAACCAGCTCACCCTTTTTGATCTTCTACTTGATCATTCTAATGTACTTATCCATGGTGGATAGAGACATTAGACCAAGTCTCCTTCCGAAGAATCCATACAGCTTCAAGAAGCTCATCATCTTCTGTCTGTCAGTAGATTTCTTCAATTTTCTCTGATGGTGGCTCTTGACCTTGCAGCCTCTTCCCTCATCTTCCTTTTTGTAGCTTTTTGCTCTTTTTGCACTTGTTGCTCAAGCTGCTTGAGGTATTCAATTCAATGTAGTCATATAGTGAGCTGGATATGGGTGATTCAGGAGCACTCATTTCTCCTTGAGCAGGGGTGAAGAAGAGAGACTCATAGTACTCCCCTATATATTCATCATCACAGAATTCAAAGTTTGAGATTGGTTGGTTGAGGCAAGCGGCTGGGGATGGTAGCTTTCCCTTGAAGGTTGATCACTAGAGTTTTGAGACTCTGAGTGAAACCTTAAGGCTGGTGTTGTGAGCTTATCAGGTTAAGCATGAGCAACCTCAACATTAATCAAAGCAATGACGGGAGTGGTTTGCTCCTCAAGAGAAGTGGAAGCTCTAGTGTCCACTTCTTCCTGCATGGTTAGTGATTTGGGGGCCTGCTCAACCTGAGTAGACTAAGCAGGGGTTTGTTTGGATTTTCTTTGGTAGTTGACGGTGATTTAAGGCTATGTGGGAGGTGCAGATGTAGAAGGTATGGGTTTAACATTAGACGGTGCTGCCAAGTTGTCACCTTGAGCAATGAGCTTTAACATTTTTGACACCATGGTTGTTTCTACCCCTGAAAAGCCAACAGTTGGCTTTTTTACTGTGTTGAAGATGCTGGCTTTATCTATCCCAGTTTAAAAATATTACCTGTTCTTATTAACTGTGAGCACAGTTTACAGTTAAGAATGTATTGAACATATCTAGGGAACATACAATATTTTAAGGAGTCCACGTTTGTAAGTAAGTTTGTATAAACAAATTAAGAGTATCTAAACTTTATCCCTTGTACCATTCCATGGACTATGTAGGAAAGGTCCTTAGGGACTTGGTCCCAACCTCCATGTTTGTTAGACAAAGAAAGGATGACTACATGGAGGAGGTACTTCCATTTGGATGAGACCTTACCCTTTTTGAAGGTTCTTACATAGTATTCCCCTTCATAGCCCATCTGCCAAAATGAGTTGTTCACAACAGACTTGGGGAAGGACAAATCACCTTCTTTATCATCCAGCTTTAGATGAGAGTTGATGGTGGCTGGAGTGATGAATATTGTCCTCCCTTGCTTTGTGACAGACAATGCCTTCACACCATCCAATAAGACCTCTTAGCAGGTCCTCTAGAACTCCAAAAGTTGATATTCATACAATGGAGGGTCTATTGTGAGGGCGGTGAACTAGTTGGATAAAGATAATAAGCGGCAAACATCTGAGAAACCAGGATCTTTCTCAAATGATAATATAACAACTTGATTGTGTTGGCTGTGTAATCGTATGGAAAAATCAGGTTAGTTTTAGGGATCAGGGTTGGCCATTTTGAGTAGATTTGAAGTGAAGAAAGGTAAGAACAAGTCAGTTTATGGGTGAATTTAGGGTTTGAATTTTATAGATGAAGGAGAAAGTGAAAAAGGGGGAACCGTTGTACGAATATATATGGTAAGGATTTGAGACAAAGTTAATGCAAACGGATAAACTTTGAAACCCAGATGTCTATCCCACCTCTTAAAAAGTGCCCAAAAAGGTAGTTTTCTTGTAAGTATAAAATCTTCCAAAGATAATTTGTCTTTGGAAGTTTTGAGAAAACTTCCAAAGCCAATTTGGTTTCGGAAGATATTCCTTAGCTTTTCAAGAGTTTTGATTCAGAAGAAAAATAATTAGAGTACTTGTACTTCCTAGATAAATTTTGCTTCAGAAGATATTAAATATCAGAAATTTTATTCATAGAGAGAATAAAGCTTCCGAGACCTAATTGCTTTCGGAAGAAAATAGTCCTTCAATACATATAAGTACTTAGTGACAAATATAAGCTTCGAAAGATATATCAAAATTTCTTTCGAATGTTAATTTCTCAAAAGTTGTTATTACTTTTAAAAAGATAATTTTTTTCCAAAGACAACTTGATGTTTTCCAAAGGAAAATATATCCAAAATTCTCAAAATTATAAGGGATATCAATTTTGAAAAGTTTCTTCAAAAATAAACTATATGGTGATGATATAAACAACTTAACACACACATATTTAAAAATAATCTTGAGTTTAATTTAAGAAAATCTATTCAAAGTTAATCATCCCAATAGCATATACAAGATACTTAAATCTCTGTTAATCAAAATCTTTTATGAATAGGTCAGCATATTGTTTATTTGTGTTAACTTTAATTAGTTTTATCAGTGCTTTTTCAAAATTATCTCTAATCAAATGATACCTGATGTTGATTTGCTTTGTCTTTGAGTGCTGTACAGGATTCTCTTTAATAGAGATAGCACTATTGTTGTCTATGTGGATGGGAGTCTACTTGAAGTTGAATCCATTGTCTAGCATCTGATTTTGAATCCAAAGCACTTGAGCACAACAGCTTGTAGCAGCAATGTATTCAGCTTCAGCAGTTGATGCAGACATATAGGATTGTTTCTTGCATCGCCAAGAGACTATCATTCCACCAAAAAATTGACATCCCCTAGATGTAGACTTTGCATTCATATTACAACCGCCATAATCACTATCTGTATAGGCATACAGATTGAAGTCAGACTTCTTTGGATACCAAAGTCCCAAT
Source organism: Flaveria sonorensis (assembly GCA_025506505.1). NCBI lineage: Eukaryota > Viridiplantae > Streptophyta > Magnoliopsida > Asterales > Asteraceae > Flaveria > Flaveria sonorensis. The sequence continues at coordinate 50,194,558 of CM046440.1, read as the reverse complement.
TTGGGAGCACCTTTGAGATATCTGAAAATTCTCTCGATAGCAACCAGGTGTGACATCTTATGGTTGGCTTGATATATTGCACAAATACATGTACCAAACATGATATCAGGCCTGCTGGCTATAAGGTACATAAGAGACCCAATCATAACCTTTTATAGATGTTCATCAACATGCTCCCCCTCAAGATTATGTCCTAGAGAATGGTTTCTGCCTATGGCTGTCTTAGCAACCTTACACTCAGTCAGATGAAATCTGGTAAGTATGTCTTGCACATACTTTGACTGGTTTATGAAGATGCCATTGTCAACCTGTTTCACTTGAATTCCTAGAACGAAATTAAGTTCCCCCATGGCACTCATTTCAAATCTATTCTTCATTGGCTTCTCAAAATCTTTGTAGAGTTTCGGATTAGTTGACCCAAAAATAATGTCATCTGCATAAACTTGAACCAGCATCAAGTCATTTACTGTTCCTTTGATCAAGAGTGTTCCATCAATAGTACCCCTCTTGTATCCATGCTGACAGAGATATTGTGATAGTGTCTCATACCACTTCCTTGGAGCTTAATGTAACCCATAGAAAGCTTTGTCAAGCTTTTAAACATAATCAGGATTATCTGAATCTGCAAAGCCAGGTGGTTGTTTGACATACACCTCCTCATCAATCACCCCATACAAGAAGGCACACTTGACATCAAGTTGGTAGACCTTGAAATCCTTGGATGTAGCAAAAGCCAGGAATATCCTAACATTTTCAAGTTTTGCTACAGGAGCAAAAACATCTGTGTAGTCAATCCCTTCTTCTTGTATGTACCCTTGAACAACTAGTCTTGCCTTATTCTTGATAACAAGTCCTCTATCATCTTTCTTGTTTCTAAATACCCACTTACCAAGATGATTTGGACATGAACTATGACTCCTGGTACTAGATTTCATAGTTGAGTTTTCAGTCTTTACCACTTCAAATCTAGCAGAGATGAAAGCTTGCTTTTACTTGAAGTTGAAGGTTTCCTTGATTTCTTGGGCTTTCTTGGACTTTCTTTTGGCTGCTTTGATAAAGTTCTTCCTTGCAGACTTGGTAGCCACTAAGAATACCATTCAGCTCTTTAAGAGTAATAGCAGAGAGGTTCTCAGTTCTCTTGATAGCTACACTATAGTGAGTCCAGTGTCTGGGAAGAGAGAACATGAACTTCCTCACTATGTCTCTATTATCAAGCTTGACTCCAACATCCATTAGAGTATTCATAATCTCAACAATCCTGAATTGTTATTGAGTCATGGTTTCACATTTCTTGTAGGTGAAGTTCTCAAGCTGCTGCTTTATGATATCTTTCTTGTTCTCCTTGGCTTACTCAGACCCCTCATACATGAGCTTTAGTGCATCCCAGAGCTGCTTAGCAATCTTTTACTTCTTGAAATCTCTGTATATGAAGAGCGGACATGGCTTTTCTGATCTACATCTATTTTCTTCCAGTGTTCTTTAGAGTAGTCAGCCATTTCCTTTGGTATCATTCCTCCTCCAGCAGTGGCTGAAGAGGTGCTTGGGATGTGAGGTCCTTCAACAATAGATCTCCATATCCTACTGTCTTGAGACTTGATGAATGATCCGTGTGAAAAGTATATATATTTTGATAAAGGTTTTTTTGCACATATTTAGTTTTAATTGGTTATTACTAATACTAAACTACACACACAAAAGGCAAGTGTACATGTCGTGTGGTAATATAGTGATGGTAAGAACCGAGTATCAATCCGTGGACACACCGAGCCTACTCAACAACCTTAATGATTGACTATCGGATTAGATTATTGTTTTGAGAAAATAATAAATTGCATTGATGTAATTAAGATTTTTACGGTTTAGAAACAATAATTAAAACAAAGTAAAAATAAGATTGAAACTTTTGGATTTAAAACTAGGGAATAAAGGCTATCATCCTAATTAGATTACAGTTATGTAACTATGATGAATTGGTGGTGGGATTAAAGATATTGATTAAAGTAATTATGTTAATGTTTATAACTATGAGCCGACATGATTTCTCGTCTATCCGCTCCATAGTAACTAGGACTTCATCAGGATGAGACTTACTGAATAAATCAAAGCCACTAGTAAGGTAGGTAAATCTCCTGTAACCTTTTGACATACGTTTTCTAAAAACATAACTTAATGTTAAAAAGAGAGTTGATCGGGTTCCTTTCTAACATACCATTAATTTTAGAAAATTATAACAATTACTGTAGATTTCTCATACTAATAAAAAAGAACCCGCAAATGATCAGAAAGTTAAGGCGATATGATTTCTAATAACCATTGTAGTTCATTAGCCATAGATTTATTATGAAGACCGGTTTTGAGAATAAAAGTTAGTTCATATGTTTTTCAACCTTGTATGGCATTCACAATTACAAATCATAAGTTTATAACTTCCCATTCAAATGTAGATGCTACCCAACAAAAGTTTTCCCAAGATTACCATAACATTAACATAATATAAATAACACCATTAGTTCATCTCAAATTACATAAGTTTCATCCAATTAGGATGATAATAAGAGTTTAGCTTATAATGAGCTTGCATATAACAACAAGTAACATAGAAGATAGATATGAAATCATCGGTGAAATGGAACAATCAAACCGGTGATCCACAATGGATAATGTTTAGACAATCCCGAGCTTCTTCCAAGTGTTGTATGCACCTCCCGAGCCTCCAAATGATCTTCAAGTCTTGATTCCTGAGAGAATTTAGCAGAGTAACTCTCCCCCTAAAAGCTTTTCCAAATGATGAACTTAGGCCTCTATTTATAGGCTTTCTGGAGTGTTTAAGCATGGCCCCGTGCTAGTACAATGCTTACGAAAGTTGGTCAGGTCATACGTCCAAAAGGTGTCGGGCACGGCCCCGTGTTAAATGGGGCACGACCCCGTGTTTGAGGTAGGGCATGGTCCCGTGACAACTTTTAAGGGATAGTACTTTTTGTCCTGTCAGATGTCCAAACACGGGGGTGTGCCAATTTATGCATGGGGTGTGTTTTAAGTAAGTCATGGGGGTATGCTTAATGAGCTACGACCCCATGCTTGGACTCCAAAGCTCAGATTTCTTCAATTTCTTATCAAATATGCTTCTTTTGTCCATCTTGCCCTTTTTAACACCTGAAAACACAATTTAACAATTTTAAGTACATAATCATCATTTTAAGGGAGATATTAAGGAATATTTAATGTGCTTTTGATAGGAATTTATGTATAATTTAGAGCACATCAATGAACCCTTCCATACGTTGGCACCAAGTATCAAAGTCATCAGGAGTGATCAGTGGAGACTTTGTCATCGTACTGGTTTCCATATCAGCCTTAGAGATAGCTGTCATTTGAGTTGATAAGTGTTTTGTGAAACTGAATGGATTTAAGATGGTGAAATCTTACAATCAAGAGGCTGAAATTTGCTCTGATACCAACTGTAGGACCATTGAAGGGTGGTCAATGCAACAGTTTCACAAGGTGGAGAGATTGAAAACATTTAGAAAATCAAATAGGGAACCGGTTAGGTTGAAAAAATGAACACAAGTAACAAGAACAATAAAAAAACAAGAACACTCAAATATAGTTTTCAAGAATGATGTATATTGCTCTTAAGTAGGTGAACATGATAGCCATCTGGTAGCCACTAAGGATACCATACAGCTCTGTAAGAGTAATAGTAAAGTGGTTCTCAGTTCTCTTAATAGCCACACAATAGTGAGTCCATTGTCTGGGAAGAGAGAACATGAACTTTCTTACTATGTCTCTATTATCAAGCTTGACTCCAACATCCATTAAAGTATCCACAATCTCAACATACCTGAATTGTTGTTGAGTCATGGTTTCACCTGTCTTGTAGGTGAAGTTCTTAAATTGCTGCTTCATGTTGTCTTTCTTGTTCTCCTTGGCGTACTCAAGCCCCTCATACATGAGCTTTAGTGCATCCCAGAGCTGCTTAGCAGTCTTGCACTTCTTGAAGTCTCTGTATATGGAGTTTGAAAGAGTAGCTTGAAAAACGGTTATGGCTTTCTGATCTACATCTATTTTCCTCCAGTCTTCTTTAGAGTAGTCAACCATTTCCTTTGGTATCATTCCTCCTCTAGCAGTGGCTGAAGAGGTGCTTGGGATATGAGGTCTTTTAACAATAGATCTTCACATCCTGATATCTTGAGACTTAATGAATCATTCCACACGTTGGCACCAAGTATCAAAGTCATCAGGAGTGATCAGTGGAGACTTTGTCATCGTACACGTTTCCGTATCAGCCTTAGAGATAGCTGCCATTTAAGTTGATAAGTATTTTGTGAAATTGAAGGGATTTAAGATGGTGAAATCTTACAATCAAGAGACTGAAATTTACTCTATACGAATTGCAGGACCATTGAAGGGTGGTCAATGCAACAGTTTCACAAGGTGGAGAGGTTTAGAACACTTAGCAAATCAAATAGAGAACCGGTTAGGATGAAACAATGAACACAACTAACAAGAACAATAAAAAACAAGAACACTCAAATATAGTTTTAAAAAATGATGTATATTGCTCTCAAGTTCTTACAAGTGTGACAAAGCTTACCTTTAGAATACATATACTTGAGAAACTTATAATACATCCTACAGCCGACCATACTTTGAAAGCCAGCTGGAAACACTAATGTAGACCACAAGATCAATGTAGAGTCAAAAGGCAGATTGCCTTTTGACTAGTGACTATGACATGTCATAGCTCACATCCTAATATATTACAAAGAGGATAAAAGTACATAGTTGGAAAGCTACAGACAAAAAACCTTAATATACAATTGACAAAAGTATGGACTTTTCACCAACTCATATAAGTTGGCGAGTCTTCAGAAGTGGCAGTGGAAAGTGGTTCAGATTTTGTCAAAAGGTGATTCAGAGAAAGCATGTCTTCTTTGTCTTTGGAAGAAATCAGTGTTTGGCTTCGGAAGACTTTATCCTTGAAGCTTCGGAAGATTTCATCTTTGCCTTCTAAAGATATGGTCTTTTGGCTTCAGAAGATTTGATACTTAGCATAATTTACTTAGTTATATTAAATCTTCCAAAATAACTTCCTTGTACTTCACATGTGCATGATGATAGCTCTTTGGTTGATCTTTGGTTGCATCAGCCTTTAAATATATTACTTACAATATCCCTGAAGTTGGTCATGGATTAATTCCTGACAACATGTTAGATAAAGGTCGTATTCATAGTATGGGCATCTCCTGTGCAAATCTAAAATTGATGTATTATAGCAATCACTGCATAATGGTGACATCATCAAGAAACCAAATTAAGTCTATTGAAAACTTGTAAAATCAAGGAAATTGCATACCAGTTTATCCGACAATCCCTAGAATCTGCTTTCTTCAACTTCACCTCCGATATAGAGCATCCTTCCCAACAAGATAAAAGGTTAGAAAAATTTATACCATAAAATGTCCCTAAAAACCTTAAAGAATCACATAATTTCCCTTAATAGATGGTAAAATCATGTCTTTCTCATTAGCTTTTACCGGTATATATAATTTACAAGAGATCCTATAAATATGGAATGGATACATATCATGATATTTTAATTAATAAAAAGATACACAATATCTATTCTAATATATCCCCGCAGTCGAAGCAGGAGTCGTCGGATGTTGAGACTGGAGCGGAAGTCTTCAAATAGTACCCTTGGTAGACCCTTTGTGAAGATGTTGGTGATTTGATATCGTGAAGATACGTGATAAATCCTGATCTACCCACGTTGAACCTTCTCACGAACAAAGTGAATATCCAATCCAATGTGTTTAGTGCGCTGATGTACCGGATTCACAGAAAGATAAATAGCGCTCACATTGTCGCAGTAAACAATTGATGCACGAGTAGTCAGTTCGTGAAGCTCTAAGAGTAAATTGCGGATCCAACATAATTCAGAGACGACATTAGCCATACCACAGTACTTGCCCTCGGTACTCGAACGAGCTAAAGTGGTTTGTGTAAGGCCCCGTTCCCGGACACCTCACAGTTGGACAATCATAGCACAATTTATAAAACATTTCATAATTTATTATCACAATACAGCGGAGTTTAAACTTCAAAAGCCATTCATTAACTTTATAAATGTTGTTGCTAAGCAATACATGTTTGATAACAATTACAAAAGATCATTAGTTGTATTACAAAACAAGAGTGTTATCTTCTTGAATGGATGTCAGCTAAATCCCGACGAGTAGCCTCCCGGAGTACCATCCACAACAAATTACCTTCCAACTGAAAAAACATAAAAGTCAGCTTTGCTGAGTGAGTTCTAGTTTTAAAATCATAAAAATATCTTGATAGATTTGTATACAAAATACATCTTAAAAAAATATCTTATATTTCTTTCGGATGTGATCATACATCATACATACAAATCATATCCATTTACATCATCACAATTCTCCTTCTTGCTTATTTATTATTATCTTTCACTGTCGATATGGACCAAAGTGCTATACCCCCCCCCCCATAATGCGCATAAACCTGGTACTGGGCCTTGAAGTCTATAAATAGACTCCATCCGTGGTGCACATATGCTGACTCTAGTATCGGGGCAGCAACAATGGTCCCCTTAAGCTTAAAAATTGACCCTGTATACATCCTTTGGGTTAGCTAAACCGTACACAGTTGAGCTAACGACAACATGGTCGTGCACCTCCTGTAAATTTTTACTTGCAAGTCTTTTCATTCTTTATGTTCCACTTTTTGTTAGTATTAATCTTTCACTTGATTAATAATAATACTTTATGATCATAGGCAATCCACATAAAGTCACATGTTAATATCATAATAGACACATAAGGGCAGCCCACAACATGCATAAGATAATCAGATACAAGCATCAAGTCAACCATGGTCAAACCCTAATTTTTGATCTCCCAAAATTCTAGAAAATTCCTTAAGTCTTAAAGAAATGCGGGTGAACAAAACCAATGCGAGTGAACAAAACTAATACGGGTGAACAACTTGCAAATGCGGATGAACAACTTGCAAATGCAGATGAACACTTGGTAATTATTGTCTTAAAAGAAATGCTGATGGACACTGTAGCAAATGCGCATGTATAAAAAGAAATGCTGATGGACACTTATGCTGAATTTAGGCAAATGCGGGTGAACAACTGCAAATGCGGGTGAACACAAGTAAATGCGGGTGAACACTTAGGTTGAATTAAGGCAAATGCGGGTGAACAACTGCAAATGCGGCAAACAAAACACTTAGGCAATTATCACAGTGTAAATGCGGATGAACCATCAGACCTGTAAATGAGACTTATGCTATAACCAGTTCTAAAACCTCATTTTCATACATTCTTAACATAGATCTATCATACTAAACTCGTAGAACAAGCTTACAACCTCATAGAACATAGAAGTTCATACACATACATACACAGTTATCATACATAACAGTTGTAAAACATTTTAAATGCATTTTCAGCCCCAAAGGAGTTTAAAATCATAGAATCGGGGTCCTAGAACTCACCTATTGCAGAAGACAAGTAGATCTCCACTAACTTGGCCGCACTTTGAGTTCAAAACACCTAACTCGTTACACAAAGTACAGTTTCTGGGTCATGTGGTTAATCCTGAAGGGATCATGGTGGACCCGACAAAAGTGGAGGGGATGATGCAATGGAAGTCTCCAAAGGCGCCATCCAAGATTCGGAGTTTCTTGGGTTTGGCGGGCTATTACAGAATATTCATCCAAGACTTCTCCAAGATAGCTTCACCATTGACCAAGTTGACCCGTAAAGATGTGAAGTTCGTATGGGGTTGGGAGCAGGAGAATGCTTTTGAAGAGCTAAAGACGAGATTGACTCGAGCTCCTGTTTTGACATTCCCGAAGGGAGCGAAGACTTGGTGGTCTATTCAGATGCTTCTTATTTGGGTTTGGGTTGCGTACTGATGCAACGGGGAAAAGTTATAGCCTATGCATCCTAGCAGTTGAAGATCCATGAGGCTAACTACCCTACTCATGATTTGAAATTGGCGGCGATGGTCTTTGCATTGAAGATTTGGAGGCACTACTTGTACGAGATGAAGTGCACTATCTTCACTGACCATAAGAACTTGAAGTACTTCTTCAAGTAAAAGGATCTCAATATGAGGCAAAGGAGATGGTTAGAGCATATCAAGGACTATGATTGTAAGATCTATTACCATCTGGGCAAGGCCAATATGGTGGCGGATGCCCTTAGCCAAAAGGAGAGACCCGATCCAGTTCGGGTAAAGGCTTATCAGATGATCATGACATCTAATATGATGAAGCAGGTCAAAGAATTTTAGTATGAAGCACTGAAAGAATATCAGATTAACTTTGAAAGGATGAAAGGTCTAATCGCCGAGTTGGGGGAGAACACTCTAGGTGTCAGGACCCTATCGGGGCGGATGTGGATTCCTCATTATGGGGATCTACGTGGGAAGATCATGGATGAGGCTCACAAGACTCGATCCTCGATTCATCCCAGTTCTACAAAGATGTATCATGATATGAAGAAAGATTATTGGTGGCCTGGAATGAAGCGCAATATGTCAGAGTATGTAAGTAAGTGCCTTACCTTTTTACAAGTGAAGGCGGAGCATCAAAAGCCATACGGGAAGATCCAACCCTTGGATATACCCAAGTGGAAATGGGAGCACATCACCATGGACTTCATTATGAAGTTGCCACGTACGAAAAGGGGATACGATGCCATATAGGTGATAGTTGATCGCCTGACGAAGAGTGCTCACTTTCTATCCATCCGCGAGACATATTCATCTAAGAGGTTGGCGTATCTGTTCGTCAAAGAGATTGTGACTCGTCATGGTCTGCCAGTTTCTATCGTTTCCGACCATGACACTCGGTTTACATCAAAGTTTTGGAAGAGATTCCATGATGCGATGGGGACGAGGTTGCACATCAGTACGGCTTACCATCCTCAGACAGATGGTCAGTCGGAGAGGACAATTCAGATGCTGGAGGATATGCTACACGCATGCGTCATTGATTCAGAGGAAGTTGGGATGAACACTTACCGTTAGCCAAATTCTCATATAACAACAGTTAGCATGCCAGCATTTGTATGTCTCCATATGAGATGCTATACAGTAGGAAGTGTAGAATGCCTGTATGTTGGGGTGACATCGGGCAGAAGGAGTTAGGGAGCATTGAGGTGATCGAGGCTACGACCTAAAAGTTGGAAAAGATCAAGGACTTTATGAAGGCGGCAAAAGATAGACAGAAGTCGTATGCCTACAAGAGACGTAGACCGATCGATTCAAGGTGGGCGATAAAGTTATGTTGAAGGTCTCACCTTGGAAAGGGATCATCCGATTCAGAAAGCGAGGAAAGCTAAGCCCGAGGTATATAGGGCCTTTCTAAATCATTGCTCGAGTAGGAGAGGTGGCTTACAAGTTAGAGCTACCCGATGAGTTAAGTGTAATTCATCCGATGTTCCATGTATCTCATCTGAGAAAGTGCTTAGCCGATGAGGATATGATCATGCCACTTGAGGATATCTAGGTGGATGAACGGCTTAATTATGTGGAGAAGCCAGTGACCATCATTGACAGAAAAGAGAAGAGGCTAAGGAATAAAGTGGTTCCACTTGTGCGAGTACAGTGGAGACACAGGTAGGGATCCGAGTCTACGTGGGAGACTGAGGAAGAGATGAGACAGCATTACCCATAGCTGTTCGAGGAGTGACAGATTTCAGGGATGAAACCTATATAAGGGCAACTTGTAACACCCGGAAGATTTCAAAAAAAAAAGAAAAGAAAATAAAAGGGAGAAAAATAGAATTAATTCAAGCAAAAGGGTTAAAGGTGTGCAAAGGTCAAACTTACCCATAATGGGATTCAAAAAGGGGTATGGCCACCCACACCTCCTTTTTCTCATGCACATTTTTGGCTGAAAAGAAAGAAGTTCTTAACCGGTTTTTAGAGAGAGAAAGTAGAAGTTCTTCAAGAATGTAAGATTTTCTAGTGTTTTCTTCTCGGTTTTCAGTTGGGTTTGAACTTCTGGACTGATCTTTATGTGTTTCTTTGTGTTGGGTTACCTGTTTTTGTGTGTTTAGGTGCTAGAACTCCAGGTTGCTCTTGGGTTTGAGGAGTTTTCACTCGAAAGCTATTAGAGGTGAGTTCTAGATGCCCTCTTTTACATGTTTTTGCTTGTTTGGGGGTGGTATGCATGTTAAACTATTGTTTTCTGCACCAAACTATGATTTTCCATGAAAAGTACGATTGAATATGAAGAATGTTTGTTTTAAATGACTTCTATGATGTTTTGTAGATGTTTATTATGTTTTAAGTGTGTAATATGATAGATCTATGCTAAGTATATATTAGAATGATGTTTGGGGACTGGAAAGTACGTATGATGCATTACAGGTATTGGTTAAAGTGTTCGCTATGGACATTTAGGATAGTTATAGTGTCTGCTGTGGACACTTAGGATAATTAAGAACTGTCCGCTGTGGACATTAGACTGTCCGCTGTGGACACTTAGTCATAGACTACCGACACTTAGTCATATAAACTATCTGCTGTGGACTTGCATGTCAGATGTGGACTTTGCACGTCCGCTTTGGACACTTAGAGAAATTTGCATGCTGTCCGTTGTGGATATTAGACTGTCCGTTGTGGACACTTAAAAGGATTTTATGCCATCGGTTGTGGACTTGCATGTCCGCTGTAGACTTTGTATGTCCGCTGTGGACACTTGGATATTTTAGGTATGCACTGTGAATACTTAGAACTTTTTATGCTTTCCGCTGTAGACTTTACATGTCCGCTGTGGACACTTAGGAAATTTTATGATTGTCCGTTGTGGATTTGTTCATCCGCTATGGAATTGTTCATCTGCTATGGACTTTGTTCATCCGCTGTGGATACTTGGAATGTTTTAGTCATGCATTATGGACTTTGGCTGTCTGTTGTGGACTTTGGCTCTCCGCTGTGGACACTTAGGAAATTTTAAGTTGTCCCCTGTACACTCGTTCATGCGCTGTAGACACTTAGACTTATTCGGATATTTTCGGAAATAGAATTTAGTGTTAAGTCCTGATGTTTTATGGTGGTTTATGTCTGTTGATGTTATATATACTTGTGGGCTGTTGATGATGTTCCATGTTATGTATTATGATGTGACTTTACGTGGGGTGATATGTGCTTATGTACGTAAAGTATTATTGTAATGAAAGTGAAAGATAAAAAAATGAAAAGTGGAACGTAATGAATGAATGAAAGTCTTGCAAGCATATTAAAAGGGGTTCACAACTCATTATGGGTTGTCAACTCGACTGTGTGGTGTGTGCGCATAAAAAGGTCAGTCTTCGTGATTGATAGAAATGTTACGAAACAGGATCCTTGCCGCTTGACCCCAAGTCTGTAGTTGTCTCATGCACAAATGATGGGGCATAGCATATGGCGGGATCTAGATAAAAGTGAAAGATAATAATGAAAGAAAGAAACGAATGATTATGAACGATGATGAAAGATAATAAATGATTATTATCAAGATGTACGTATGATGTGTGATCACAAACAAAGTAAAGAAAAGGTTTTATCGAAAGTAAAGCATTTTATTATGTATACTAGAACTCACTTAGCGTCACTGACTTTTTATATGCATATCAGTTGGCAGGTAATCGATAATGCTGAGGTGGTGCAGGCATGGATGCATAAGCTACTGGGGATGCATAAGCTACTGGGGATGATTCGAGTCTGGCATCCATATTTTGAGAATGTTATTGTATTAATATGATTTTTGGGATGTAAATGAAATGATACGACAATTTTACATATTTTTAATTATTAATGAAAAGCTATATTTCCGCTGCAAAATAATGTATTTTATATGTTTTATGCGATGATTGACCAACTGTAAGAACGGGGCCTTACAATTGGACCCCTGAAGTGCATCCACATGGGCTAGCTAAGCCGCACTTCGGTTGAGCTAATGACAACATGGTCGTGCACCTCCATTCATTTTGCTTGAAAGACTTTCATTCGTTCATTAGGTTTCACTTTCGTTAACATTATCTTTCCCTTTTCTTTACATAATACTTTACTTATTACACACATAACATTCAAGTAAAGCTTTCATAAAATCTTTGTCATCATAAGAGAAAATAGTTTAAGGCGTCATAATACATCGTAAACTTCATATAGCATCATAAGAAAAGAATATATCATTAAAACATTAAACAAACATATTCTTCCATTAAACATTGGTACTTAACACTTATATTCTATCTCCAGAATTTCAGGATAAACTTAGGTGTTTACAGCACATGGATAAGGTTTATAGCGGATGACTTAAATGCTAAGTGTCCACAGCGGATAGCCAAAGTCCACAGCAGACAGCCAAAGTCCACAGCAGACAGCCAAAGTCCACAGTGAACGACCAAAGTCCACAGCGGATGAATTGAACACTAAGTGTGTTAACAGCGGATGAGTTGAACACTAAGTGTGTTCATAGCGGATGACTAAAGTCCACGGCGGACGACCGAGGTCCACAACGGATGACTTAAAAGTTCACAGCGGACATGCATGCATAGTTAAGTGTCGGCGAACGTGCATTATCCACAGCGGACAGTCTATATGCTTAAGTGTCCACAGCGGACTGTTAGTGTCCACAACGAACAGCATTACAACCCTTCCCAAGTGTCCACAGCGGACATGCAAGGCCCATAGCAGACAGTCACTAGCACTTATATCCAACCTAGGTGAATTCTAGTCCTAAACAACATCTTTAAACATTAACTTAACATAGATCTATCATATTCACACTCTGAACATCATAAACAACCATTAACATCGCAGAAATCTTTTAAAAACACATACATTTTCGTAAGAAGTTATTTTTAACAGTGGAAAACATAGTTTTTCTAGTAACATCATTTTTTGGTACGCATATTAGCCCCAACAAGTAGAAAACAAGTAAAAGAGGGGATCTAGAACTCATCTTAACCAGCTTTCAAGTGAACCACAACAAACCCGAGAGCAAACCTGGAGTTCTAACACCTAAACACATGTAAAGAAGCAACTAAACACGTATAAACACATAGAAATCGGTCCAGAAGCTTAAATCCGATAAGAATCGAGAAGAAAACACCTTATAATCTTACCTTCTTCAGGAACTTTCCACTTTCTCACTTTAGAACCGGTGGGAGCTTTTCTTGCTCTCTAGCCGAAAGTTTTGAGCGCATGGGAGAGGGGTATGGGCGGCCATATTTCTTTGTAAACCCCATTATGGGCCGGTTTGGCCCTTGTGTACTTTTACCCCCTACTTTTTGAAATAAAATTTCGTTTGCTCCTTTACTTTTCTTTTCTTTTCCTTTTGAAGTTTTCGGGTGTTACAAAATAATAATAATAATAACAATAATAATAAGCTAATAATAATAATAATAATAATAATAATAATAATAATAATAATAATTCTTATTATTATTATTATTATTATTATTATTATTATTATTATTATTTATTATTATTATTTTAAAATAATGCACACCCTGAGTTGCTAGTCCGACCGCAGCCCCACCATGCCACCATCGCAACCCCACCTTGCCACCATCGCTGCCCCACCTTGCCAGCACCTTCACGTTTAAAGCATTTGCAATGCAAAGCAATCCACCATCATCATCCCACCTTGCCTTATTTATGTAGTTGTCATCCTACCTTCGCCACCACCGCCGGTGGTGGAGCAATTTGTGAATTTTGGTAGCCGATGGTGGTGGAGATCTACATCGAGTCCCCTGTTTAAATCCCATAACAGATCCACATCGAATCTTGCAGGAGATGGTCGACGATGGTGGAGATCATGATGATGGTGAAGGTGGTAGAGGACTAACCTTATGGGAAGTTCACATTGGGGTGGTGGATCGTGAAGATGGAAGTGGTTGAAAATAAGGGTATATGGTGGTGGTTATGGTGTCTGCCAGAGATAGGGTATCTGGTGGTGGTGGTGGTGGTGGTTACTGGAGATACATGTATGTGGTGGTGGTGGAGGGTGCAGAGATGGGAGATATGTTATGGTGCTCATTTATAGAAACTTAAGTGAGGAAAATGAAGTGGGTATGGGGGTGGGGTGGGGGGGTTAAGGTGAGGTGGGTCGTAATATTATAATAATAATAAAGATAAAGAAGGGCTATGATTGGTGCTTGTATTAAAAAAAATTTCTAATTGAAAGATAAAATAGTCATTTGATACACAATTAAAGGGCTTTTTTAACGACCATCCATTACAGGGACGAAAAGTGTTACGTTTTTCCAAACCCTAGGACTAAACTTGTAATTTTTTAACCACAAGGACGAAAGTGAAATTTAAGCAAACCTCATGGGCGATCCGTGTAATGTACTCTATAAAAAATTATGTTGTTCCACAATAGAAACAAATGAAGGTAGAATGGTTGAACAGGAAAATAAAAAACAAATATCAAGTAATGAACAAATTTGATAAAATTTACAAAAGTATATAACAACGATGGGTAGCTAAGACAATGACCCATTAAATGTAAAAACTAATTATTCATAGAGATATAAATACTTTTTTGTGTAATGATATTGAAGGTTATAAAGGATGGGTGAAAATCATAACAATGGAAAGTTGTTAAAAAAAATAAACATTATAGGAAATATGAATAATGTCATGAAGTTTAGAATTAATTAAAAGGAAAAAGGTTATTTCAAAAAAAAATATAACAAAAACTTTTATTTAATAAAACAAAATTTGTTAACGGTAATATTAAAATTAGTAACTTGATTATTATTTGTTAACATGATTAGCAATTTCTTATAACTTTTGGAAAGATGTCCAAATAATTTAAAAGTAATAAGTGATTATGGCATTGGTGCTCGGAGGTGTTGCTGACCATCGATAATGGCGCTTGGTGGTGTAGGCGAGCACCGATTGTGGCATTGGTGGCCAAAGGTGTTGGCACATTATCTACCATGATGGTGATCGTTGATAAAGAAGTGAAAAATGTGTTTATGGGTGTTAATGATAATTATATATTTTTTGGTTTTTTATATAGAAGAGTAAACTAATTAAATGGCTGTAATGCCCTTGAAACTAATAGATTAAAATTACATAGTTAGACCGAGGGACCGTGAGTGAAACCAAATATGATAATTAAGGCCTATATCTACAAAATATAAAATTTAGGGACTAAATCCAAAATTTTAACGAAACCGCTAGGACCATCCGTGTAATTTACTCTATATATTTAGATTATGTCGCCTCCATTAAAGGGTATAATTGTAAAATTACAACTTTCTTTTCTTTTCATCTCGAAGACACATCAAACTTTCACTTTTTTTTCCTCTCAAACTATAAGACATGAAATTACATTTAAATCTTTACATTTCTCTACATTTCTTCTTTATAATTTCATTACTCTTCTTTTTCTTTCATTTATTAAACTCGGGATAATACCGTAAAGATTTTGGTTATCATACAGTTTGAGAGGTTATGAAGTTTGAATTCTAACTTGAAGATAAACAAGGTTATTTTTTCGCGCCATGCAGCGGGAGTTTGGTCGTTTTCTCCTTCATATCAATTCAGTTCATCGGAAACCATAAAAGCAATACTGATACCGGTTCCAATAATACTAATACTGTAAACGATGATGTTCTATCATAATCGGTTCGGTTCATTATGATAACGTAATTGTGTGACCACACTCATGTAAGGCCCCGTTCCCGGAGAACTCACAGTTGGACAATCACAGTATTTTTCATATAAAATAAATACATTTCATAAAAACATCGCAGTGGATTTAGTTATCAAAAACCGTTCATGTATTAATATTTGATGTTGCTAAATAATACATCATGGTATTTTAAAACGTATAAAAAGATTCATTCAGTTGTACTACAAACCAACAGTATTATTATGCACGAAATGAATGCCAGTCTTGTCCACCAAGTAGTTTCACCCACATGCCATCCTCAGCAACTAATCACCTGCCAACTGAAAATGCATAAAAGTCAGTGTTGCTGAGTGAGTTCTAGTTTTAAAATTAAAGTCTCTTGTTAATATATAAAAATATCATTTTCTTAAAATACATCCTTTTCATCAAATCCATTACTTCCGTACGTGGTCACACACCATACGTACAAGAAGATAATAATTCTTTATTATCTTTCATCATTCTTCTCATTCATTCATCATTATCTTTCACTTTCTACCGAACCAATGTGCAATAACCCAAAAATTGTGCACGAAGATAGTACTGGGCCTAGGGCCTATAAATAGACCCCGAACATTGTGCACGAAGCTGACTCCAATACCTGGGGCAAGCAACAAGGGTCCCGTTAATCTCTAGTACTGACCCTATATGCATCCTTCGAGTTAGCTAAACCGCACACAGTTGAGCTGACAACCCGTGGTTGTGAACCTCCTTTCATTTGCTTGCAAGACTATCATTCATTCGTTATGTTCCACTTACATTATCATTAATCTTTCGCTTCTTTTATGATAATACTTTACACATATGAGCATAAACACACCATGTAAAGTCACGTAATAATACGTAATATGGAACATAACAACAGGCCACAAACATGAAAAACGCCAACAAACATAACCATCAAAACATCCCAGGGCTTAGTCTTAAAATTTCTATTTCCCAAAATTTCAGAAAATTTTCTAAGGCATTTAGGCGCATGAGCACTATGCAGGCGCACGGGCACTTAAGCGCATGGGAAACTTAGGCGCATGAGGAAATTCTAAGCGCATCAATACTGCTTAGGCGCATGAACCATACTTAGGCATTTGGGCAGTAGGCGCATGGGATACTGTTTGGGCGCATGAACCTCACTTAGGCGCATGGACACTTAGGCGTATGAGCAGCGGGCGCATGAGGTACTGTACAGGCGTATAAGCAGACACTTAGGCGCATGGACAAAATTCCAGGCGCATGGACAAAATTCCAGGCGCATGGGCACTATGTTGGGCGCATGGGTAGTTGTAAATTCGAACTTACACTATTTTTCAGACCCAATCATCGTTTTAACATGTTCTTAACCCAAATCTAATTTACCAAGCACCTAAAACAAGCATATAAACATGAAACACAACAGATCATACACAAACATACATTCACCCGTATAAATAGGGTATAAACATACGGTTAAACATGCTGAAATAAATAAAAGTTAGTTACATGCATTTTCAGCCCTAAAACAAATATAAAACATAAAAACCGGGGATCTAGAACTCACCTATTGCAGCATTCAAGCAAAACTCCACCAAACTCGAGAGCACAATGAGTTCAAACACCTAGACACACCAAAACATAAAACCGAACACAAAAGAACACATAAGCATCGGTCCCGAAGCTGAAAACTCAGCTGAAACCGAATAAAAATGCAAGTAAACACTCACCTTCACCAATTCTTCAGTTTCTCTCTCTAGAAACCGATGAACACAAAGTTCTTCTTTCTTCTTTCTTGTTTCAGCTGAAAGCAGTGAAGAGGAGGGGGATGTAAGGGCTGCCATACCCCTTTTAAACATAAAATAATAATGTTTTGTCCTTTGTACACTTTAGCCCCTTCACTTATGCAACTTCTCCTTTCTTTCTTTATACTTTTCTTTTCTTTTCTTTTTAGCAAATTTTCGGGTGTTACAAGTCCACCCCCTTATAGAGATTTCATCCCTGAAACCTGTCACTTCTCGAACAGTTGTGGGTAATATTGTCTCATCTCTTCCTCAGTCTCCCACACAGACTCGAATCCCTTCCTGTGCCTCCACTGTACTCGCACCAGTGGAACCACTTTATTTCGTAATCTCTTCTCCTTCCGGTCAATGATTGCCACTGGCTGCTCTACATAATTGAGTCGTTCATCCACTTCAATGTCCTCCAGTGGTACAATCATATCTTCGTCAGCTAGGCATTTCTCAGATGAGATACATGGAATGTTGGATGAATTCCACTTAACTCATCGGGTAGCTCCAACTTATAGGCCACATCTCCTAGTAGAGCAATGATTCGGAAAGGTCCTATATATCTCGGGCTTAGCTTACCCCTCTTTCTAAACCGAATGATCCCCTTCCAAGGTGAAACCTTCAGCATCACTTTATCACCCACCTGGAATTCAATCGGTCTACGCCATGATAACTATTGTTGTATGAGAATTCAGCTAACGGTAATTGTTCATCCCAGCTTCCTCCAAAATCAATGACGCTGGCTCAGAGCATATCCTCAAGCGTTTGTATAGTCCTCTCCGATTGACCATCTGTCTGAGGATGGTAAGCCATACTGATATGCAACCTCGTACCCATTGCATCATGGAATCTCTTCCAAAACTTAGATGTAAACCGAGTGTCACGGTCAGACACAATAGACACTGGTACACCATGACAAGTCACAATCTCCTTAATGAAAAGATCCGCCAATCTTTCATATGAATATGTCTCACGGATCGGTAGAAAGTGAGCACTCTTCGTTAAGCGATCAACTATCACCCATATAGTATTGTACCCCCTTGTCGTACGTGTTAACTTCATAATGAAGTCCATGGTGATGTGCTCTCATTTCCACTCGGGTATATCCAAAGGTTGGATCTTCCTATATGGCTTCTGATGCTCTGCCTTTACTTGTAAGCAACTAAGGCACTTACTCACGTACTCCGCCACATCACGCTTCATACCATGCCACCAGTAATCTTTCTTCATATCATGATACATCTTGGTAGCACCGGGATGAATGGAGTTCCGAGTCTTATGAGCCTCATCCATGATTTTCCCCCGTAGGTCTCCATAACGAGGGATCCACATCCGCCCAAAGCGGGTTCTAACTCCTAGAGTGTTCTCACCCAACTCCAAGACCACACCTCTCATCCTTTCAGAGTTAAGGCGCTCTTCTTTCAACGCCTCATCTTGGAACCCCTTGACCTGCGTCATCACATCGGAGGTCATCACCAACTGGTAAGCTTTCACCCGGATTGGCTCGGGTCTCTCCTTTCGGCTAAGGGAATCTGTCACTACGTTGGCCTTGCCCGGATGATAATGGATCTCACAATCATAGTCCTTGATCAATTCCAGCCACCTCCTTTGCCTCATATTGAGGTCCTTCTGCTCAAAGAAATATTTCAACCTTTTATGGTCAGTGAAGATAGTGCACTTTGTCCCGTACAAGTAATGCCTCCAAATCTTCAACGCAAAGACCACGGCCGCTAGCTCCAAGTCATGAGTAGGGTAATTATCCTCGTGGATTTTCAACTATCGGGACGCATAGGCTATTACTCTTCTCCTCTGCATTAGCATGCAACCCATTCCTGAATAAGAAGCATCTGAATAGACCACCAAGTCTTCATTCCCTTCGGGTAACGTCAAGACAAGAGCTTGAGTTAATTTTGTCTTTAATTCCTTAAAAGCATATTCCTATTCCAGACCCCATACAAACTTCACATCCATGCGGGTCAACTTGGTCAATGGTGAGGCTATCTTGGAAAAGTCTTGGATGAACCTCCTGTAGTAGCCCGCCAAACCTAAGAAACTATGGATCTCGGATGGCGTCTTTGGAGACTTCCATTGCATCACCGCCTCAACCTTTGCTGGGTCTACCATGATCCCTTCGGAATTTACCACGTGACCCAAAAACTAAACTTCACACAACCAGAACGCACACTTGAAGAACTTAACGTATAGCTTCTCTCTTTTGAGTGTCTCCAATACTTCACGAATGTGACCGGCATGTTCTTCTTCGCTCTTCGAATAAATCAGAATATCATCTATAAACACAATCACTGGTTTATCCAACATCGGCCGACACACCCGATTCATCAAATCCATGAAAGCAGTTGGCGCGTTAGTAAGACCAAAGGACATAACGAGAAACTCTTAGTGTTCGTAACGCGTGCGAAAAGCTATTTTAGGGATATCTTGCTCCTTCACCTTCAACTGATGGTAACCAAATCGGAGATCTATCCTTGAAAACCAACTGGCACCTTGGAGCTGATCGAACAAGTCATCTATTCTGGGTAGGGGATATTTGTTCTTCACTGTCAACTTGTTCAACTCACGGTAGTCAATGCACATCCTCATACAACCGTTCTTCTTCTTTACATACAAGACCGAAGCACCCCAGGGAGAGATACTCGGTAGGATGAAACCCTTATCCATCAACTCTTGTAACTGAACCATCAATTCCTTCATTTCCAATAGAGCCAATCGATACGATGCTTTGGCAACAGGTTGAGCACCTGGTATCAAATCAATCTGGAACTCGATCTTGCGGTCAGGTGGCACACCTGGTAAATCTTCTGGGAACACGTCTGGGAAGTTACACACAACTGGTACGTCGGCCAATTGTGGTACTGACGCATCCACATCCTTCACGTAAGCCAGGTAGGCACTACATCCATGTTTCATGCACTTCTCTGCCACCACCATCGAAATCACCTTTGGAATCATAGTAACTCGGTCACCGTAGACCGTTACCGAACTCCCATCAGGCGCTGTCAGTCGGATCATCTTCTTGCGACACATAATATTTGCCTTATAGGCTACTAACCAATCCATCCCTAGACCTACATCAAATCCACCTAGGGGCATCACAAATAGTTTAGTAGAGAACCTATGGCCTTCCAGTTCTATGTCGCAATCCTCTATCAAGTTGAAAATCCTGGTAGACTTACCAATGGTAGTTTCTACATCGAATGGCTCATCAATAATTCTACTTCTAACAGGCAACTTAGCACAGAAAGCAGCACAAATAAAGCTCTTACTAGCACCAGAATCAAATAACACAGAGGCACAAGTTTGGTTTACTAGGAACGTACCTAATACAACATCGGGATCCTCCCTAGCCTCCTCCCAGGTCATCGTGAATGCTCTAGATTTTGATCTTTGCCCATCATTCTCAGTCCCCCTCTTTGCCCCAGAACTTTCATCCCTCGACTTCTTGCAATCCCTGCTCATATGACCTTCTTCACCGCAGTTGTAGCACCTCATCACCTTACAATCCCTTGCCACATGACCAGGCTTCCCACATTTGAAGCAAACATTCAGTCCCCACTTGCATTCTCCCGTATGCTCCTTCCCGCACTTGCCACACTTCTTCATCCTCGTGCCTGCCGCCACTACCCTCCGGTCATCCACCCTTGCCTTCTTGTTGTTCGGGGTGAAACTACCACGACCAAATCTTTTCCTATACCAGTTCCTATCACCACCACTCTTCTTACTCACCTCCACCACCGCCACTTCTTCTCTCTCATCATATAACCTCCCTGCCAGATCAACCACCGACCTAAACATACTCGGCCGGGCGGTGATCATATGCCTGCGGATATCTGCCGGCAAACCCTGTATGTACCTCTTAATATTTCTCGACACCGGCGTCACCTGGTCTGGTACCAGCCTCGCCATCTCATTAAACTTAGTCATGTATTGCTGGTGTGTCATAGTTCCTGCCTCCAGCTGTAGGAACTCTCTCTATCTTGTCAAGTTCCCTGTGAGGACAAAACTCCTCGATCACCATCTTTTTCAGTTCACTCCACCTCTTCCTTCCAACAGCCTTGCTGCCCTCGGCCTGGACAATATTGTCCCACTAGCATAACGCCGAGTCCACAAATGAGTGGGTAGCAAATTTCACCTTTTGGTCCTCTCGGTACTCACTGATATCGAGCACCGCCTCCATCTCCCTCACCCATCGGTGAGCAGTAGCAGCATTACCATTTCCATCAAAAGTTGGGGGCTTGCATCTCTGGAATGCCTCGTAACTACACCCCTTGGCGGTCTCCTGCATCGCTTCCTCCTCATCGCTGGAGACAACCATCTAAGTGTCTAGTTGTTCCCCTTCATCATGATCTCTATCATCCCTCCTTCTCCCAGTAGTTTTCTTCTCTCCTCCTCCTTCTCTTTCTTCTCATCCTCCCTCATAGCACGAATAACCTCGGCCACCACAGACGGCAAGATTGTCTGCATGACCTGATGGTCTTCTTCCACAATTGCCTCCTTTACTGAGGCTCTCAAGTTAGCACTCTCATCACCACCCTCATGGTGATGAAGCTCGGGCTCAGCAGGAGCCGTCTCAGAGTCTTATCCTGGTTCCTGGTGACACGTGGCCTAGCACCACGACCACCCATCACACCTCCTCGAGAAGCCTTCGAAGATCTACCACCCGCCATCCTATAAACACTATAAGATTCAAACACCAACACAGTCATTCAAGGTAATAGCTCAGATTATGTCAAGTATAATAAGTCCCTAATTACAGTGGCCAGTTGTGATTAGCCACTTACTTTACTCTCCATCCCCCAAGCATTGTCTATCCTGACTACATCAGTATCCAAATCTACTAAGAGCACATAAATCGGAAAACACACGTACATAATACCGGTTAACATTTAAGAAAACGAATTACCTAATGGCACATAGCTACTTAGGCTGGCATTCCATCATTCGGTTCCATTCTCAGTTTAAGTTTAGGTTTTCAAAATAATTTACCCGTTTCTCTTAAACTTTGGCTCTGATACCAACTTGTAAGGCCCCGTTCCCGAAGACCTCATAGTTGGACAATCACAGCATTTTTCATATAAAATAAATACATTTCATAAAAACATCGCAGCGGATTAAGTTATCAAAAACCATTCATGCATTAATATTTGATGTTGCTAAATAATACATCATTGTATTTTAAAAGGTACAAAAAGATTCATTCAGTTGTACTACAAAAAAACAGTATTATTATGCATGAAATGGATGCCAGTCTTGCCCGCCAAGTAGCTTCACCCGTGTGCCATTCTCAGCAACTAATCACTTGCCATCTGAAAATGCATAAAAGTCAGCGTTGCTGAGTGAGTTCTAGTTTTAAAATTAAAGTCCCTTGTTAATATATAAAAATATCATTTTCTTAAAATACATCCTTTTCATAAAATCCATTACTTCCGTACGTGGTCACACATCATATGTACAACAAGATAATAATTCTTTATTATCTTCATCATTCTTCTCATTCATTTCTCATTATCTTTCACTTTCTACCAACAAGTGCAATACAGCCCCGAACATTGTAAACACGAAGCTGTACTAGGCCTAGGGCCTATAAATAGACCCTGACATTGTGCACGAAGCTGACCCAGTACCTGGGGCAAGCAACAAGGGTCTCGTCAATCTCTAGGACTGACCCTGTGTGCATCCTTCGAGTTAGCTAACCCCGCACATAGTTGAGCTAACAACCCGTGGTTGTGAACCTCCTTTCTTTGCTTGCAAGACTTTCAGTCATTCGTTATATTCCACTTTCATTATCATTAATCTTTCGCTTCTTTTATGATAATACTTTACATATACAGCATAAACACACCACGTAAAGTCACGTAATAATACGTAATATGGAACATAACAACAGGACACAACATGAAAAACACCAACAACATAACCATCAAAACATCCTAGGGCTTAGTCTTAAAATTTATATTTTCCCAAATTTCAGAAAAGTTTCTAAGGCATTAGGCGCATGAGCACTATGCAGGCGCATGAGTACTATGCAGACGCACGGGCACTTAGCGCATGGGAAACTTAGGCGCATGAGGAAATTCTAGGCGCATGAATACTGCTTAGGCGCATGAACCATACTTAGGCATTTGGGAAGTAGGCGCATGGGATACTGTTTTGGCGCATGAACCTCTCACTTAGGGGCATGGACACTTAGGCGTATGAGTAGCGGGCGCATGAGGTACTGTACAGGCGTATAAGCAGACACTTAGGCGCATGGACAAAATTCCAGGCGCATGGACAAAATTCCAGGCGCATGGCACTATGTTGGGCGCATGGGTAGTTGTAAATTCGAACTTACACTATTTTTCAGACCCAATCATCGTTTTAACATGTTCTTAACCCAAATCTAATTTACCAAGCACCTAAAACAAGCATAAAACATGAAACACAACAGATCATACACAAACACATTCCCCGTATAATAGGGTATAACATACGGTTTAAACATGCTGAAATAAATAATTAGTTACATGCATTTTCAGCCCCAAAACATTAAAACATAAAAAAAAAAAAAAAACCGGGATCTAGCTCACCTATTGAGCATTCAAGCAAAACTCCACCAACTCGAGAGCACAAGGAGTTCAAACACCTAGACACACCAAAACATAAAACCGAACACAAAAGAACACATAAGCATCGTCCCGAAGCTGAAAACTCAGCTGAACCGAATAAAAATGCAAGTAAACACTCACCTTCACCAATTCTTCAGTTTCTCTCTCTAAACCGATGAACACAAAGTTTTTCTTTCTTCTTTCTTGTTTCAGCCGAACAGAGAAGAGGGGGATGTAAGTGGCCATACCCCTTTTAAACATAAAATAATAATGTTTTGTCCTTTGTACACTTTAGCCCCTTCACTTATGCAACTTTTCCTTTTTTTCTTTATACTTTTCTTTTCTTTTCTTTTTAGCGAATTTTCGGGTGTTACAACTCACCATAGCCCAAGGTACCAAAATATACTTGACTTTGAATACAACTCTGTTTTTACACAAATTTATATCGGAATGTTACTAAAAAATTAAAGACAATTGCGTATTTGTTTCTGTTTAAAATCTATGAACTAAAGTTATCCCTGGCCTACACGATGAAATTCTGGTCATTTCCCCCGTGTTACACATTTGGTTTTGGTCGTTATCGCTTAAGTACCACAATCGGTAACCATGAAAACGAACACCAAAATCGTTTCCAATAATTAATGGCAACAACATATTGCATTCACATTGAGTAATTTTGTCACGGTACCACAATTGTAACCGTACTCGTAGTAGAAGATTTAAGATGTAACAACATATGACAATACAATGTGACACTTAGGTTGACAGATTAGAAAGAAGCCATGTAAATGTTATAGATTTTCCCTGTAATTAACATAACCTTGCCATGTTTAGATTGCTTATTTTGATTGAAAATGACTTTTGATAAAACTAACTAATTAACTTATGATTTTCAAAAAAAAAAAATTTAAAAATGTTTGGATTAACTTATAAACTAAAATGTTATAAAATAACAAAAAAAACATACTTTTAAAAAAACAAAAAAAAAAAAAGTTAATACAAGATAGAAAAAAAATATAATAGAAAACTGAATCAAAAAAAAATTTAAAAAATCAAGAAGAAACTCTCACTTTACTTTTTAAAATCAAGCAATCCCACCTTATAAACGAAGCAACCTGTTGAATGTTGATCATGCAACCATCCATTTCCCATCTCCAAACCATGTCATCTACACCAGACCCCAACCACAACCAACCCACAACCACAGCCACAGGCGTGATCTGCGTCGGTGACATCCATGGCTCACATAACCAAGCTCCAAAACCTCTGGTCCAACCTCGAAACCCTAATCCCCCAACACCAATTCCACCACGCCCACATCATCTTCCTCGGCGACTACTGTGATCGCGGCCCCGACACCCGCAAAGTCCTCGACTTTCTCATCGATCTCCCCTCAAAATACCCAAATCAAACCCACGTCTTTCTCGCCGGAAACCATGACTTCGCCTTGCAGCCTTCGTCGGAGCCATTCCGCCGCCCCCCCCGACGGCTCGGAGTTTCGCGACACGTGGGCGGAGTTTGCGGTGAATGAGCAGAGGGAGGGTGGTATAAGGGGCCTGGGTATGAGACGATGCATCTGCAGGGGAGGAGGTGGGGTGGGGAGATTACGTTTAAGCATAATGCTGCTAAAGGGACCGATTATAAGGGCTCGATTTATGATGCTGGAACCACTTTTGAATCGTATGGTGTTCCTCATGGATCCCCTGGTATGGTGTGTTCTTCTTTTTCTGATTTGGGGATTGATGTTGGAACTTAAATTGTTGTTCGTGTTTGAATTAGGGGATTTTACAAATTGACTTGAAATGGGCTAATGTGGGTAATATGTTGCAGCTTCTGTTTGTGTGTCAATTATTCATGTGAATTTGGGGATTGAGGCTAGACTAAAGCTGATTTGGATCTGAATTAGGGGATTTGACAAATTGACTTCTAAAGGTCGAAATGTAGTTAATATGTTGCAGCATCTGTGTTGTGTAGATTTGATGAAAGCAGTTCCTGATGAACATAAGAAGTTCTTGCAGATTTGGTGTGGATCCATGAAGAGGTTAGATGTTATTGTTATTGTTGTTGTTGTTGTTGTTACATGATGGATATGCTGTTTGAGCTTATGATCTTTTTGACTAAGGACTTTTGTTTAGGATGATGTGGCCATAGAGACGGAAAAAGGGGTGGAGTTTTGTAAGTTAATCGCGGTCCATGGGGTTTGGAGCGAGGGAAGGATGTTGCAGAGCAGATTAAGTATTTGAAAGCAAAGGATACAAGGATTCCTAAAGTGGAGCCTCTTAGCGGGAGGAAGAGTGTTTGGGACATCCCTCAGGTTGTATTTCATTCGCTATAGTCTTTTACGTGCATCCAACAGTTAGAATCTTTTGATTTGAACTTGTTGTAATCAGTTTTGAGTGTTTGGATCTGAATAGGAACTGAGAACAACACCAACGATTGTGGTGAGTGGTCACCATGGGAAACTGCATGTGGATGGTCTTAGGCTGATTATCGATGAAGGTGGTGGACTCGAACAAAATCCAGTTGCTGCAATTGTTCTGCCTTCAAAGACTATTGTACGTGACACCGATAAATTTAATCTCTAAGATGATGGTTTAATTACTCGATTGTTCTGTCTTGAGAGAGATGAAACACTTTAATATTTATGTGATAGAGTTGGTACTTTGATAACAGGTTTTAAGGGCTGACTCTTAAATACTACAAATAGCATTTTTGGCTTTAATGTCAAAACCTAAATATTTATCCTCCTTACCATTGATCTAGAGGTTTTAACTTTTAAATATGATGTTGACTAGCTGAAACAATATAAACATTTGTTGCCAGAAGAAATATTTGGAGAGATATTCATCCACATAGTCAAAGTTTTTTGATTGAATGTGGGAAATTTGCAAAATCAACTATTGTAGAGAGGAGTTATGTTGTGAGAAGACATGAATGATGAAGATTTGAGTAACATTCATGAGTAAATTGAAAAGGGAATTTAGTAAATGAAATTAGGAGTTTTTCTAATTTTGATAACGTTGTATACTCGAGTCTTTTTTAAAAGATATAAATGAAAGAAAATGAAAAGAATTTATAAAATATTTGTGTTTCTTTTTTTAATGTAGAGAATTTAAAAAAAAAATAAGAAAAAAAGGTTTATAATAAACTTTCCTTTTAAATTTCCTTTTAAATAGATGGATTTGAAGAGAAAGTAATCAAATACAAATACAAGGTTTTGCTATTTACTGACTTGACCTTTACACTTTATTATAACTAGTATGACACCCGTTTTTCGTAGCAGTGTCGTCATCAATAGTGGTATATCTTGAAACGGTAACACTGATATAGTGATATGGTTTGCGTGTTAAAATTTGTAAAAAACGAATATAGCCGGTGGGTGTACGGAGTAACGTAAAGTCTAAACTTAATTAAAGGAAAAAACAAGCAAAAACAAAAATAATTAAACTCATGTTACATAGCGGGGTTAATATTCTTTTTAGCTATAGTTATAAACCGTGGTTGTTTAATTTGCCATGTGGATTTACATTGAATTATAAAAAATATAACAAAGAAATTAAAAAAAAATAAAGACCAAAGATTCTTAAAAAGAATAGGTGTTTCAAGAAGGAAACCACAAACGTTGGTGGTTAATATGGCAAAAGCAAAAAGAACCTTGTTAGAACCTTGTTAATGTAGTTGTATTTTGTAAGTTATATAATAGATTATGTAGCCTCCATTAAAAGGTATAGTTGTAAAACTAAAAAAAAAATTTCTTTTCATCTCGAGGACACATCAAATTTTTAATTTTTTTTTTCTTTCGAACTTTAAGACATGATATTACATTTAAACTTTACATTTCTTCTTTATAATTTCATTACTCTTTTTTTTTCATTTCTTAAACTCTAGGATAATAGCGTAAGGATTTTGGTTATCATAATGTTTGAGAGGTTATCAAGTTTGAATTCTAAGTTGAAGATAAACTAGCTTTTTTACCTGCACTACGCGGGCAGGAGTTTATCGTTTTTCCCCCGACCTACTTGGTTGAAGTTTGTTGCTATTTTCTCGGCTCGTTGGAAACCATAAAAACAAATATCAAAACTGGTTTCCGTCAACGATGTTTTTAGCTCATAATAGGTTTAATTTGTCACGATAATAATGCTTAAAAAGTATTTCAACTAAAATGGCTAAATGGTGGTTTTATATGATTATATGAAACCAATTGTTGTTCTATAAATTATAGAAAAATAGGGGATCAAAAAATAACATTTCATCAAAACAAAAAATTTTATGGCCAAAAACTAAAACCACAAAAAGCACTGTAGCACGTATGTTTTTTTTTAATATATTATATAATGTGGTAGTTTAGTTTAGTTTAGTCTAAAATAGGCGGATATCAGTTCAAAAGATGAAATTTACAAACCTTTTGAAACATAAAAGATAATTTTTGTTATTTTCTTAGTTTAAAATTAATATTTGAAATTTGGTATAATTTAAATGATGAAACCACTACTTAACAAAGATCTACTTGATATCACAGCATAATTTCATAAGAAGATGATCGCTCATCTGGTATGATAGCCTCACTCTCCCTCCCCTCAATCTATTTACTAACTGAAGGCAATGGTGCAATCATGCTCAAATCATTAATGATCTCTTATTCGGTATATCATTGCCCATGTCCATCGTCATGAAGATGAATAAAGAAGGAGAAAGATGAGGACTCGATATCTGAAATGTTAATAAAAACGCTCTAATAATTGTTCTTAAACCATAAACAAAACATCTACAATGTATACCCAGCTTAGCATGACTTGACTATAGGTCAACCATCACAAGCAATGTATATTTGTCAAAGTTCACAAGCAATGTATATTTGTCAAAGTTCATTTATTTTCATCTGATTGGTTAAGCGTATTATTTTATCTAATTTTTCATTGTACTCTACCTTGAAAACATCATTTCAATTAATCTATTGTGTTTAGTGGTAAAAGACCGGAACATTATTGATCTAACAAGTTAAAAGAAAGGGTACAAAAGGCAAAAATAAGAAAATAGAGCATGCTTAACACATCCCATTTTCATGAGGTTAGAAGAGTATCGTTAGTGTGCTCACAAGATGGTATACAAGACACCCTAATGCTTTTCTTCAACATTCTTCACAGAGACCGTCTTGTATCCCAACCACTTCAAATCTTGTAAGAGATAAGTATGAAGGATAGTCTTAAGATGATGTGTTATCATCTTAGTACGAGTTCATGTTGAAGTCAAATGGTGTAAAATCTTACAAACAATTTACACGCACTAAGAAGACGAGATGTCTCCGGGCTCTCAATTGGAAACACACCTTTTGACATGTGTTATGATCTGCGATGTACCTTTACGTCACGCTACTCTGCAAGTCTGCATACACGGCTTTTGTGGTTCTATTGAATTGGTGTTAACTTTCTTTTTGAATCTATGGTTGGTGTTAACATGGTCGGGTTGGTTTGGCTGAATGATACCTAGGGCTATTGTTTGACATCCCTATTTCAAGTGGTTGTGAGTTTAGGTCTTGTTATTAAAAACTACATTTTAAGAGTAGGTATAAAATGTGTATAAGTTCGTCATTAAATATACTAGTGCCATGTTCACTCGAGTGACCTACCTAAGCTTATGACGAATAAAATATACAAAATAACATCTCATGCATATAAGATTTTTTTTAATCGTAACTCACACACTTATTTAATTTACTTCTAATCTACATTTTTATTAATTTACACCAAACCACTGCAAGTAATATTCAAACTTTTGACCTCAAGACCCCAAACGCACACGTTAGTGTTCGTTTTTCAAGTGCAGGCTCCCAAATGATTTACTGAATCTTGCTTGTGTATCACCAAGCCAACTAAGTTGATTTCTATTTTAATTTATACTTTCGCTTTAACTTTTAACTTTTTTGTAAGATATGCAAATTATTTAGGTACTTATACTCCGTCACAACAAAATTCACCTCCGGTTTCAATCTTTTTTTACTTTTATTACAGTTTATAACCACTTAAGCATGTCTTTCACTAGGTTCAGTGGCATGATATTTCATCGGTTAAGTTATGTTATATTTTCACAAGATCATAAAATTCCATAATGCTTAAAAATTATATATTAAACACTAGATAGTTGAATTAACCAGAGTACGCAGCTTCAAATGACAATGATCATATTCTTTTATTGAATTTGATTTCCGCTTTAGGGCTACAAACTCAGGCGTGCACAAGCACACGCATACCAAAAAAATGTTGTTTCAAGGTCTGCGTACAAAACGATTTAACCTTAAAAGCAAATTAAGCAAGGACCGCCATCACGTCTGATGCTCGTAGAACGATATAGTCCAAACCGTCACTCCCTTTAAAATCATTCCCAGCAAATTTGGAGTAAAGAACAGTGTTTCCTGGAGATACTGTTAGCTCTTTTCTATTTCCTTCCTCATCTAATGGACCGGGACCCACTGCAATAACCTGCATATTTATAATTATTTATTACGGTATAACAATAATTAATGCGTAAATAAAGTTATTTATGAGGTTTTTAAATATTTAGAATACATTTCAATTTTATGAATACATTTCAAACGATTACACGACCATATCTATTTATGTTAAAAGGCATCAACCATAACGCACGCACTTAGAATCGTGACACGAACGATTTACTTTACCCAACTATCTAAACTAGTTTAATGGGTTGGCTAGTTGTAAACAGGTTGGCAGTCGCAATCAAGTAAACATGTTAACAGTTGATTGGTTGTGACAAATAGGTTAAGCAGATCGTAAATCCGTCGACCTGTTTAATTAAACAGGTTGACAAATAGATTGTTTAATTAAACGGGTTAAGCATGTGAACCTAAACATGACATGTTTATTAAACAGGTTAAGATATGACAATTTGTGTTGTGTTTCATGTCATATCATGAATTGCCACCCCTACTTTCAACGCGTTTGACATGTACTTTTCAGTTAAATCCTTTAGCTTACTTGTTTGGCCAATTTATGATAAAACATAACCCAAATCGGCTCATTTTAGTCCATAATTTGGGACTACATACATGCAACAAGATCAAAATTGTTTCAATAAACACTTACCGTGCCAGTGGAGGGTTTTTCCTTGCTTGCCTGTGTGAGCAACAAGCCACCAGCTGTAGTTTCCTCAGCCTCCATAACCTAGGCACCAAGTTTCAAACATTTGAAATTAAAATCTTTTGAAATCCTTGTGAATGTAAGTTCAAAACTTATTCACCATATTTCTACCACATCTAGCCTGGGATACAAGGACAAGAACTTTTGTTGACCAACAAGAGGTCAAGTACATAAAATAATAATCAAACAAGTTAAATGATCAATATGACAGCTGCAAAGAAAGTAAAACATCAAAAACATACAAACATCTCATTGAACAGTTTGAAGCATGTTGTTCAAGTTTCAAAATGACATGAAACACCACACCAGAACAGTTTTGAAGTCACTTTTCTATCTTATTTAATCTCAATTGGTAAAACCAAAAGACAGCAGGAGTTAAATAAATAGTTAATAACTACAAGCATTGAAATTTTATATAAAATTTACAACTTCCTCTAGATGAAGTAGAATAATAGAACAATATAAGTTAAAAGAGGCTGGCAAACCTTGATTAGAACTCTATCATTAAGGGGCTTCAAATCCTTCACGTCATCCGTGTCAAGAATACCAACAATGTCATCTTCTTTCAGTAGAAGATGGTTTGAACCATTGAACTCGACCTCTGTTCCAGCATACTTGGAGTATACAACTTGTGTACCAGTCTGAATAAATCAATTAATGGTAGCTTTTCAGCATGTATCGAATAAACATATACTCGAAGCAGCAAAATGGGGAGGTCGGGTAAAAGGTAAACACCAAATCAGGTTGAGATGGGTAATCTTCTATTATGGGTAAAAACAACTAGGGTTGACCCGCAAAAATTTCTTTTGCCTACTTTTTTTATATATAATTGTTGTGTTCAACATAATTGCAAAAGATATCATAATAATCCAAATTTCTCATTTTAGCAATCTAGAAGGTTGCATGCTTTGACCCATTACCTTCTCAGTTAAAAAGATACATAAGACTTGTTTATATCAAGTAATCCAAGTTGGCCCATTTAAGTGAATGGGTTAAAAATTTCCACCACTACAGTATACACATTACACACATATAGAACTTCAAAATGAACAAGCATTACCTTCAAGTTTACTTCCACCTTATGCTGACCAACTGTCCTGCCTTCTCCAACAGCAACAACCTCACCCCCTTGAGGTTTCGACTGTGCTGTTGATGGCAGCAATATACCACCTGCAGTCTTCTCCTCTGCAGCACTAATCTTCACCAACACTCTATCACCCAACGGCTTCAATGTAGTGTACTGCAAGACAAAATGAAGCTCAGGCATCAGAGGGGTACGGTATACATATATCATAGATCCAGTGTTGCAAAAATCGGCATTAATCGCCGATTAATCGGAAATCGGCCGGTCACCTAGTAGATTTTTGCTAATCGGCCAATTAATCGCTAGGCGGTCAACGGTGGTCAAAATCGGACCTAGGCGGACTTAATCGGCCGAAAATCTGTGATTCCGGCGAAATTCCGGTAGGGTACCGGCGACTTTCAAAAATCCGGCCAAAACTTGGAAAATCCGGCTTAAACCTGAAAATTCCGGCCAAATATGTGTATTTTTATATAAAACTGAACTTTTTTATTAAAATTACATATTAAAATGTGTATTTATATATAAAACTAAAAATTATATATAAAAATTCGAATCCAATTAATCCCGATTAATCTTAAATTAATCCCTATTCCCTACCTCGCCGCCCGACTAGCGCCTAGCGATTTTTACAACATTGCATAGATCATTCAATAACGTAAACTTAAAGACTCTGGAAAGTGGAAGAACCGACAAATATTCAATTTTATTGTTCAAAGTAAAGAAAATGAAATGAAACTATCACGAGGAAAGAGCATAAACATCCTAATAAAAAAAATAACAAATAAATATCACAACTTACACCAGCTTATTTAACCTCACAATTGTATGATTTCTACCATAACGAAGATTTATATGTGAAAATCAGAGATTATTGGTATCTTTGCCAACTGAAACTTGTGAACAAATTTGTAAAGGAAACCCAAAACTCACTCTTCGAAACAAGAAAATTAACCTTGAAACACAAAGAAAAACACAAAGTCCCAATTGAAGACAGCAAAAGCTTAGTATTTAAATCTCTATTTCTACCTCAACGAGTTAACCCACCTAGCTTAAACTTCACAAGAAAATTTTAACTAATCAAATGTGACACATATGATAGTATATAAACTTGCTTCTTAAGAGAAATTACAAAGAACAAAACAAAGCTACCACAAAACCAATGGCATTATAATTATAATCAAATAGAAAGAGAAATCGAGGTAATCTCCATCATAGCAATTTAGCTAAAATGCAAAACGCCCAAATCGAACCCTCTAACTGAAATTAAGCTTCGATTATCAACATAACCTCTCAAAAATTATGAAAACTAATTGTAGGATTTGACAACAGTGGTGTAGCGATTAACCTTTGGAGCAACAGTAGTGGCAGCTTTGACAACGAGTCCACGGGTAGACCCGAGAGTTAAACCACCACCGGTTCTAAACGACACCGATGAAACCTTGACTGCTGACGGCCTGAGACCTTCAAACGGTGGCAGAAAAACGCGTGACGAAGCGGCGGTGGTCATCTGAGCAGCTGCCATTGTCTAAATTCGAACTGCAATAGCAAAATCAGATGAATTACGCGAATATACTGCCTCTGTCTCAATTCATTTTCATCTTTTGAAACAAATGTATCGCATTTAACGTAGTAATCAAAGTGCAATTAGAAGATTATAATATTAAAAGGGAAATTGAAGGTGAGAATTAAGCGATTACCGAATGGAGAGAGAGAGAGAGAGAGAGAGGATAATGAGTTGGTAGGTTGCGAAATGAAGATGAAGAGGATAGCAAAACCCTAGAGATGGAGGTTTATTATTGCAAGAGATAAGACGCTTCCAGAAGCTTTTGTATGTCCTTGATACGATGCCGTTTTCTCTGCGATGCGAAAGTCAAGTTGTAATAAGAAATTAAGCAGTAGGATATGTCGCGCGTTGCGACGGTTTGTTTTTTAATGTTGATACGTAAATAAAAAGTATTTTGTAAAAAAATTGTTGTAACATTAAAAATACGAAAGCGAACCTTAAAAAATTATTTAAGTAAAATCTAAAACCGTGTAAAACGGTCACATGTCCTGATTTAATATTTAAAAGCATATTTTGTTTATTCAATTTTTTCTTTGAAAGTTAAACTTGCAGAAAATTTAATGCTTAAAGTATGTGATGCGTAGACAGCCAATTATCATTATAAAAATAAATAGAAATAAATTTAATGCTAAAAGTATGTGATGCGTAGACAGCCAATTATCATTGTAAAAATAAATAGAAATAAACATGTAGTAGAAGGCTTGAACACGGGTAGAATTGAAAAAAAGAATCTTAGAAACCATTGGACCAATCTTAAACTATGATTTTAATTTGCAGCATATAATAGTTAACTTATAAAAAAACGACAATATAAATATAAAAAAAATATTGTAGCTACCGATCTAAGTTTTTAATATGTATATATAATATATAATATCAAAAAAAAGAAAAGCAAAAAAAACCCAATATATATTTAATATATAATATATATATCAAAAAAAAACAAAAAACAAAAAAAACAAAACCGCCGACATAAGGGATTAATAAGAATAGAATAGTGGTATTAAAGCATTCACAGTACATTCCTTATCTTTATCCATATAATTATACTAAAAACACTATTTTTTCTCTCATCTTTTTAATTAAATAATATTTTTTTATACATTTATCACCATATTTTCTCTCTCCTACACTCACAACAACTTTTAAAAATATTAAAAAATTATGAGGGTTGAATAGTAATTCTTTAAATTTACAGATTAAACAGTAACGTTTCTCTCTCCTCCACTCACAACCACTTACAACCATTCCGTATAATTTAAGGATTACACTCACATAAATATACCAAACCGGCTGTGAATGCTCTACATGCGGTTTGTTTGTTGAGATTTAAAATATATTACAGGCATTTATAGAATAAGATTCGGATTATACCTTTGTATTCTTTAAGAAAAATATTGTTTGATTTTTAATTTTTACAGACTATTAAAATAAACTGAAATTTGAATAAACAGATTTTTTAACTTAAAAGAGTTTTTCAACATTGAAATTTAAATTATAGTTAGACAACACTAAAATAATGTTCATAAAATCATAATAACATTTTCTAAATCATCTATTTCATAGTTTGCATTGACTGCTTAGCAATTTCATCTCGTAGCCGATTCATATATTCCCGATCCGATACAGTACCATGTGCTTCAACCTCGTCTTCATCAGCATCAACGTGCACATAACTATTTTGTAATGACACATTGGGTTGATCGTATTGTGTAGAAAACTCATCACTCAAACCCTCATTCCTTATAGAATTATGTGGCGCGAAATATGTAATGGTAGTGTTTCTTCGTGTAACCAAGGAAATGGTGGTCATCCTCCTCAATGTAGGGAATCGTGCGTTCAAGACACCAAAAGCACGCTCAATGGCATTCTTTAGTTTTGCATGTGCATGATGAAAACCTCTAAGCCATACCTCACGTTACGATATGGAGCCATAAATCCTCATATGTGTGCATATGCGGCATCACAAATTAATATTTATCTATAAAGATATACATTAATTAGAATTAAGAACTAAGATAGAAATATTTGACAAACCATAAGCATACCTGGTGGTGGAAACGGGAATAGTGCATTTGATAATATTCTAAAATCATGTGTTACCCCTTCCCAGCCGGCCACAATGAACGTAAAAATCATGTTGAAGTCACAAATTGCTAATACATTTTGATAATAATCTTCTTTTCCCCTTCCTTTATATAAATCTTGTTTATTAGCAGAGACAATAGCATGTATCAAAGTTCCATCTAATGCAGCAACCGCTCCTTTAAAAATCTATTATAGCCTTTTGTCATGTCCCGGAATATTGGGATTCGGATTGAAAGAAGTTGGTACTTTCATATCTTTGGTGAAAAACATCATTTTATCCAAGACTTCATAAAATATTTTATGAATTGTTTACTTTGAGTGTTGAAATAAACGCTTAATTACCACATAACGTTGATTATGATCGATTATCATAAAAAACATAGCCATCTTTTCCTCAACCGGTACATGATTACTATCCTTTAACGAATAATTTATTCTAAGATATGCACATAGTCGAACAAAGGATTTATGAGACATACGTAGTATTTCAATGCATTGTTTGGGATTTCCTTTTAATAACTCTAATGTGTATTTTTGTCTCGTCATACACGAATCATTGTCTTACATTTGTTTCAAACCTCTTCTTCAAAAAAGAGACATACAAGTACATAAGAATTACAAGGAGTATTTTCTTATTATAGTCCACTATGATCATGTTTTAATAAAACATAAACAACCATTAAACATAAACAACCATTAAGCATATAATGTTTTAAAAAGCATATACTGTTTGCAACATAGCTAAAAAGCATATAATGTTTGCAACATAGCTAAAAAACATATAATGTTCTTCACTGCTTTATTAGTATTAAATTTTTAGCTATCATCGCAATCCACCATTTTAATACCTCGGGAATATACGGCAATGTCATCCATGCCTCTCTTATGTGTAAGGACGCTCCAAAAATAAGAAAAGCAACTAAAAATAGAGGATCTACCAGATCTAACCCAACCAAATTTAACATATTAGAACATTCAAGAACTGTTGACCATTCTTTGCCTTTAATCAAATAATGTAGAGCCTTTTGCATATGAAGTGCTAAATCATCAGCAGTGATACATGATGATTTTGAGGTTTTTGTCTTTTTATTTGGATTAGGCTTAAAAGTATGTTTAGAAGTAGGCTTAGAAGTATACTCAGTAGTAGGTCAGAGGTCTGATGAGAAGTATGCTTAGAAGCATCATCTTCTGTGTCATGAATAACAATTTCTATAATCATAAGTGGTTTTTGACAAGAAGATGATTCAATCATTGATGTTGTTTGGGTTGAGGTCCACTTGCAATTCCTAGTGGTAGTATTACCATCAAACAATTATGCGTAAAGTTTTGGAAAAAGCAATGACACTGTTTTCAATAATGCAATCTTCGGATGCCTCTAAACCCAAAGTAAAAAACGTTATAATTTTTTGTTTTGTATTTATATGTTAAAAAATAATATATATAAACATACCTTTTTAAATTCTTCCCATTCCTCATTCGTTAAGATAAAAGTATTTGTTTGAGCATTGTATATGTTGCCAGTTTTGTTTTTCAAATGTATATGGCTTTAAGATTATCATAGGCATTTTTCATTTGTTTTTTAGTCAAATCCAACCCAAAGTTTTCCTTAAGAACTCTTTCTAACTTATTCCATAAGTCTTTGTGCAGACTCAATCTTTTTTTTACCCATAGTGTTTCTCTTCAATGCAAGTCTCTAATAAGCATTTAGTTGCTTATTTGACCATTGTTGTTTATCTTCCATTTCTATTAATCAACAAACAAGCAACAAACATATAATTCTCAATTTCAATTGATAAACTCAAAATGAACACAAACCAAACCAAATCACAATTCAAACCATATCACAATTTACTAGTTTCCAAAAATCATATTACCTAAATCACAAACCAAACCAAACCAAATCACAAATCAAACCAAAAAATAAACTACAACAACAAATACAATTTACTAGCTTCCAACAAATCATACTACCTAAATCACAAACTACTACAACATATACAATTTTCTACTTTCCAATAAATCATACTACCTAAAACACAAACCAAACCAAACCAAACCACAATTTACTAGTTTCCAAATCATACTACCTAATTCACATACCAAACCAAATCACAAACCAAGCCAAATCACAAACTACAACAACATATACAATTTACAACTTTCAAACAAATCATACTACCTAAATCACAAACCAAACCAAATCATAATTTACTAACTTCCAACAAATCATACTACCTAAATCATAAACTAAACCAAATCACAAACCTCTAAGCATGTTAATGATGTTAAAAAAGCAAAGAATAGCATAAACAACAACCCAAACCAAAGAAAATCACAAACCACAAACCAAATCACAAACCACTAAACCAAACCTCTTTCTAAACAAACCAAATCATAAAGCAAAGCAAATCACAACCCACTAACCAAAGGTGTGGCATGCAACGACGACGGCTAGAGGTGTTTCGTGCGACGGCGGTGGCCGGAGGAGAAGCGTGCGATGGCGGTGGTGGGAGGACTTGCATGCAATGGTATAGGCAGGGGGTGGGGGAGGGTGTGACGACGATGGCAGGAAGGGGTTATAGGTAGGCAACCGAGAGGGGGGTGGAGGTAGGGCAACCTTGGGGTGGAAGTTGGGAGGTGGAGGTGATTTGTTTTAAGAGTTTGAGAAGATGAGGTGTGAAGTTGATTTTTAGGTCTGCACCAAAAGAGGTCAGGAAGACATTTTTTAATGAAAGATCTTCCAAAAAACAAACACTCTACAGACCTAAACGTCTGTGCATGGTCTGCGCGACGCAGACAAAATATGTCAGGAAGACCTTTTCAGAAAATCAACACCACCTTAGTGTTTTTAAGAAATGATTTTAAACTATTTATATTAATTTTGACGTTTTAGGTTGGACTTCTCTAGAAATTACTTATTATTTATTCTTTTTATTAATTTCAAATTTTGATCATCAACTAGAAAACTAATAAAAAGTATAACTTATAACGTGATACTTCAAAACTAGAATTACTTAGTAATACATGTCAAATAAAACCGTAAGCAATTAATAATCTTTCTCGGTTAGCATGATTTGGTAATTGTAGTTAGCAATTTGATTCAAATATTCGTCAAAACATGTCAAATAAAACCGTAAGCAACATATATACATCCCTTAGTGTTTATTCGTACGTACAAACCAAAATACCCTTGGTTTACACCGAGGGTAAAATGTACGACCAATACAAATACTTTTTAGGTCTTTTTATTTTTACACCTTAAAAATAAGAAATGTTTTGACTATACACATTCTAAATGCTATGGTCAACACACATAATCTATTTCACACCATGGATGCCACCAGCAGTAGCTTTTTCAGTCCCATGCCCGGAGTCAAAGTCAACAACCGGAAGATCGCCTGTAGTTTCATCATCTCCTTCTATATGATCCACAATACCATCGTCCTCGTGCTCCAAATCATCGTCTTCTACACTTCGAACAGTCGAAGTGGCAGAAGCGGTCTGTGAAGGTTGCTGATTGGCGAATTTTGGGGAGTCAGGGTTTGACCCCATTTTCCCAACATCTGCATCAATCTTCATTTGATTTGTCAAATGGTTGAGCCATAACAATAGTTCAACGATATAAGCTTCTGTTGATCCTTTGTCTGCATGGTTAAATGTTTCAATCCGGTTTATGTCATTCAGCCCATTTGGCTTCCTCCCTCCTCCTGAACTGCATAATTCGCAAACCAGATTCGGTTTTCAATGCATGTTGCTTTTGACCCGTTTATATATACATTGAAAGATTTGGATTATGTTTTATCTTTAACGGGTCAACTGGGTTTAGATTGCTATTGTATATTAACTAGTTATGAAGAAAGAATAGTAAAGTATCAGAATTTGTTAGTTTGACTCAACCCGTGTTGACATGTAACCAAACCCGTCAATCATTATTGCAAAGTCACTTTTTTTTCCTTACTTTTATTTATTTATTTATTTATTTTTATAACAGCTCCTGATTTACTCTTATTAACACTTGTACATTTAACCCTTGACTTTTTGAATAGAAGGGAGGCATCTTAACTTGTACATTTAACCCTTGACTTTCTATAACAGCTCCTGATTTACTCTTATTAACACCAAGATGTCCCGACTATTGCACATTAACTAGTTATAAAAGAAAGTATATAAAAGCATCAAAATTTGCTATTTTGCCTCAACCCGTGTTGACCCATAACCCAACCGTCACTTTTGTCACCCATAATAGTTTCCAGTGGTAAACAGTATTTCAAAACGAATAAGCGACTCACCCGGTGTCTGCCCACTCACCAACCCAACCGAAACCATGATGAGCCCTGTTGAAGGAACAGGATACAAAACAAGAAAAGTGAAAAAGTTTGTCAGCTAAAATGGGCCAAAGGTAAAATTTGGTTTTTGTCTGCTTACTTTGCTGTGTTTATGGCTACTGGAGAAAACCAACATAGTGTTTTTTCCATTTCGGCTTTAATAGCTGGAACATCAAGCTGCAAAAACAAATTATATTATATTTCTAGAATTTAATTGGTAAAGTTGAAGTTCTTGTAAATAACCGGTGCAATTTTGGAGCTTGTATGCCTTAAAATATAATAGAGTAAACTTCACTTTTGCTCCGATGTAAATAACGGTTTTCATCCAAACGTTTTAAAATCGCGATTTTGCTCTTTGTGGTTTGCAATTCTTCTCGCTTAACTCCAACCCACTAACACCGTTAATTAATTCTCTTAAAACAAGGGCATTTTGGTCCTTTTACTTATAAGGATAATTAGATAACTTATTAACATACTTTATAAGCTAAGGGATTATTATGTAAATATTCAAACTAAATAACAATAAAAATATCTCACCCTCTTTCTTTCACTTCCAGATCTAAATCACCACCACCACCACAATCACCACTGCCACCACCACAATCACAGTCACCACCACCACCATCGGACTCCATCAAGATAGATAGTCGACCACTACCATCACAACTACCACCATCGACCTCCACCTCCACCAACACAACCACCACCGTTCATCTCCACCTCCATCAACACAGCCACCACCGTTGACCTCCACCTCCACTAACACAACCACCACCGTTGACCTCCACCTCCACTAACACAACCACCACCGTCGACCTCCACCAACACAGCCACCACCATGGACCTCTGTCTCCACCAACACATCCACCACCGTCGACCTCCACCTCCACCAACACATCCATCACCGTCGACCTCCACTTCCACCATCGACCCGTCGCACATTGGAAGGTTTTTGGGAGTTCTTGGTCACTCAAAACTCTAGATCGCGCTGTGATTAGGGTTGATTTTTTGATTTTGTGATTTGGGTTTTAGGGTTTGGTTTCAGTATGAAGATGGTGAGATGGTCTGATGGGTGGGGTTGATGGTTATTTTTAGGATTTAGGTCCATGTGTTTAGAGCTAAGAAGGTATTTAGGTGATGGCGGTGTTACGGTTGCAGTGGTGGTGGTGTTATTGGGGTTAGTGATGCAGTGTTTGTGATGGTGGTGGTGTTGTAGTGTGGTGGTGTTGTAGTGTGGTGGTGGCGGAAGTGGAGCGATGATGGAGGTGGGTGGTGGTGTGATGGTGGAGGTGGTCAGGTGGGTGTTGGTGGCAGGAGGTGGTAGGGTGGGTTTTGGTGTCGGGTGGGATAAATATGGAAGAGTGGTTGTGATGGTGGCAGGTGGTTGTGTCGGTGATGGAGGCCGGTGGCGACGTCGATGATGGTGGCCGTTGCGGCGTCGATTAGGGGCGCCGGTGGCGGTGGGGATTGGAGTTAGCTAGGGCTGCAAACGAACCGAACGAACACGAACAAGGCCTTGTTCGTGTTCGTTCATTAAGAAATAAACATGTTCATGAACTGTTCACGAACACTTACCGAACGGGTTTCCTTGTTCGTGTTCGTTCATTAAGAAAATGAACATGTTCATGAATTGTTCACGAACACTTACCGAACGCAAATGAACACAAACAAAATCAAACGAAAACAAACAAATGTTCATGAACATGACGAACACAAAGAAGTCCATGAACACAAACGAATACAAATGATCACATATTTATTTTATAAATAAAATCAGCATTTTCATCATAAAATTTACAAAAAATAAATAAACATGTAACATAAATATCCAAAAACACTTGATATACTTGTCATAAAAATAACTAACACAAAAACTAAGAACATAATCGAACATATTAACGAGCATAAACGAACACATTATCGAACGTTCACAAACGGACATTAACGAACATAAACGAACACATTATCGAACGGTCACGAACATAAATGAATGAACACGGCTTGTGTTCGTATTCGTTCGTTTAACTAAACGAACTAAATTTTCTTGTTCATGTTCGTTCATTTACTAAACGAACGAACATAAACGAACTTCCCGCCGAACAGTTCACGAACTGTTCGCTGAACGTTCAGTTCGTTTGCAGCCCTAGAGTTAGCTTTTAATAAAATTACATAACTAGTCCTTTAAATGAATAAATGGCATAATTAGTCGGTATCAATAAATTGACTAAAATACCCCTAGAGTTAACAGAAAAAAACTAACGTTGTTAATAAGTTGGAGTTGATTGAAACGAATTGCAAACCACAGGGAGCAAAAGCAAGATTTCGAAACGTTTGGATGAAAACCGTTATTTAAACCAAACCACAGGGAGCAAAAATGAAGTTTACTCAATATAATATGATCAACTTTGATCTGTTAAGCTGCTCGACCAATTTCACTTGTTCTCTTTCTAGTTATATTTTAAATATGGCCAGTTTGAGTTAAATCATAACTAAACTAACCCATTTTTGCAAATGGGCGAAATTGCCACATCTAGTTAAAATTGTTTGGCTGGAGACGAGCTGAACATTTAGCATACCTTTTTGTCTACATGAAATGAAGCTAGTCTGGATCGATAAGATAATTCTATATCGGGTGGAAGGCTCTGGTATAAGGTGCTTCTTGCAATGGAAGTCATTGGGCTGCTTCGAGAAACCTGATAAAATAAGACAACCATGTGAAACAACGAGCCCGAAAGACACCAAAAGCTGAAATTTAAGCAAGATTTTGTATGCTAGTACATTGTGAACATGTAGAACCAATATCCAAACTTTAAGGAAAAAAAATAAAAGGGTTTACTCACGATTGAGTCGATTTGAAGGACAATATTGGCATAATGCAATGCAAGACCAGCAGGTCCAAGCCTATGCTGCATGTTTGGGCAACCACTCGATGCTGCATTATCATGTCATCATCAAAAACTAGATACCATGAGTATGAACATTACATATATGGAATTATGGATGATCATAATTCAATAAAAAAGTTTGGTTTTTATCTAGAATACCCTTAATTATTGTCAAAATTACTGAAATCATGGGTGCCAAAATCATTAGCATTAATAAATATTAAAATATGGATGATTCTTTAGGGAATAGGTTTAGTTGTTAGTAACGTTTTGGACAATTTTTTAATTTTCACCAGATAGAGGGGTTACTATATATATAAGTCAAACCTACAAACAACATGAGGACATACATGCAGATTCAAAGGCGTTTTTCATCCGTCGGTTTAAAAAGATGACAGTATCGACAAGCTTTTCCATAATCTGCATCAGATAATAAGCTTAATCCATCAATTATCAGAATTGTCAATTAATTTAAAGTAGAATTTAATGATAGAAATTAGAAGTTGCTAGATGGTCAGGTTGGTAAGGGGTCAAACGGGTTTACATCTTCCATACTCCTAGACCAGAGGGACTTTTTCTTCAAAAGTTTTACTTGCTTCATTTGGCCTTTCAGTTCTTGCTTAAGATACAGCTCACGGCCTGCAAAAAGCACAATAGGCTTATCTGACTGTCATATAAGTTTTTAAATTTAATAATTTCTTTTCCTTTACTAGTATCAACAAAATTTCTTTGACTT
Source organism: Flaveria sonorensis (assembly GCA_025506505.1). Lineage (NCBI taxonomy): Eukaryota > Viridiplantae > Streptophyta > Magnoliopsida > Asterales > Asteraceae > Flaveria > Flaveria sonorensis. The sequence continues at coordinate 50,150,634 of CM046440.1, read as the reverse complement.
GTCCTTATTATGGAAGTCTTAGACATTATTTTTACTAAAATTTAAAATGTATACATAAAATCAAACATCGCGAGCTTTGGAGCTACCCTGTGATGTGTTTTCCAAATAGATATTTTGATAATTGAATTATGGTTTGACCTTTTGGAACAGGAGTTGAATTAGGCCCTCCTTGGTTCTTTTGTTGGTCATCTTGCTCCAGTTTGTCCAATACACATAATTCTCTGTACAAATCCTGCAGCCCAAAAGGTGATGGATTAGCTCAGATATCATGTAAAGTAGTAAGTTGAGACTTTCTGCTAGTTATTCAAGGAAACCCTTTTTATATAGAATACATGATAATCTAGCCGAGAAATATAATAATTGAACATCAAGAAAAGAACGTACATCTGAGAAAAATTATTGTGGGACTAAAGGACTATTAAGAAAGCGGATTTTATTTGGGGTGTAACACGATTCTGGAAGCAACTATAATACCTCTATATTCATTCCAACTTGAGAGTCTGGAATCGTTGGTAGTCAAATTCATCGTGTAAACTTATCATGTAGGTTCCCGAAATGTAATATTCATCCATTTTAAGACTAGATGTTTAAAATAATTAGCTCCCACAAAATAGATGTTTTGATTTGTGTTATAAAAGTTATCATCTATATAAGACTAGTTATGTATTAATTGTAATTATCATAGTCTAGAAGGTAACTATGTGTAATATCTAACTCTAGAAGTTGACAAACACACACATGATTATCAGATGATTACAAATCTTATTTTATTACATGTGATTATATGTATTTAATTTTTTAATCTTGGTGTCCAATTTTTTTGGCTTCCAATAAACAAAAGATCTTATAACTTGGGATGCTTACGGCTGTATATTGAACCAAGTTTAGCAACTGCTCCATTGTTACTTCTGGATCTGCCTTCAATTGCTTAGGACGGGTAAGTCCCCTGCACTGTCTGAAAAGCATATATATGCAAAAACTGAGTGAAAATTATGTGAACATTCACAAGTAGAGGTGGCAAGATGGATAGGTTCGGTAACGACTCAAAATGAGTTGAGGTTGAAACGTGTCATTTTTAGTATGGTTCTTCTGATTGCCCGCAAACACCTTTTTTGCCAATTTTTAAAGTAATTATTGTTTTAAATATTATTAACAAAATAATAGTTTTACAATAAAATCTAAATCTTTAAATAAAATGAGAAGAGGTTATATGCTATAAAAATTTAGGTGGCTTTCAACCTCGGCTCAAACCATTCCCTCTTTTAGTTAAAAATTTTGACAGGTAAACCACGACTAAAATAGACCCGTTCATAAATAAATGAACTGGAAATTTGGAACTGCCACCTCTAATAACAAGATATATCATAACAATATAAAAGTGTCCTAGTTACTTCTCAAAATAAACATCCAGATTGTGCCACTGAGGATCTTTACATTTATTTCCAAACCGAACCACTTCTCCAGTAAAGATTTTCAGCTCTGCCCTGATTAACCACATATTCCATCAGCTAAACTAATACCAAAACAAATGGTTCATGAACAGAATGGATAATTTATGAACCTCTTATCTGTCGCAACGATTCTTAAAAGTTCATCCGCGTCTTTAGATACTAAATTTTGTACGCCTTCAGAAAGAAAAACTACTTCTTTTAAATGTTTTAGATTTCTATTTGAGAGAAAATTCATAAGGCTAGAACCCTTCATGATAGTATTGGCAACCTCAAATGACAATATGCATAGTTCATTGCCTTTTGTTGTGGGTCCTGTGACAAAAGGACTACCCGAATTTAAACTTTTCACACTACTTCCAAGAGTGTCTAATACATCCACAGCCTTTTCTATCCCTATGCTACCAGCTTTGAGTGCACTCACCTGAAAGCATTAAGCATAAAGTAATGGTTAGAGATAGCAATATTGGCAGGCTGGACAAGTTGGGTAACGGGTCAAAAGTAGAGACTTTTAGTAATTTCAAAACGAATTGGGTTGGGTGGACCCATAAACACTTTCCTTATAGTTAGTTTCCTTATTTGACCCATTTATATTATACTAATTATCAAGTTTTGTATGCAATACAAATGGTACTATATGTTTTATGGGTTGTACTTTCTTTTTGTTTCTTTTTTTAATCTCTAACTTTTTTATTTTAACTCGATACTTTTACATCTTTTACAATTTAGGTTTAATATTTTTTTTACTTTCAACTTTGGACCCCTATATTTTTCATATTTTACAAATTTTTCGTTTTACGTTTCGGTTTCAATTTTACGAGTTAACACGCCGTAGCGTGCGTGTGTGGTTAAACCTTTTTTCGCATATTATTTTCACTTTAATGGCCCCATCACAACGCACTGATCCTAGATCGATTTACTTATTGTTCTATATGTTTTATGTTCCGCTTGCGTCACTGCATGGTTCAATGTTTTTACATCTACTTTTCATTCGATTTATTTTCTTACGTTTTTATGATTTTCTAGTGTTGGTGGTCACTGGCGCTGGTGTGCCATTAGTGTTACTTGGCATAGTTTTACGCCTACCGCTGCAACGCGGGGGGCTTAATACTAGTTTGGTATAAAATACAAACCAATTTGATCAATCATAAATAGTGGTTTGAAAATCCCACCTCTAGTAATGGAGGTAACACCATAATATCTAAAACGTTAAAACTAAGGGGGCGTTTGGTACGCGGAATTTGTTGGAATTGGAATTTGAACTGGAATTAGAAGGAATTGTATTTGGAATTCAATAGTTTTCAAAGGATTTGGAATTCAATGGAATTATCTATAAACGGAATTTAAATTCCAAATGCATTTTTAATGACAAAACACTTGTAAAGGAATAGAAATTTATCACACAGTGCAAACCGCCACCACCTCCATGACCATTGATCACCGCTGCTACATACCACCGATTGTCGCTGCCGTCACCGCCGACAATCGACCGCGCCCAATGACCGCGCTCGTTGCCAAAAATCGACCATACCCCACTGCCGCCACCAACCGATCACACCCGTTTTCGAGATCCGGCAGTCTCTGTCGAGCGCGTCGGCACCATGCGGCGGTCGGGGGCGGCGGTCGTGTGCGTCGAGGTCGGGCCGCGTTAGCGGCGGTCAACGGTGTCAGCGGTCGTGGGCATCGGTGGCGATCCGCGGTCGGAGGCCAGCAGTGTCGGGAAAGGTCGTCGCTAGTGTTCGGTTGGCGGTGGGCGGGGTGGTAGGTGTCGGTCGGTGGCAGAGGTGGGGTCGGTGGAATTTGAAATCCTTCAATATTTGTAAGGATTTTGAAATCCTTCATTTGAATGAATTTAAGGGAATTAATTCCAATTCCAATTCCTTTTGCAACCAAACACGTTAAGAATGGAATTCAAATTTCAATTTCAACGAATTCCTACCAACCAAACACAATGAACAATGGAATTCAAATTCTAATTCCATTAAATTCCATTGAATTCCTACATATCCAAACGCCCCCTAGAGATTTTCAACTAGCATATAAACTCTTGGTTGCAAAATGTGAACCATAATGTGATGATGCGATAATGAGATTGCATCGCCATAGTCGATGAGATGCGATTCCATGCTCTTGTGATGAGCTTGACGCGTGATGCATTCGGATGCGACCCATAACAAATTAGACCATCAATTACAATGGGTATGATTTTTTCAGATCTTATTGAACAAATTTAACCATCAATTGAACAAATCTAATCATCTGTTGAGCAATGGGTTGAGAATTTGAACAAATTAGGCCACTGATTAAACGAATAAAACCAGAGATGAATGATGTGTAGTATTTTATTATTTAAAAGTTAATAATTTGGAAATTATCCATCAACAATTTGAACTATTTTTTTTTAATAACTAACACCACGCATACATGATGCCTGCTCATCATGCATCAGCTTTGGGATCAAACGCATCAGAGTACCACACACTTTTTAAAACTAAGAATACACTAGAAATGGAAATGTTCAAAAATTAGCCAGTATAGATGATTCACCTACCTTGAAGCTTCTAGATCTTGATTTCTCCGACAAAGTTGCAGGGATGCGAGGTATCCCATCATAAAACTCATCCTCTTTGCTACTAAATCCATTCACATTCTTTTTAGGACTAAAAACCTCTTCTTTTGTTTGCTTCCTTTCAAGAGTAGAATTACCGGTGTCCATTCTCGAAGGAGTCAAGTCACCTTGCAAATTTGAATGCTTCAAGTCACGAGCTCCATACGCATTGGTATATGATGATGACCCCTTTTTACTGATTGAACTCTTTGAAGATCGCGCTCCCATAACTCTAATGAGTGCAAACAAAGGCTCCACAAATCTTAGCACACCTAGATCATTAGCAAAAGACATAGGGTGTCAATTATCAAACTAGTTATGTAAAATCAAACTTCATATTTAGAGCCACTAGCCCACTACAACAGCACAATCCATACATTTACCCTTTGTGGTTTAACTCAAATAATTAACAGAAACAGTTCACATAAACTCTTTGCAATCAATGCATAACGATCAAGTTCTTGACTAATGATTGCTAGTAATCACCTTCTAATCATCATCAAGATACATTCAAAAGAAAAAAAAAAACTGATGAACCCACAAAAGCAAATCACAGTAATCATACAAAAAGACAGACCAGAAACACTTATATTGCAGTAATCGCCACAAATTCAAACCTTTGTAGCAAATTTAATTCAAAATCTTGAAACCCATCGTGATTTTCACATCATGGGTTCATGGGTCGACTACTTCAAACACCAATTAAACTATGGACAAAAGATTAAAAACCCAAAATAAATAAACAGATGTTAGAATGTTGATTGAAGGAAAGATATGATTACCGAATAAAAATGAAATCTTTATGAAAATCCCAAGTGGGTTTAGGGTAAAGACGAACCCTAGAACAAAGAGGAGGATGATCGCGAAGAAAGGTGTCGGAAATGGGGAAGAATCGAAGGGGTCAAAGTTGATGTGCCATTCACAGCTCATACGAGGAAAAGACTGCAGTTTTTATCAACGTTTTCTTTGTTTCGTATAATAATTTATTTATAACGACTATAAGATGCCCCACATTTAGTTTTTTTTATTTATGACGTCTGTTATACATATACGTCCATATGCGTTATTTGGAAACTACGAATACTGGTCAAATTGTACAACAGGGTCTCGTATTCTCTAAGTCAAACGATCAAACTTGTAATGTGTTCCTCGTCTTTCACGGTCGTAAGTTTATACACGGGCTGTGACGACTTATACAGCCCTCAGACATTTGTCAAGTATGTATCGTTGAATTTAGTTTTTTTATAATTATTTGACACAATGTATGTTTTAGATATGTGTTTTTTTTTGGATTGTTTGACACGATGTATTTTTTCTTGATGTGTTTTTTTTATTTTATATTTTTGAATTATTTGACACGACGTGTGTTTTTTTGATTTGTGTGTTCTTTTATTATTTGACAAGACGCATATTTTTTCCATATGTGTGTTTTTTGTTTTTTAAAATTATTTGATACGACATAATACTCTTTGATCATGGCAATTATCCGATGTGATTTAAATCCGTTAAAACTTAATATATAAACCGTTAGATGTTAATTTATTTCATCATTTAGTTTTTTCTCTATTCATTAATGGATTTTTTTTGTTAATCAATTAAGAAAAGCCGTTAAAAAGCTTTGATGTATATAACTATTTTTGTTATGATGTATATAACTACTTTTTGTTATGATGTTTAATGACTGGTTCATGTTTGATTGGTTGTTTAATATATACTAGTTTTTTTTCTCTCTGCGTTACGTGGGGGAGTTCGGTTAATTTTTACACATGCAACACTGCATTACTTCAACTGTTATCTATTTGATTTGTCGGAAACCATAAAATCGAAGTCTAGTGACGAAACTCAAAAATACTAAATTTTCATAACAAAATCGAAAAAAATAAAACCTCACTATAAATAGGTTAGTGGCCAACCTTTAAGATCCTAAACTTTAGTGGTCAAAGTTAAAAACCAAATCGGTGACCAAACTCTAAGTTCCTAAACTTTAGTGGCCAAAATCATGCACTACACGATGGGTGTTCAGTCAATAACACGAAGGCTGTGTTAGTTTTGTTGTTATTGTCAAAAATCATAAAATCAAAGTTTGATAGCGAAACTCAAAAGTCTTAAACTTTAGTGACCAAACTCAAAAAAACAAATTTTTGCTGTAAACAGTTTAATTGCCGATCTTTAAAATTCGAAACTTTAGTGGCTTTAAGTTTTAAACTTTAATAGCCAAACTCAAAAAAAATTTTTTTTTTTTACTATAAACAGTTTAGTGACCAATCTTTAAGATCCTAAAATTTAGTGGCTACAGTCAAATAACTAAAAATTAAAGTTAAAAAAAAAATACTTAAAACTAATGTGATTAAAATCTAAAATTCAAAACTTTACTATCCATTGGGTTGGAATTTAATTATAGAGTAATAGTTATGATAATCCATTAGTAAAATCTACTATTGTTAAAGCAAATAATATAGGGTTCCATCATACATGAAACTAGCGTTTGTACCATGACGCGAGTTACGCGTCAATAAAAGCGGGGTAAAAAGGGGCTCAGACAAACGCACATGTCCATAACATTACATTTAGATCAACATAGCTACAACACGTAACGGTTAGAAGGTGGCTTAGAACCGATATTGGGTTGCGGCTGCAGACCGAAAACGGTTGCCAAGCCAAGACAACCGATGCTGCTTTTTGTCTCATCACAGTCGTAGATAAACCAAAACCAAGGGTCACAGATAAGCACATCCTCACATCACCGACATAAACAGGATCAGATTACTTACCAAAAAAAAAAAACAAAGCCTTGTAGCAAAACTAGCTGAATGTACTAATGCTCTAGGCAATTTCTTTGACCCTTAAAGTCAATACGTATAGCAGCATAACAAAGAGTGGGTTTTGAAAGTTCCGAAAACCCATATCCCCGTATAACCATCAAAAACCAGGAACAACAACAAACACAGGCGGCAACATCACCAACACCAAACTAGGGTCTCATATGTGCGATGACTATCACCGGCACGCAGACGCCACCAAAGGCAGTCAACTGGCCACCGACGACGTTATAATCGACAGATCTAAGTCGAGACCAACATGCATTACCATCCATGGATGGCGGATGGCGGACGGCGGCCGCGACGTTGCAGGACCACCGGAACATCTTTCTCTAAACAACCATTAGAAAAAACAAAAATGACAATAAACACAATTGGTAACATCACCATCGCCGGCGACCAAAGCACATCGTCAAAAACCAAATTAGGGCTCACAAATGTGCCAAGTGCCATCATCATCAAGAAAAGTTGGGAAGAACCGGATGTGAGGGTCACGTCGACGCCACCAAAGGCGGTCGACAGACCGCCGACGATGTTGAAGTCGATAGATCTAAACCGGTTTCAACATGCACCACCATCCATAGATGACGGCGATACATGGGTCCACCAAAGCTGCCATCATCGAGAAAAAGATGGGAAGAACCAAACGTGAGGGTCACGCTGGCGCCACCAAAGGCGTCCGACAGACCACCAGTGGCATCAACATATCTAAGCCGGTTTCAAAATGCACCACCATCCATAGATGACGACAATACACGGGTCCACAGAAGCCACCACCCACACACAAAACCATCAACCACCCACTGACGACATAGACCTTGCGTGACCGGTAGACGGCGGAGGCGGCGCAGGTGGCGAACAGCATCAATGAACCCCATCTCTCTTTAGAATTAAACAGAAGATTAAATGGGTGAACACCCACTTTTTCTGCCTTTATAAACAAATTTGGGGAAGGAGGCTAATATGCAAACTCTGAAAACTTTCGTGGCCAAACTCTTAACAAATGATAACACATAGGTGATCAACTTTGTTTTTTCATATATAGGATAATATTGTTTTTTTATTAAGTTAATCGATATCAAAACAGAACTAAAACACAAAAATTATGGATAACTCTCACAACTTTGTATTATGAAAATAGCTTAAAGCTCAATACAAAATAATAAACCCTTCTTGGTTTATATAGACTATCCCAAACTTGGTAGTCAAGCTTTATCCTAATCACAATGTTTATCCTAACCACAATTATAATGAAACTAGGAAACATTTAAATATAATTAACCAACTTTTTATATTAGACCCTCCATGTCACACCCTAGCTTATAACGAAATCACGAGAATGTAATAGACGAGATCGTCATAACACATTGATAGTTAGTAGAGATGCATTAAATGATGAAAACCAACGTGTCATGACATCACCCGACACAAATGGAGACTTGTGTCGTAGTTAGTCAATTTCATGACAACATAGTCAAACAAGTATAATAATTTTGAATCCCACAACCTGGGAACAAGTAAAAGTAAACATGTCCAACAATGATAACTTGAAGTAAAACACAATTATTTGAAACGCTTGAGCAAGTCTAGAATGTATTCTTGTTGGATCATATGAGACTAGTGCAACCAAAACAACACTTAGAAGAATTTTGAAGTACTAAAATGAAGTGGTCTTCCGAAGAGAAAGCTGCTCTTCTGAAGCCAAGTCAAAGATCTTCCAAAGCTCAAAGTATGAAGAACTTCCGAAGGAAGAACTCAGTCTTCCGAGACCAAATTGTTCTCCTTCCGAAGTATACAACTTAGAAGATCCAAAGACAAAGTCTTCCAAAGAATAAAGTCCTGAAGACTTGCAAAAGTTCAGAAGAAATTGTTTCTTCCGAAGCCAAAATGACCTCTGAAGAATTTATTCTTCCGAAGCCATTTACCTTCGGAAGAACCAACTATGATCCAGTGGACATAAGTATGGTCTGTCTGACAGCCCGCTGTAACTCTGATATACTACATGGCGCTTTCCTATGCCCATGTAGTTGACCATACTTTAATCCACTATTCACCATTCTCAACTTAGTATAGTTGCCATTCTTAGTTGGTGATAAAAGGTAAGTCATGGACCTGTCATGACTACCTAATCTAGGATATTATTACTTTATCTTAGAGGCTTTACTTCTAGCAATGTAGTATTTGTCTAGTTGTAAATTCCAGCTGGTTTTCCAAGTATAACCGGCTATAGATAGTAGTATATATAGTTTCTCCATGTAACTTAGTAACCATGCTTGTAAGAGTCTTCTAATACTGAGTTGAGAAGTATTATATACAAGCATCTTGAAAAACCATTCTTGTGTTATTGCGCTTTCATTAACTTATTATATTACTTGTGAACTTAGTAGAGATTCCGCATTTGGTATCAGAGCTTATTATATTACTTTCATTAACTTATTATATCTTATGTTATGAGATAAACACCGATCCTGCATTTGGTATCAGAGTTTTTTAGGCTCTTGATTGTGAGATCTTACCATCCCAAATCACCCTTGTTTTCTTCATACTTACTCACTTCACTCAAATGGCTCTTAACCAGAAATTTTCTGAGTCTGAGATGGGAACCATGACCAAGGCTCCTATCATCACTCCTGATGACTTTAGAACCTGTGCAAACATATTGAAGGCTTTATCAAGTATCAAGACAGCCGCATGTGGAGATCAGTTACTCATGGTCCATACCAACCAAAGGTGGAATCCCCAGCTGGTAATGATGCCATGATTGAGAAGGCCATTGAAGACTACTCTGATGAAGACTTCAAGAAGATGGACATTGACTGTAAAGCCATGACTGTTTTGCTTACGGCTATACCAAACTCTATAATGGTAGGCTTTAAGCAATGCGAGTCTGCCAAAGAACTCTTTGATGCTTTGAAGCTGATGTACTCTGATTCTGCTGAATCCAAGGAGTCCAAGAAAGATGTGCTGAAGCAGAAGTTTGAGAACTTCACATATATTGTTGATGAGACCTTGAGCCAACAATACTTCAGGTATATGGACTTGATCACCTCTCTTCAGTCTATGGGAGTAGTTCTTGAGAAGAGAGACATAGTAAGAAAGTTCATGAGTGCACTTCCTCATGAGTGGATTTTCTATTGTGTCTCAATCAAGAGAACTGAAATCTCAACAATCTTACTATGACTGAACTATATGAAATCCTTGATGGATATCGTATGGAGATGGAAACTCAGAAAACCCATCAGATGAACAGACCCTCAAACCTTCCTCTTAGCAATGCTCTACATGTTGCTGAAGGTTCAAGAACTCCCCAGCCCTAGTTGTACCTGAACTACCCCCAACAACCAACATCTTCCTCTGGGCCATACATCATATTTCTTGAGACACCCAGGTCTTAACAGGCTTAACAAAATCCATTCTAGGATAGTTGTCCTTTTGTTTTAAGGAATGAGAACTCTGGAGATTTTCAATTTTGTTTTGATGATCTGGAGTGTTTTAGCCCAGATGATGTAGAATACATGGACATTGTCCAACAAATGGATCTCCTAACCTACAGAGCAAAGAAGTTCTTCAAAATAACTGGAAGGCAGTTCCCTCGAAACCCAACCAATAGCAAATTTGGGTTTGACAAGACAAAGGCCAAGTGTTACAACTGCAACTAGCTTAGTCACTTTGCAAGAGAATGCAAAACTCCTAGATCCAATCCTGGAGCAACTCAAGCCTTCCAACATCCTGCTTCCCCAAAGGCTGCAGCCAAACCCACTGAACAACAGACTGCAGCTATTGCTCAAGAAGTTGATTGGAGCTTCATGGTGCAAGATGTCACTCTTGCTCAAGCTCTCATGGCTGGAACTGAAGACACTAAGGTATATGAGCATCTCTATACTCCAGCCTGTATTGCTAAGGTTAAATTGTATCAAGACTACATCATGAAATTAAATCTGATTATGAGTCTTTAAACATACTAAAATCTTATTTTAAGAGAGCAGAATCTAACTACAAATTCAAAATAGAAGAGTTAGAGAAAACTGTGTCCTATTTAAAACATAAACACTTAAATTACAAGGCTCAAATAAAATATTTAATCTCCAAGTTGACTGAGGCTCAAGCCCAGCTAGTGATAACTGAGGCTAAAGCCAAGAAGTATGCCATTGAAGAGCATAACTTCAACACCATCATTGCATCATCCTCCCACTCAAAGGTGTGCTATCAAAACAAAAGTGGGTTGGGAACTAATGAAATTGCTCCACCACATTCCTTTGTGTCTATTAGACAACCAAGATGTGATACTGATAAGCAAGAGGTTCCAATTGCTGACCCACTAACCAAAGAGCAGAAGAATGATGCAATTATGGAAACCACCACAGGGAAGGTTAAGGTAGAAAACCTCATCCCCACAGCTGATGATCAACCCTTAACCACCAAATCCTGAAAGAACAAAATCAGGGCAGCAAGAAAAACTGCCAAGAAGGTGGCTGAGTCAAAGTTGAATATAGACCCAAAGCAAAGGGGAGTATTCATCTCAGTCGGATTTCAAGTGGTTGGAAATCCTGATTTAGGAAAGGAGTGTAGTACCAGCACACCTATCCAGATAAAGGATCAAAAATTAAAGGGGAAGGCCGTTGAAAAAGAAAAGAAGTGCAAGAATCAAAAGTCAACATGCCCCATCAAGAATAACATTGAATGCATAATCTGTGGTCTGCATAACCACATGGCTAAAGATTGTTACTACAATCCAGCAAGCACACATTATGCATCCAATGTTAAGAAAGAAGGAGTCAAGGATGGTTTCATATTTGGACCTTACCATATGGTCCAAGTGTTAAGGAAAGGAAAGCTTGTTTCCAAAGCCAAGTTGCTTTCAAAAGAAACTCTTTCTTCCAAAAGGAAAATAGCTTCGGAAGACAAGCCAAAGAACAAACAAAGGAACAAAAAGAATCCTTTGAAACCTTTCGAGAAGAAGACTACTTCATAAGAAAAGGTGGTGAAAACTTCAAGAACTTTACAGTCTATCAACTTGATTTCAAATGTGTATTTCTGTATGGGGATATCAACAAAGAAGTCTATGTGTGCTAGCCACCTGGATTTGAAGACCCACAACACCCCAACTATGTGTGCAAACTTGATAAAGCTCTTTATGGGTTGCATCAGGCACCTAGGCTGTGGTATGAGACACTGTCTCAGTTTCTTCTCAAGAGTGGCTATACCAGAGGCATAATAGACAAAACATTGTTCATAAGGAAGTTTGGGAAGGACATGTTGCTTGTACAAGTCTATGTTGATGACATCATATTTGGTTCCTCAAATGACCAAATATGCAAGGACTTTGAAAGCATCATGAGGAAGAAGTTTGAGATGAGTTCTATGGGAAAGATGGACTTCTTCCTTGGAATTCAAGTGAAGCAGATGGAAGAAAGGCTCTTCTTCAATCAATCTAAGTATGTTAAGGACATCTTAGAAAGATTTGAGATGAAAAATTGTAAGCCAGCCAAGACACCTATACCCAGAAATCATAATCTTTGTCCTGATTCCGAGGGGGAGGTTACTAATCAGCATCAGTACAGGGTAATTATTGGATCTATGATGTATCTTACTACAAGTAGACCTGATACCATGTTTGTAACTTGCATCTGTGCAAGATATCAGGCTGCTCCAAAGGTGTCTCACCTAATTGCTGCCAAAAGAATCCTTAGATACCTCAAAGGAGCCCCCAAACTGGGTCTTTGGTATCCTAAGAATAAGGATTTTAACCTCTATGGTTATACTAATAGTGATTATGGTGGCTGTAATATCAACAAGAAATCCACATAAGGAGGATGTCAATTTCTTGGTGAAAGGATCATCTCCTGGCAATGTAATAAACAATCATGTGTATCCACATCAACTGCTGAAGCTGAGTATATTGCTGCGGCAAGCTGCTATGCTCAACTGCTTTGGATTCAGAATCAGATGCTGGATTATGGTTTCAACTTCATGGAGACTCCTATCCACATAGACAATGAGAGTGCCATTTCTATCATTGAAAATCCAGTTAAGCACTCCAAGACAAAACACATTGACATTAGGTATCATTTCATTCTAGATATTCATGAGAAAAAAACTAATCAAGCTAGTCAAAGTCAATTCAAATGAATAATATGCTGACCTGTTCACAAAAGCCTTTAATGAACAAAGATTTAAATATTTAATCATAGCTATTGGGATGATTAGCATTGACTAGTCCGTTTCTTTTGAAAACCTTTTAAAAATGTGTCTTGTCTATATTGTCTAAATACAATCTAAGCCCTGTTACAAAAAGATTTCCTTCAAAAATTTCTAAGTAAGAATTCTTCCAAAGAGAAATTTACCCTCGGAAGAGATCTTTATTCATCTTCCGAAGGCAAATTCCTCTGCATAAGTATTCTCTTCCGAAGAATTTTTTTGCCTCGGAAGGACATTTGATTATAGACAACTCCACTTCTGAAGCTTACTAACTTCTTTTCTTGGAAGAAAATTTTACTCTCTGAAGCAAACTTGTTATCAAGACATGGTTTGCCTTTGGAAGTAAAATCGTCTTCGGAAGACAATATTGAGAAACACAAGCGTTTTCTCTGGAAGCAACCTTACTCTCGAAAGAAAACTTTTACTGTGTAATGGAAATCTTTGGGCCCACTCTGTAAAAAGTAAGATTTTATTGATGATTGTCGGAATATTTTAAATGGTTTGCCTTACCGCCTAAGTGCAATCGAAACCTAAACCGTCCTTTCACCCATCTTTTCACCCTATCCGTTTGAACTTTTAACCCCATTTAAAACTTTCGACTCTCTTTCTCTACTTACTTTACCACTGCTAAAGCCCAAAGTTTCCATCATCTTCTCCACTCACTCTCAATTCCTTCAATCAAACAGTACCTTCCGAAAAATGGCTTTGAATCCCTAACACAACCAAGTCGCCATCCTTGATTCTTCAAAGGATACCGATTTTGCCCCTATTATCCAAATTCTGTCATAATCGATATACTTCACTGCCCTTACTGTTAACCCCACCATCTACTTAAACCAGATGGTTGAATTTTGGACCAATGGTCAAAGCGAGATGATAAATGATGAAAGGGTCATCAGATCGAGGATCTGCGGATAGGAGATCACTATAAGTGAGACCACCATCAGGGAGCATCTGGAACTCCATGATGAAGGCGCCCCCACTAATTTCCCCAAGTCTGATTTAGAGGATACCTACACTCAGATGGGATATGGTGGAGATGTGAGCAAGTCTACTGTCTATAAGTTTAATTTCTCCTACAATTGGAAGTTCTTGCTGCATATCGTCCAGTACAGCCTATCTAACAAGTCAGGGGGATGGGATCAAATCCCATATGATTTGGGCTGCCTAGTCCACGGGTTGGTAAAGGGCGTACGCTTCAACTACTCAAGATTCATGCTAAACTACCTAAGAGGTAATCTCACCCAGGATCAATTCTATATTGTATTCCTGGTTCATTCAGCACATAATCAACAATGAGCTGGACCAGGACAAACTACAATGTGCAAATGTTCTACTAGTCCCTCACATGAGGCCTGGCATCTTCAAGACTCTAAAGAAGGTGTCCACCAACTTCACTGGAAGGATCACTGATCTTCTTCCAGGTATACTTGAGCTAATGGCTCCTGGTGACATCCCTGCAAGCCCAGCAGGTGATGAACCCATACCAGACACCACCACTATACTGCCATCTACTTCCTCCCACCCAATCAAAATTGCCTACAAAAGACGCCTCAAACGAACCCTTGATCAATCTACTCTGATTGATCAAGTCCCCTCTGTTCAAACCAAAAAGGCTAGAGTGGAATTCAGGGCTCCCACTCAGTTAGAGGTTCAACTATCCTCCACCATTGACCTCAATGTCAGTGTTGAGTCTCCTCAGTCTCAACCTGACGAGCCCACTACTAAAGCCTTAAGCCCTCAAGGTGAGTCTCAACACTCCCCTGAGCAGCCAAAAAGGGATAGACACATCATTGGCTCAACTACTATTGCAGAAGAGTCATTAGGTACTGACCAACATCCTGGGTCATTAGATATAACCTCCATATCCTTTCTTGACCTTTTAACCCGACCTGATGAGGATATCATGTTCCATCAGGGCCATGATGTTGATCTTCCTCACCACTTTCAAGATCAACTGAGCCTCAGGGAACCTCTGATATCTAGCCCACACCAGCTAGACCAAACTGAAGTGAGTCCACCGGTGTGGAGGTGACTCATGTAGGTTTAGCTACCACTACTGAGAGTGTTTCACTAGCCTCTCAGGACAGTGGTAACATCAGCGAGACTGAATCTACGACAACCTTGCCATTTGATGCCTCTAAAAGAGACATCAGTATGCAAGGGTATCCAGGGCGCCAAGAAACCACAACTGGTGATGAGGATGAACATACTAGGTATGTTATCCCATCTCCCGATGATTCTTCAAAAGAAGATGAGGGTAGTCTGCAACTCACTATCAGAGACCTACTTTCTAAAGTCTCAAACCTTGAATTAAAGGTTAAGACTTTAGAAGATAGGTCTGCCACTTAGCAACTTAAGATTGAAAATCTCAAGGCTTAACTAGCTGAGAAACAGATTGAGAAGTTTGTTAGGCATGTACCAATTTAGGCTTCTGTAAGTTCTTCCTCTAGCTCATCTACTTCTCAAGATGATGCTACCAAAAGGGAGAGAATGTACAGAAACAAAGGCATGATGAGGAGATATCTTCTCACTCTTTGGAGCAGATATCAACTCAAGTGGAACCCAACCTTGCCATTACTTCCCTAGATGCCATTTCTTTTTTCTATCCCATACAGCAATACCCTACAACCATCTTTCCTCAACCCCCTCCTATTACT
Source organism: Flaveria sonorensis (assembly GCA_025506505.1). Classification (NCBI taxonomy): domain Eukaryota; kingdom Viridiplantae; phylum Streptophyta; class Magnoliopsida; order Asterales; family Asteraceae; genus Flaveria; species Flaveria sonorensis. The sequence continues at coordinate 50,134,901 of CM046440.1, read as the reverse complement.
ATTCAAGTGGACCTAAGGATGCTTATTGACCTTAACAGATTTAAACCAAATTTCTAATATGCTCCTCACTTGAACAACCCTCCCCTGATGTTGCCATTGCCTATTTTGGAGCTGAAGAGCTTCAAAGGCTGAGTGCACCACCTACCTCTGAGGAGGAAGTTGGTCAACCTAAGGTCTCTATTGAACCTGAGATTAACTTCGAAGGGGAGATACAGACTGATGGCCTAGCAACCAACTTAAGAGGGACAGGTAGTGCAGTTCCAATTACTTCCGAAGCAAAAATACAAGATGTGAAAGGAATAATTGAACTATCTTCCTTGTCTGATGAGCTTCTTATCATAGAGGCCATTCTTGACCTGGCTTCTGAGGTCAACATTGAGGACTTTCTTATGACTCTAATCTCCCATGCACCATAAGTTCAAACTCCCTCTCCCCAACCTGAATCCTCTAAGCCTGAGTCTCCAAAGGCTGAATCTTCCTTTGATCCTAAAAGGAAGAGGAAGCTCACTGCTAAATAGCTTCTAGAAGAGGAAAGGTTGGAAAAGCTAAAGAAGAAGGAAAAACTTGATACTGAGAAGCTACTAGCTGCGAGCAGCAAAGCAGCAGCAGCCACTCAAGAAAGTATCAATAATCAAAGGAGAGTGGAGGTTATAGACAGGCTTATCAGCCTAGGAGTAGATAATGAAGAAATGATTCTACTCCCACTTGATGAGCTTGTGAAGCTGGAGAAGGCAACCTTACTGCAAAAGGAAAAAGAGGAGGCAACAAGGTTGGCTATAAAGGAGGAGAAGAGGAGAGGAAGGAGAGGATAGCCTTTCTCTGTACAAGAGGCTATTCTCAGAAGGAGCTAGCTCCTCACAACTATGACATGATCTTGTTCCTTTTCCACAAAGAACAAGATCAGATCAATAAGGAGAGGAAGAAGGCTAACAGGGAAAAGTTAAAGGAGAAGAAAAAGATGGAGGAAGAGGCAAAACTTACTGCAGCCAAGACTGAGGGTGATAAGGAATGGATGAAAGCCTACCTTAAAGCCCATGGATTCACTGGCAGGCAGGTGGGTCCCATGTCTCTGAAGATCCTACAGCAACATGTCAGTGACATCAAGGCTGACATTCGCTTAGGAAGAAGGCAGAAGGTACCTTTAAGGCAAAGTGTTCAGAGGAAGGCACCTAAACCAACTCCCAAACCAAACCAGCACCCAAATCACAACATATCCCACACCTTTTCCATTCCCTATCAAAACTGACCCAACAACCGAACCTTACACCCCTGAACCAACACCATCAGCCACACCTTCATACCCTGCTTCTCAACAACCACCACCACCACCTATCCTAAAACCCAAAACACAACCCAAAACCAAATCTCTACCCAAACCAACCACTGAACCTCCCAAGCCCCTGACCTTAGAAAAGTTCAAGGAATTGAAAATAAAGCTCATAAACTGCACTACCTTGAGTGACATCTCTCTTGAGGATGAGTCAATTAAACTAAAATATATTGATGGCTCTTCCTATTCCCTCATAAAAGATGCATTCCTTGATCTTCCAAGGGAAACACTGGACCAAGCTCTCCAACTTCTTGCCACCAATTCTGATACACTTAAAGAAGAAGTGAAGAAGTTAAGAAGGAGACTGGTGACTCTGCTAGATACAAGAAAAGGGGACAAGCTGCCAACTAGTCCCCTCAATCCTAGAAGCCTAATTGTCTAGTGGAGGTTCGATGAAGCTACACACCTTGTTGTGCAAAGGGAGAATAGTCAAGTAACTAGACTTGACACATCAGCTCTGCTACATCTAGCATATTTGATATTGCAGAGATAGCAGAGAGATCATTCTCCAATCCCTCCAACACTCAGATTGTTGCTCACCTAAGGAATCATCTAAGTAGTCTTCATGTTAACGAGCTTACAACAAAAGCCAAAACTAAAGAAGAGTTGAAAAGGAGAGTAAAGAAAGAAGAAGAAGGAGCAACCAGAAAAGGAAGAACATTCCTACAGATGGTTGAGGGACCGACTTCTGAACCCATAATTAGATGGGAATATGACTATAATTTCCATCAACTAACTCTCTTCAGAGGGACACAACAAAGGGTACATGTCATCTAGAGCAACAGATTAGATCTACTATCAACGGATGACTTCTACAAACTCCTCACCACTGCATCAGGGAAGAACCAAGAGACAGACAAATATCTGCTTTCCCTGGTGTTGAAGACCTTAAGGAGGAGGAAGAAGTGAAGTTTTGGTAGCATCAGCCTAGGGGGAGTTTGTTGAATCATATGAGGCTGGTGCAACCAAAACAACACTTAGAAGAATTTTGAAGTACTAAAATGAAGTGGTCTTCCAAAGACAAAGTTGCTCTTCCGAAGCCAAGTCAAAGATCTTGTGAGACCAAATTGTTCTCTTTCCAAAGTATACAACTTAGAAGATCCAAAGACCTTCCAAAGAATAAAGTCCTATGGACTTGCAAAAGTTCGGAAGAAGTTGTTTCTTCCGAAGCCAAAATGACCTCGGAAGAATTTATTCTTGAAAAACCATTCTTGTGTTATTATGCTTGCATTAACTTATTATATTACTTGTGAATTTAGTAGAGATTCTGCTTCATCAACCCGAGTGATATTTAGTGAGTTTGTGAGAATATCTTATGTTGTGAGATAAACATCGATCCTGTAATTCCTTAGGATCATCTCAAAGGCATTGACTATAGCTATCCTCAATAATTGTTACCTGAAAAGATATGCTCAAAAGTCAACATATAGTTGGTGAGTTCACAGGTTTAAATAATGAATAAAAATTGATGCTATGTAATAGTTGGTACACACAGATCTTGTTGGAACATATTCACCCTATGGCCCTTCCGTGGCCACTGTCAGTCCCAACTAGTATACCAACAAACAAGGGTAGGGGTGTCAGCCCAATAGTACTATCAATACCTGTCCGTTGGCTCCAACACCGGAGTTAAATAGTTATGAATAAAGAACCACACAGAAAACTCATGCATGTACCAGATATAAACTTACAAAACAATAAACACTATAGTCCCAAAGAATAAATGAGTTCACAACATAAAAAGGGTTGAGCATACTTTTTCCTCTTGATGTTTATAAATAATTATAATAGAACAGGGCTGGGAAACTCACCTTGTGTAATACAGCAAGTAATGAAATCAAAAAGACTTCTTGCAACGTGTGTAAACCCAAGCAATCAAACACCTATTTAAATATATAATTGAACTTGTAACACACCTAATAAACATTATAACACATTCGATCTTTCTCGGGTCTATTCAGGTTTGATGCACAACTCACATCATATATATATATATATATATAGGGGAGTTATTCTAAAAAGTATGGTGTGTCTAATAGGAACCGTTAGATACATTGTGTATGGTTAAGATGCATTTGATGGCATTCTAGTAAATATTATTGTTACATGATTCACAATTTTAGTAAGCAGCGTCCATTTTCTAATGCTCACAGGGGTAAAAGTGTCTTTGTACTATAAATTCAATTTATGTTAATTGTATCTTCAATCAATCAATTATTAAATTGTGCACAATTTGAATTTTAAATTGAGGAAAATAAAGAAAAGAAGGTGATGAATATCCATAGCCTTTTTAAACTTCCGCATCTTCACCATTTTTTAATCTATATTTCATGCTCTCAAACACAACTTGATTAAGAAATTCAATACACACTTTCTCGTAAAATAACAATAGGTATGAAGAGCTTGACAACTGGAGTAAAGAAACAACCTACGAAGGACCGTACGAAGACGAATGACAATAAGAACCGTATGAAAAAAACATTCTTTTGCACTATTATACAGTTTATGCTAATTCGATCGAAGCGTTTGTATTTAATTGATGATTCTACGAATAGGTAAACAACAATCTGGTGAAGTGGCATCCTTGGATAGTAAGAAGACGAAGCAAGTCGGTCGGCCCGATCGGCCCGATACAGGTGAATTGATTATATATGAATTAGACTTAGGGAGTCCGATGCATTGTTTGGTTGCTCGAATCATAACATATATATTGTTATATCTTATATAATTGCAGCTTTGAAAGCATGTAATGTCCTAGTTTTATCAGATGATGATTTTGTATCTCCTCCAACAAAGGAAGTGAAAGTGAATTGTTTGTTACAACTAAAACATTCTGAGCACTTCAATTACACTGGGAAGAAAATAAAAAATAGAAACTCACCGGCCACCTTTTGCACAATGATATCTAACTTTAATGCAAATCAAAGAAAACATATTACTGAACTCGGTTTTGGGTCTTTGATTTCATTAAACATACACACTATACCAACTAGTTTGGGATATTGGCTATTACAAAATTATGATTTTAAAACAAATACTTTGAATGTCGGTAATTTTGTGGTTAAGATAACACCGAGTCTAGTTCATGAAGTCCTAGGGGTGCCATTGGGAGAGAATAGGGTGGAAGAACTATTAAATCCGAGAATAACGAATGCCGTGGTAGCCGAATGGAGGGTTCAATTCAAAGGTAATGATAAAAGAAGATACCTGACAATGTTGGGCAAAAAACTAGAAAAACATCAAGATTGTGGAAGATTGTTTACTTTAAACTTCCTTGTTGCTACGAATACAATCTTAGGTGAAACGACAAAGAGCGGGGCCGTAAATCAAATGTTTTTGTGTTCTATAACCAATGAAAAAAGCATTAGAGACTATAATTGGTGTGGGTACATGTTAAGGTGCTTGAGGAGGACAAAGAGAAAATGGAATGGGTTGGAAAACTTCAATGGTCCGTTGACGATACTAGCAGTATGCATATGTATTTTATACTAAAAAGTTATAGATCTAATATGCTATGCTATCCTTTTTATTTTGCTAATCATGACATTCAACAGGCAATATATGCTTATAGCCAATTTAAAAGAAGTAAGCATAAGAATGTTTGTATACCGGCTATATGATATATTAGTACAATAAATTTGATGCGGCTTGAAGATGTTTTAGAAGGTATGTTGTTCCAGAAGCAACTCATCAACTCCTAGAACAAAAAGGCAAGCCCGATGGGAAAAGTGTAACCAAACATGGAAACGGAAGGTAAATCATCCAAAACACAAGTTAAGGCAACCAAAAAAGATATGGATGAAGTCTCTACGATTAAACAAACTAAGACAGTGATGCAACCTGATAATTTGGATGTACATATACCATCATTTGGGGCGACGTTTGATGATTTTGGTATTACATCAGCTGATATACGTAAATATCGTGAAGACTGTGTGACACAAAACACGTATAACTCACAATGTGTTTATACGTATCAAGATGGTCTTTCACAAAAGGAACAATTTAACTCTAGCGTGGATATAAATGTCCCTGATAAATAAGAGGTAACATAAATATTTTATTAAAATTTAATACATTCAATTAATTATGCCAAAATAATATATTGTTTTGTTTCTTTCATATTGCAGGAGTGCGAAGGGAGGTTAAAGAATGAGTTTGATGTATTTCAACAAAGTGTGCTTCAAATAAACCAATTGTTCTCTGAGGCAAAAAGATACCACCCATTTGGAGAAAAAATAGAAAAAGTAAAAAAATAAGAAAAGAATGGGTGGAACTAAATCAAAGGATTACAATTGATATAATGGATGAGCCATTGGAGGAAGTAGATATGTATAACACTCCAAAGCCTACTTCAAGTTGTAACGTCTCGATGCTTGATAGCCCATTCTATGGGTTCAGTGATTCAATGATTCTAGAAGCTGAGAAAAAGTTTCTAAATGAACAAAGAGTTGATATATCGCCTGATGCTGAGGTTGATCATTGTGCTAGTAAGAAGGTGTTCACATAGCACCTGAGGAGAACGTGTTACACACACCAATGCCTTTCTTAGCTAATAATCCCAAAAGACAAGCAAATGAATGCAAGAAGGTATCACGTAGAGCAAAAACATTGGCTGATCCTTTAAGGTCACCCTATGTAAAACGGAAAGTTGAAATAAATGCTAAATGAACAAATGTCGAAGATAATGTGGCCAGTATGATATTTTCTGCATTGGGGAAAAAATGGTAACTTTTCCAATTCTACGTCATTATTAACATTATTTTCTAATGTTCCATGATTACTAAATGAATGTTGTGTATTGCATGACTTAGGGATGTAATGTTTGATACTGCTACAAGTGTGTCTGTGATGAGGGTTTTGATGGAATCACTATGTCCAGGCGTAAACATCCATGTGTCCTTCATAAGTGCTTGGTCAGCAGTACTAAACTATGAGGAAAAATTTCGAGATTGGAGCAAACCATCTTAATTGTATTGTTCAACCATGATGTTGGTAATAAAACTTGTATAAAACGTTTATTGCTTCTTTATGATAAAAGTTCATAATTTTTCTTATCAAATTATATGAAATACAGAACAAGGACACATTCGAGGAGAATAACAACACCGAGAGTCGACTTCATGAGTTCAGCACAAATATGGAATAGATTATGAAATCCAGAGACGTCAAATCGATCAACGAGATCGACCTTGTTTTCATACTAATTTTATACCAAGACCATTTCTATTTGCTATGCTTCCATTTTGTAAGGCCCGGTTCCCGGAAACCTCACAGTTGGTCAACGACAACATTATTTATATAAAATTACGTACATTTAATTAAAACACTGTAGCAGATTAGATTACCAAAAACCATTCATTGCATTAATATTTAATGTTGCCAAATAATACATCAATGTATATTAGGAGTTACAAAAGAATCATTTAGTTGCATTACAAAACAACATAATTATCATGCACGAATGGATGCCAGTCTTGCCCGCCAAGTAGCTTTTCCCCGCGTGCCATCCTCAGCAACAATTACCTGCCAGCTGAAAATGCATAAAAGTCAACGTTGCTGAGTGAGTTCTAGTTTAAGAATTAAAATCTTCTGTTTAAATATATAAAATATCATTTTCTTAAAATGCTTCCTTTTCATAAATTCGGTACGTGTTCACACATCATACATATAACAAGATAATATTCATTATTATCCTTCTTCATTCTTCTCATTCATTTCGTACTTTTACCATTATCTTTCACTTTCTACCAGACCAATGTGCAATACCCCGAACATTGTGCACGAAGCTGGTACTGGGCCTGAGGTCAATAAATAGACCCCGAACATTGTGCACGAAGCTGACTCCAGTCTTGGGGCAAGCAAAAAGGGTCCCGTCAATCTCAAAGATTGACCCTGCATGCATCCTCATGGGGTAGCTAACCCGCACACAGTTGAGCTGACAACCCGTGGCTGTGAACCTCCTTTTATTTTGCTTGCAAGACTTTCATTCATTCGTTAAGTTCCACTTTTTGTTATCATTAATCTTTCACTTTATTTATGATAATACTTTACGTATACGAGCATAATCACACCACATAAAGTCACATAATAATATGTAATATGGAACATAAGAACAGGCCATAAACAAGCATAACATCAACAAACATAACCACTAAAACATCCCAGGGTTAAACCTTAAAACTTCCAAATCTCCAAAATTTTAAAAATTCTCTAAGGCATTTAGGCGCATGAGCATTATGCAGGCGCATGAGCACTATGCGGGCGCACCAACACTTAGGCGCATGAGAACAATTAGGTGCATGGGGAAATTCTAGGCGTATGAGGACTATTTGGGCGCATGAACTACACTTAGTTATTTTGGGCAGTAGGCACATGGGGTACTTGGGCGCATGGGTAAAGACTTAGGCATATGGGTAGTGGGTGCATGGGCGCTATTGGGGCGCATGGGGAAACATCCAGGCACATGAGCCCTATTTGGGCGCATGAGGAAGGGACTTAGGCGTTTTAAGCAAATTTCAGGCGCATGAGCAGCAGTTATACACATCTCTAAATTATTTTCTGTCCCAATCTGCATTCTATCATGTTCTTAACTTATGTCCACCATACTAGGCCCCTAAAACCAACATACAACCATAAAACTCAAGAATTCATACACACATACATACAGTTAACATACATATAAGTTGTAAAACATTTTAAATGCATTTTCAGCCCCAAATAAGTTTAAAAACACAAAACCGGGGATCTAGAACTCACCTAATGCAGCCCTCAAGTAAAACTCCACCGAAGTTGAGGGCACAAAGAGTCCAAACACCTGAAAACACAACAAAACACACAACACATAAAAATCAGTTTCAAGGTTGAAAACCCAACAAAACCAACCTACCTACGAATTATCAGCTTCTTCTTCTTCTTGAAAAATCCGAGAGAACTGCCCTTCCTTCTTCTTTCTTGTTTCCAGCCGAAAGTGGATGTAGAAAAAGCAGATGCATGGACGACCATACCCTTTTAAACCTAAAATAATAGTGTTTTGTATTTTTTTTACACTTTGGACCCCTCCACTTGTGCTCCTTTTCTTTTCTTTCAAGATACTTTTCTTTTCCTTTCTTTTTATTAAAATTTTCGGGTGTTACAAGTCCACCCCCTTATAGAGGTTTCGTCTCGAAACCTGTTATTCTTCGAACAGATGTAAGTAATGCTGTCTCATCTCTTCCTCAATCTCCCACGTAGACTCAGATCCCTTCCTGTGCTTCCACTGCACTCGCACCAGTGGAACCACTTTATTTCGTAACCTCTTCTCTTTTTGGTCAATGATTGCCACTGGTTGCTCTACATAGTTGAGCCGTTCATCCACTTCAATGTCTTCCAGTGGTACAATCATGTCTTCATCAGCTAGGCATTTTCTCAAATGAGATACATGGAATGTTGGATGAATTCCACTTAACTCATCAGGTAGCTCCAATCTATAGGCCACCTCTCCTACTCGGGCAACAATTCGGAAAGGTCCTATGTACCTCGGACTAAGCTTACCCCCTCCTAAACCAGATGATTTCTTTCTAAGGCGAGACCTTCAACATGACCCTATCGCCCACATTGAATTCAATCGGTCTAAGCCTCTTGTCGGCATACGACTTTTGCCTATCTTTCGCTGCCTTCATAAAGGCCTTGATCTTCTCCAATTTCTCAGTCGTAGCCTCAATCACTTCAATACTGCCCAGCTCTTTCTGCCCGATGTCTCCCCAACACACGAGCGTTCTACACCTTCTACCATATAGCATCTCATATGGTGGCATGCCAATGCTGGCATGGTAACTGTTGTTGTATGAGAATTCAGCTAAAGATAAGTATTCATCCCAACTTCCTCCAAAGTCGATTATGCATGCTCGGAGCATATCCTCGAGTGTCTGGATCGTCCTCTCGGACTGACCATCTGTCTGGGGATGGTAAGCTGTACTGATATGCAACTTCATGCCCATTGCATCATGAAACCTCTTCCAAAACTTCGATGTAAACCGAGTGTCACCATCCGACACAATAGACACCGGTACACCATGACTAGTTACAATCTCCTTAATGAATGGATCCGCCAACCTCTCGGATGAATACGTCTCACGGATTGACAAAAAGTGAGCACTCTTCGTCAGACGGTCAACTATCACCCATATGGCATCGTACCCCCTTGCAATACGTGGTAGCTTCGTGATGAAGTCCATGGTGATGTGCTCCCATTTCCACTTGGTTATATCCAAAGGTTGGATCTTCCCGTATGGCTTCTGATGCTCTGCCTTCACTTGCAAGCAAGTAAGGCACTTGCTCACATACTTCGCCGTATCTCACTTCATACCCAACCACTGGTAATCTTTCTTCATATCATGATACATCTTGGTAGCACTGGGATGAATGGAGTATCATGTCTTATGAGCTTCATCCATGATCCGCTCCCGTAAGCCTCCATAACGAGGGATCCACATCCGCCCGAAGTGGGTTCTAACTCCGTGAGTATTTTCACCCAACTCCGTGACTAGACCTCTCATCCTTTCAAAGTAAAAGCGATCTTCTTTTAATGCCTCATCTTGGAACTCCTTGGTCTGTGTCATCACATCAGAGGTCATAATCAACCGGTAAGCTTTCACCCGGATTGGCTCGGGTCTCTCTTTTCGGCTAAGGGCATCTGCCACTACGTTGGCTTTGCCCGGATGATAGTAGATTTCACAATCATAATCCTTGATCAATTCCAGCCACCTCCTTTGCCTCATATTGAGGTCCTTCTGCTGAAACAAGTATTTCAAGCTCTTATGATCCGTGAAGATAGTGCACTTCGTCCCGTACAAGTAGTGCCTCCAAATCTTCAACACGAAGACCACAGCCGCTAACTCCAAGTCATGAGTGGGGTAATTAACCTCGTCAATTTTCAACTGTCGGGACGCATAAGCTATCACTCTTCCCCTCTGCATTAGCACGCAACCCAATCCCGAATATGAAGCATTTGAATAGACCACTAAGTCTTCGTTTCCTTTGGGCAACGTCAAGACAGTAGCTTGAGTCAATTTCATCTTTAATTCTTTGAAAGCATTCTCCTGTTCTCGACCCCACACATACTTTACATCCTTGCGAGTCAACTTGGTCAATGGTGAGGCTATCTTGGAAAAGTCTTGGATAAATCTTTTGTAGTAGCCCACCAAACCCAAGAAACTGTGAATCTCGGATGGCGTCTTTAGAGACTTCCATTGCATCACTCCCTCAACCTTTGCCGGGTCCACCATGATTCCTTCAGAATTTACCACGTGACCCAAAAATTATACTTCACGCAACCAAAAAGCACACTTAAAGAATTTAGCATACAACTTCTCTCTCCTGAGGGTCTCTAACACTTCACGAATGTGGCCGGCATGTTCTTCTTCACTCTTCGAATAAATCAGAATATCATCAATATACACAATCACTGATTTATCCAACATTGGCCGGCACACTCGATTCATCAAATCCATAAAAGTGGCTGGCGCGTTAGTTAGACCAAAGGACATAACGAGAAACTCGTAGTGTCCATAACGCGTGCGAAAAGCTGTCATAGGAATATCTTTCTCCTTCACCTTCAACTGATGGTAACCAGATCGGAGGTTTATTCTTGAGAACCAACTAGCACCTTGGAGCTGGTCAAACAAGTCATCAATTCTACGTAGTGGATATCGGTTCTTCACCGTTAACTTGTTTAACTCATGGTAGTCAATGCACATCCCCATACTACCGTCTTTCTTCTTTACAAACAAGACCGGAGCACCCCCGGGAGAGATGCTTGGTCGGATGAACCCTTTGTCCAATAACTCCTGTAGTTGCACCATCAGTTCCTTCATCTCGGATGGAGCCAATAGATATGGTGCTTTGGCAACGGGCTGAGCACTAGGTATCAAATCAATTTGAAATTCGATTTCGCGATCCGGTGGCACACCTGGTAAATCTTCTGGGAACACGTCTGGAAAGTCACGCATAACTGGTACGTCGGACAATTGGGGTACTAATGCATCCACGTCCTTCACATAAGCCAGGTAGGCACTACATCCTAGTTCATGCACTTTTCGACCACCACCATCGAAATCACCTTCGGGATCGTAGTAACTCGGTCACCATAGACCGTTACCGAACTTCCATCGGACACAGTTAACCGAATCATCTTCTTGCGACACATAATATTTGCCTCAGAGGCTGCTAACCAATCCATCCCAAGAACTACATCAAATCTGCCTAGGGGCATCACAAATAGTTTAGCAGAGAACCTTTGGCCTTCTAGTTCTATGTCACAATCCTCTATCATTTTAGAAATTCTGGTAGACTTACCAATAGCAGTTTCTACTTCGAAAGATCCAACCGTTGGATATACCCGAGTGGAAGTGGGAGCACTCACAAAGTTACCTCGTACGGCAAGGGGGTACGATACCATATAGATGATTGTTGATCGTCTGACAAAGAGTTCTCACTTCCTACCGATCCTCGAGACTTATTCATTCGAGAGACTGTCGGATCTGTTTATCAAAGAGATTGTAACTCGTCATGGTGTGCCGGTGTCTATCATGTCGGACCGTGACACCCGATTCACATCGAAGTTTTGGAAGTGATTCAATGATGCGATGGGGACAAGGCTACACATCAGCACAGCTTACCATCCTCAGACAGATGGTCAGTCTGAGAGGACGATTCAGACGCTCGAGGATATGCTCCGAGCATGCGTGATCGAATTTGGAGGAAGTTGGGATGATCACTTACCGTTAGCGGAATTCTCATACTACAACAGTTATCATGCCAGCATTGGTATGCCACCATATGAGATGCTATATGGTTGAAGGTGTAGAATGTCCGTGTGTTGGGGAGACATCGGGCAGAAGGAGTTGGGAAGTCTTGAGGTGATCGAGGCTACGACAGAGAAGATAGAAAAGATCAAAGCCTTTATGAAGGCGGCCAAGGATAGACAGAAGTCGTATGCTGACAAAAGGCGTGGACCAGTTCAACGTGGGCGATAGACTCATGTTGAAGGTCTCATCTTGGAAGGGGATCATCCGATTCAACCAAAAGGGTAAGCTCAGTCCAAGATACATAGGGCCTTTCCGGATTATAGCACCAGTAGGAGAGGTGGCCTATCGATTAGAACTGCCTGATGAGTTAAGTGGAATTCACCCAACATTCCATGTATCTCACCTGAGAAAGTGCTTAGCCGATAAGGATATGATTGTACCACTAGAAGACATCGAGGTGGACGAACGGCTTAATTATGTAGAGCAACCAGTGGCAATCATCGATCGCAAGGAGAAGAGGCTGCGTAATAAAGTGGTTCCACTTGTGCGTGTGCAGTGGAAACACCGAAAGGGTTTTGAGTTTACGTGGGAGACTGAAGAAGAAATGAGACAGCATTACCCACAACTGTTCGAGGAATGATAGGTTTCGGGGACGAAACCTCTTTAAAGGGGGTAGATTTGTAACACCCGAAATTTCTCGTCAAAATAAAAGAAAAGAAAAGTATCTTGAAGAAAACGAAAAGGGGCAAAAGTGGAAGGGGGTTATGTGTAAAAAGTACAAAGTCAAATATTTTATTAATATTTGAGTATGGCCGCCCATTCTTACACCCACAACCTGCTGCTTTTCAACAAAAGAAGAAGAAGAAGAAGAAGAACTGAAGTGCCCTCTCGGTTTTTGCAAGAAGAAAGGCTGGTTTTTCGCAATTGGTGAGTGTATATGTGATTATTTGTTCGGTTTTGTTGGGCTTTAACCTTGAAACTGATTTTTAGTGTTCTATGTGTTCGGTTGTTTGTTTTGGCTTGTTTTAGGTGTTTGAACTCTTGTGCACACAAGTTTGGAGGAGTTTTACTTGTTGGTTGCAATAGGTGAGTTCTAGACCCCGGTTTTATGTGTTTTTAAACTCTTTGGGGCTGAAAATGCATGATTAAAATGTTTTACAACTGTTAGATATGTACCTGTATGTATAGTGTGTTTTTGTTTGTATTTATGGTTGTATATGTGTTCTTGATGTTTAGAATGATGGATACAAGCTTAGAACAGGTTAGAATGCAGGTTGGGTTTGGAAATAAGTCTAAAATATGCACAACTGCTGGTCATGCGCCCAAATAGGCTCATGCGCTGGAAAATTTGACTTAGAAAAACATAAGAGTGGTTCATACGCCAAAATAGGGCTAATGCGCCTGAACAGTACCTCATGCGCCTGAAATTTTATCAAAATAGACTAACTGTTAGGTCATGCTCCCAATACTACCCATGCGCCTAAGTTCCTCATGCGCCTAATTCCCAGTGACTAAGTGTAAGTACATGCGCCCATATATTAGTCATGCGCCCAGAAGTTTTCCTCAGGCGCCTAAGTGTTGGTTCATGCGCCTGCATAGTGTTCATGTGCCCAAGCAGTACTCATGCGCCTACATAGTACTCATGCTCCTACATAGTACTCATGCGCCTAAAGACTTAGAAAAATTTCTGGAATTTTGGGAAATCAGAATTTTAGGGTTTGACCCTGGTTTGACTTGATGGTTGTAATTGTTTATGTTTTGCATGTTTTTGGGCTGTTCTTATGTTCCCTATTATGTATCTATCATGTGACTATACATGGTATGATTGTATTCGTATACGCAAAGTATTATCCTTAAATAAAGTGAAAGATTAATGACTAATGTACAGTGGAACATAATAAATGAATGAAAAGTCTTGCAAGCAAAATTTAAGGAGGTTCACAATCCACTAAGGGTTGTCAGCTCAACTGTGTGTCATATAGCGTGCGATCTTGGCTAACCTATGAGGGTTCACACACAGGGAGATCAGTCTTAGTGATTGATCCATACGTACAAAACGGGGTCCTTGTCACTTAACCCCGAGAATAAGGTGGCTTTGTGCCCAATGATGGGGGTAAAGTTATGACAGGATCTAGAAATAGCGGAAGATAATGAAAAAGTACGAAACGAACGATGCATGAGATAATGAAGATAATTAAGACTATACCTTGATGTATGTATGATGAATGTTCACGTGCGAAAGTAAAGGAAATATTTTATTGAAAATGATATTTTTATATATAAATCTTACAAGGTATTTTAAACGTTTTAAAACTAGAACTCACTCAGCAACGCTGACTTTTATGTATTTTCAGTTGGCAGGTAATTATTGCTGAGGATGGCACGTGGGGGAAGCTATTCGTCAGGGCAAGACTGGCATTCGTTCGATCTTAATGATATTGTTGTTTTGTAATGCAATTAAAAGGTCTTTTGTAACTCAAGAAACAATGATGTTGTTTAACAACAATAATTATTAATGAGATGAATGGTTTTTGTTAACTGATCCGCTGCGGAATTTTATGAAATGTGTAATGTTTTATATGTATAATGCTGTGATTGACCAACTGTGAGGTCTCCGGGAACGGGCGTTACAGGTGACGGTAACCCGAATGAGATCTTGTGATGACAACAACGGTATGGTACCTTTTTCTTTGAAGAAGATGATATGCAAAAAAGTGTTGGAGAAAACTTTAGAGAAGATGACTTGTACAAAAGGTTGGACCTTCGCTCATTTGTATATTTAAGACTATTATTCTTTAAGAAAGTAAATACACACCATTAATGGAATTCTTTAACGGTCATCCAACGAAGGAATGAAATGTGTTATGTTTTATCAAACATTTAAACTAAACATATAATTTTTAGAATCTAAGGATGAAAAATGAAATTTGACTAACCTCAGGGACCATCCTGTAATTTACTCTTTACAATATATTGCTACTTTCAAAAATCCGATGAGATTTGATTTACTCATCCCTCGCTGGCGATATAGGTATGTTTTTGTATTATCGGGTCAAATGTAATACGAATTTAATATTAGATCACTAAAATGTAGATCCTAGCCATCCAAATTCTTTTAATTGATTTATGTATTTTATTTAACTTCATATTAAATGTTTTATAAGATATTAACCTATATGTTAAAAAGGATTGAAATGAACAATTGTGTACAAATTGTGAAGCTTAGGGTACAATCTTTGATGCACGCACAATGTTTAAAAGGGTTTGTGGCTTTAAGTGTGACGCTAGTGTGGTCGGTTGTTTGTGGGCGACCTATATTTGTTTCGATGTTGGATTGATCTCAGATCTTATTTTGTTTTTTTATGGTGGTGATAGCGGTTTGTCTGCTATCATGCTGCCCCCCTTTGTGGTTGAATCACTTTCGTGAGCAGTCTCTATCCGTTCATGGCGCCATCGGCTACCCATGTTGTTTTGATGTTGTGTTAGGGTATTCAGATATGGTCGTATTGGTAGATGCTTATGGTCTTTTGGTCTTTTATTAATGCTGGTGATGGTAGGCTAACGCTTACCCGAGACTTTTTTACCCACGTCGATGATATTGAGCTTTAGTTCTTTTGACATTTGTTTACAAGACTTTATTACAATATGTGTGAGGCTGTTGTTTTTAATGTTGATGATGATGGACATCTGTTCATCTGATGTGACAACCTCGATTTTTAAGCCCGAAAACTTTTTTTAGAAACTTTTATGAGCCACACAATAATACTAAACTCGATCTAGAAATGAAAGCCCATATTGGGCTTAAGCCACACACACACACCCTCACGGCACACATCCACACACCAAATAAAAGTTTGAAATTTTAATAAAACTTATAAAATATTTATACAATAACTAGTTTTTTTTAGAATTTGGAATGGTCAAATCAAATCACCACCTTTATCTACCTATGAAATCTCATTAAATTCAACTAGAATCTTTTTATTTAATTCACTAACTAAAATATTCTTTATTTAAAACATAATTGAGTTTTTTTTGATTGAGTTATAACTTATAACTATTTTTTTATAATATAAAATTAAAAAATTTAAGTTTCCTAAGCGAGTGGACCCTAGACGAAAGTCCATTAGTCACTGCACACCACTATGATTACAGTAAGTTATATAGCTAGAAGAATACTAATGATCCTCAACCAAAGTGGTTGAACTGAAGTACTCAAAACAATTAAAAATGATGAGTTTTTGGATTCGAATCTTGCTCGAAACAATAATACTCTGGGTTGAGTCAATAAGTTTTACCACTTAATGGTCCGATTTCACCGGAAGGGTCGTTCATTTGCCGTAAAAGATATATAACTAGAAGAATAATTAAAAGAAAAATACAAAATTAGGCATCATTGAATGAAGTAGAAAAAAATAACCCATCAAGATTTTTATGTGGAAAATTGTGTTGACCGGGGAAGCTTAGTGGATGGGTGGGTGTATTAGGGGTCTAGGGAATAGGCTTCTACACACTCAGGTTCAACATTGGCTGCTGTTGTGTGGCTCTTTTGAGTTTCACAAACCCCATCGAAAGCAAGCATTAGAATGATTGATAATTTCTATGCTTAGGTTTTTCTTTTGTCTTCTTTCCATACACAGTGGCACGCCTTTTTGCTGCTCATCTTCTTTACTCGAATCCATGAAGATCGCCTTCTGACTTTATATTCTTGATTTATCAAGAATCTTGGAGCAAATCGTGTGATTTCTCTGCAATCTTTATGCACCCACTTCAGGTAACTTCAAATTCACGCATCTTTCTTTCTCTAGATGCAAAAGTTGAAGAATTTGCATTCATTTGCACCCATGGTTATCTTTTTTCAAGAAAGATGTTAAATTGATCAATCTTTCTGTCTCTGGATGCCAAAATCTGAGAATATAAAGCATACCCATGTAATTTCTCTTCAAAAAGATGTCGAGTTGATGAATTTGGTATCCAATTCGAATCCTTTTGTTTGAGAAGTACCAATTCATCGCCATTAGTTATCAAGATTTGGGGGTTCATCAATTGGAGCTTTGGGCTGCTTGTACTGCTGTATGTCTCCATATGCTTTGTAAAGTTGCAGTGAACATGTGTGTGATTTGGTAATTTGATGAAGAGTTTGTTGGTGATGAGGTGATAGGGATAGATCAATTTGATTCTTATAATGTTGTCTGATGGTAACTCATGTGGGTCAAAGCTGCTTCTAGCTTTGCCTGATGATATATTCGCAGTTGTCACTCGATCTCTCAGGCCAAAAGATGTTTCTAATCTCTCAGTGTGTTGCCGGAGTCTTTATACTCATGCAAGTTCTGATAAGGTCTGGTTAACACAATGTGAATTACTGGGAGTGATTCCACATAAAGATCTCATCGAGTGGCGAAAGGGGTTAATTCCTATAAAGCCCTTGTAGGTTTCTTGTTTATGTTTCAGCCATTAATGGGGATTTGGGTTCACCAAAATCCTGAACTAGGCAATGTGGTTTATGTCATGCCTGGCTTCATTTCACTTGTGGGATGTCGAATCATCCCACAAGAACTCGGGCCTTTAGGAATTGAAGAAGGCCCGATTCTTTGGTCACCCGTGTTTGAAATCCTAGGTAATGATGATGGATCATCGACTTTTATTTTTCATGGAAGAGAGCGCAATAATAATTATATGTATCCAGGTTCCATTAAAGGTATAGACAGAAATTGCAATGTGTTACTACTTGAAGTGGAACCTAGAAAACAAAAAAATGGTGGTAAATTGGTCCACAGCAAAAGCTTTGTTAGTAATTCAAATCCTGTGGATAAAGAGTTTTCTAGGAAGATCTGTCCATCAGATCGTGGGGTTTCTATGTCACAAAGATTGGAGGGTTCTAAACCACCTGTCCCATTCAGTCGTTTATCTTTTTGTGACAGAAAGAAACTTATTGAAATTATTACGAGCCAAATTCGTGTTAAAGTACCACAATCAGGAGATGGGTTATGTTTTCCTTGCTTGGAAACTGAGGATTTTAGTAAATTAAGTGAAAGGCGATTACGCCTTATGCAAATGTATAATAATGGGTTGAGTACTGATCCTACCCAACCAGATTTGGTTGAAATTAGAAAGCTTTTTGATAATTCTCAGCTTCACAGAGAAGTGCATCGAACACAAAGTTCCAAAAGGAAATCACTTGTTGGGTATTTTAGGGATAGTTTTAAACATATTATTGGGAAATCAAGCTCCATCAATGGAAGCCATGAAAATTCAAACTGGAGGCATGCACAATTTCAAGAGTTTTTGAGGTCTGGAGATACAATAGGATTAACATTGCATGCTACAACTGCAAGGTTATCTTCTTATAGAGCATGGCCAAATATGCACGATAGCCGATTTGCTTTATACAAGTTACCCAAGCAGGAGCCATTGACAGGTCAAGAACATGCAGGTTTATGGGCTGGAACCTTTGGTTGGCCACCCGGGAAGCTTTCAGCTGACAAACCAGGAAAAGCTTTGTTCTTTTTGTTGTTGTCATATGAAGAATCTCAAGGTCAACGCCATCTCATTGGAACTAAAATCTTGGAAGGGACCCACTATGTTTTGCACCCAAATGGGTCTGCTATGTTTATAGTAAATATCAATGAGCCTTCGGATGAAACATTCCCATGGGATTGTGATGGTGATTCCAATTTTCTTGATTTGAAAGAGGTGTTTAATGGTGAAGGCATCGCGAATGGGTATGGGTTTAGGTACCCAGGTTCTAAACCAGGCTCACTATTTGTGTTTGAAGACGGTATGCTTGTTTTTACGTGGAAGGAATCTAGAGCTGCGTTGACTTTGCAGAGGATCAACTTGCAGGATCTTTTGAAGAAAGGTGAAAGGGTACCTCCTCTTCCACCAATTGCCAACTTTTCTTATTTGACCAAGTCGTATTCGAATGTGTATGCTGGATTCTCAAATGCCTTGAATCACACATCTTCACCTAGGTATGTCTTCTTCCCTTATGATATCATACTTTTATATGTTTTTGTGTATATGATTGTTTAATGCATGATTTAAATATGATGTGGGATGTGAAAATTGTATTTCATATGCATTTAAATAGCTATCAAGTTGTGTTTGATGAGGAGTTAAATGCAGAAAACGGTAACCAAGTTTGTTCAAATTACTGTAGATTGCCATCTTTTGTTGCCCAAAAAACTCTTTAACTTATAAAAACCTTTAAACTTTCTACAACATTCTGGTTCCTTTGACCTTGTTGACTTCTTTTGACGACCCCTGAGAAACCGATTACCTGCTGTGAAGGTTGAAGATTACCTTGAATCAAAGGTTGTTTTTTATATGTTTGAGGGTTCTTTTATGGGAGAAAACAAATTGATTGCCTAAAAGAGAAATTGAACCAAAGTTAGTGTACTTTCTTCTCCAATTAACCCTTTCATAAATCTTTGAGTAGAAAGATGTGTGGCAAGCTTATCAAAATGGAGAAATCTTGAAGCTTGATGTAGAAATAGTCTAAGTTTATTGGTGGGCAATTTGGAATTGCAAGGAGAGAATGATTCAAGTACAAGGAAGACAAGTTTATGGTCAATTTTCATGCATTTATCTTATGGAAAATTCTATTCGTTTAGGGGCTTTTTCAAGGAAGAAGGAGTTGAAGAAACTAGTGGAGTCATGGCTACCAGAAAGTCGGTGTCAGGGATTCGTATTGGAAGAATATAGGAGTTGTTCATTCTTCCATTTTATATTTCTATGCTTAAGTTATATGTAATAAACATTCATGTTCTTAAATATGCATTTCTTACATTGTAAGGCCATTTACAGCTTTCATTCCTTAGTTTACTTGATAAATTTTGATACTATATTTGTAAATTCAGTAGATTTTTCAAATTATGATGATGAACCCATGTATGCATTTTGGCAGGATGGGTCATTCATAAGACTTATAGTGCGAGTGAACCACTTTGGACAGATTTCATGATGCTGTGGCTTCTTCTGCATGGTTATATCAAGGTAATATTGTGTGTAAGTATGTATGTATATTGCAAGAAGGCTGGTCATAGGAACATAGCATTGAAACTATACAACATATGACATAATATGGTCTGTCGATCCAAAAGATTCTAATAACCCGAGTGTGTGGGTTATTAAATAAGCACACTATGTAAAAACAGGTCGAATCCGACATATCATAATCATAATTGCCGTTTGTAACTACATATTGCAAGGGAACTTCAAGTTATTTGAATATTGCATTCTAATATTGTTGTGTAATGTTTGAAGTAGTCAAATAGCCATCATGGTTGGTTTGGGGCCTATTTGCCACCCATTTGTCTAATCATAAACTTTGAATTATTGGATTGTTTCATTGATTAACACAATAACCTAAGTTTTCTATTTAGGGAAAAAAATGTCAGCTAAATGATTTTGTATAGTGCAATCATGGTTTTAAAAAACGGTTGAGGCGTGCGCCTCGAGGCGAGGCGCCCAGAAAACGAGTCTGAGGCCTCGAGGCGGCGCCTCAGGGGGTTTATTTTGTATGTGCACCTCATATGGCTGAGGCGGTGAGAAAAGCTACGCCTCAGGTGCGCCTCAAGGCGCCTCAGGGGGTTTTACACTTTGTTTCGATGTTTTAGACTTTTTGTGTCAGTTTCAATATTTCATGTCTTTTTTATGTGTGTTTTTTGATGTTTTTGATGAATCTTACGATGAAATTAGTCTATATTTTATTTTTTATAAGATATATAATTTTATGTTTATTTTTTAATTCCGCCTCGGGTTTACGCCTCGATTCGTCTTAAGGCTTACGCCTCATGAGGTGAAGGGAAAACGCCTTGAGGCTTGATTCCGTACTTTTAAACCTTGAGTGTAATAGAATTATAGAACAAACCAGATTTATAATGTGGTTTCTGTTTTTGCATAGGTGGTAAATGTATAAGGCCTAAGTATATATAACTTAGAGTATTTTTCTAAACCATTTGTCTAATTAACATTTTAGAAAGTAACAAAATTGATCACTTCTTTGGCACGTTATTCAAACACCTTGGGTAGGTTTTTATAGTGAAAGCTTGTGTCAAAACCAAAATCTGTTAAAAGTCTTTAATTTATATGTAAGTTGAGTTTTCAAGACTCTAGGACGTGTTGGAAAGAGTTCCTGTAGATTCTTTCAACCAATTATTTCTATATAAAATGCTTTTAAGTACTTTGTAAAACCTATAAAACCTTTTATACACTTTCTATAAATTTATAAAGTTTCTCTACCAATTTAATTTGTTTTTTATGAAAATCACTTTTATAAAAACTTTTACGATTTCATAAAACTTGTTCAATGTTCTTTAAAACTTTTATCATTTTTCAAGTCTTTCAATTTGTAATTTGGTCATCCTGTTTGCGGATCAAATATAACTTTTCTTAAAAGACTAGACTGTTAGATGAGAAAGCTCATTTAAATTATAAACAACTAATCTATTGCATATGCAACTAATGTGAGACAACTCACATACCTTGCACTGGTTTAAGTTTATGACACCTGGTCTTTTAACTTTGCCGTTCTTCTAATTATCTTTTTTAACATACTATTTCTATCTTTTATTTAGCTTTGTTTATTGACATAGAAACTCCAACTTCCAACTCATGGTTTTCTATGTCAACCCCAGTTATGTTAGAGACTGTTTGATTACCGCTGACTCAGTAAGATCTGACTGAGTCAGAAGCTGACCCAGTTAGAAGTTCCAACTGAGTCTGCATCTGATTGAAACTTGGCTGTTTGATTCAGTATCTAACTGACTCTGCTGAATGATAAAAATAACCATAAAATCAATCAAGGACAAGAACAACTTCAAGAACTAGAACAAAATTTCTAATCATACAACTAAAATGAAATCTGATTTCAAGAACTAAATCACTTTCAAGATAGCAAAATTTCAAAACAAGAACAATATTACAACTTCAAAACAAGAACAAAAGTTAAAATCAGAATATACCTTGAACAGGAGGGAGGGCTGCTGAGGGAGGAGTGCGGCGGGCGACAAAGGGCGCCGGAGGGAGGAGGCGGTGGAGGGAGGGCGCCGGAGGGAGTAGGGAGTCGGAGGATGGCGGCCGGTAAAGAGGAGAGAGCGGAGGGGACCGGTATGTGAAGAGGAGAGGGTGGAGGGTTTTGGTTAGTGAAGAGGACCAGGTCAGTCGCCAGCTCGGGAACATCAAACACGCTGACTGGCTGATCGAGTCAGCCATCAATGATCAGAAGCGTATCAACCCTTTCAAACAGCCCCTAAATGTCACTGTTTTACAGAGACAAACCTCTTTAATACATTCCTCATTTTTACATTAACAAATAATACATCTTTAGTGTTTGAGTGGAATTTAATAGGTATGTTTTTTTGTAAACAATCTATCATTTTATTTAATGATTTGAATTATTCAGACATTTTGTTTGCTCTGCCTTAAATCATGCGAGAACCTTATGAAACGTATTCATGTCTTTATGCATACAAACGCAAACAACATAACACGACTTAGCGCTATTTAAGTAAAATGTATATACATTATTTATAAAATCAGTTGGCAAAAGACCCACTGGTGCATGCCAAAATGTGTGGTGAGATGGTGAAGTCTGGTTCAATAATTACAAGTAACAGCAGGATATGTAAAATCCCTTTACAATTAACCTTTTTTTTCCCCACCTATTACACTTGATTTAGAACAAAACCCATCATCACTGATTCAAGAATCTGCATATCAGGGAACACTGGCAACTGCAATGGCAACACTCCCATTGATGAAGAACCCTTCACCAGTGCTCACTTCCAAGAACAACAAAACAATCACCGCCAGCATTGCCGCCCTACCATTCCATTTTCTGCACTTTTTGTGAAACCCCACTCCCAAACTGTCACCGTGCTGGCAGTTCCCTGCGTTGTGAGTCATATGTCGCCAGAAGCTCTTCTACACTTCCAAGTGGGACCAGAGACTGCACAAAACCATATAACCATGATTCAGTGTTTTTGACCCGTTGATTTATGAATGAGTTGATTTGAAGTGTGGTTAATTTCAAACGAGTTGAAAGTGTTTCCTGTCTAGCTTCAAGATTCGATACAGCCATAGCTCCTACATATGGAGGCTTTCAATAACTGCATCAGCTAAATCTCTAATTGAAAGTCGGTTCGCAGCCTAATGCAGGAACCCGACCCCATTCCTCTATACAGACTCTAATGCTAATTCTTTGTACTCCACGTCGATTTCTTCAATGTTTCAATATGTTCACTCACAAGCTGCCATAAAAATTAGTAAATTACAGCTTTGCCCCTCTTGATGTCTGTAACGTGTTAAAAAATAAAAGTACCTAATGGGTACGGCTAGAAGACTTTTGACACCTTTCTGCCCGAGTTCAATGATTGTTTGATCCGTGTAGGGTTTCAACCATTCAACAGGGCCAACTCTACTCTGCATCAAAATAACATTATAAACACAGAATCACAACTATTAGTATATGGACATTAAGGTTAACAACTTAAGTGAATTATATTATTAAAATACAAAATTTATGTAGGTCACCT
The DNA here is from genome assembly GCA_025506505.1 of Flaveria sonorensis. Lineage (NCBI taxonomy): Eukaryota > Viridiplantae > Streptophyta > Magnoliopsida > Asterales > Asteraceae > Flaveria > Flaveria sonorensis. The sequence goes on along the minus strand of CM046440.1, from coordinate 50,111,247 downwards.
GATAAGCCAAAGTGTATGGATTGTTTATTTTCTCTCTCTAATTCCTCCATAATCAAACCACACATTCTTCCATCTCAGCCTTGTATGGATCACCAGCTTCTTCCCACATATGCAAGTGGCACCCCATGAGCACTAAAGAAATCATTACCTATAGTGATACCATTTTAAATAAAAACTTTAGGATAAAAGAAAATGCACATTTTAAGATAAGTATTAAAGAAAGAAAAAAAGAGCAAAAACAGAAAATGAAGTACCTTTTCAGGATTTTAAAGCTTGTAAGCTCTTTTTTCAATTAAACTACCATGGATTTTATGTACCCCTCACGTTGGTACCAAGAAGGTATTACCGTGTGCTGCATTTAACAAGTATTCATCCTCCCTGGCAAATTAAAAAAAAAAAAAGAAAGTTATAATATGTATACAAACAACATTCATATTAATTATTAGGTAATATGGACCGTTAAATCACCTAAAGATACTTTCAAGGAGTCCGGCTTGAACCGCTAGTTGATATTGAGAACTGAGGATAAGAGGAAGCACAACCAGCTTGTTGACTCCATCTTTCTTTATCTGTAATTACCAAAAAATACCAGCTAACCATAAATTATAAATTTACATCAAAATTACATGAGCAAAAAAATGAATATAAGTTTAAAATTTTAAAATTTCATGACCTACATACCTGCTCGATTGCTTCTTCAGTGAACGGGTGCCAGTAGCGCATGCCCACATAAACCTCTGCTGGGACATTTTTTTTCATAAAGTGCCTTCCTCCTCCTTAGCCTATAATTAAAAAAGAAAAACACACCCAGAGGTCGAACAGGGGCAGGATTTACATATATAAGCTAACAAAGTGAAAATGGGTCAAGTTTAGTAGAAATAACAAGACATCAAAACATATCATGCCTGTGCATCGGTTATTCGGCGAAGTGGAGACCCGCCACCAATTGAAGCATACCCTTCCTTGCTCTTGGGCGCTCTAGCAACAGATATAAATTGTGCCAAAGGCTTTTGAAGAAAACGGAAGAGTCTTGGTAGTCGAATGATATCCTGTGTAAAAGTTGTCAAAATTCACATATGCAAAGACTTCAACAATTATAAACAGGAATTCAAAATTAGATGTAGCAAGATGGGATGTTGGACAGGTTGAATTAAATAGTTAACTGGTCAACAGGTGAGTTTTTAGTACTTAACCGCGAAAGCTTACGTCAATTTATGGCCAAAAGATATAACTAAAGTAATATACAAGAATGAGCCCAGTGGTTTTTACGAAATTACTGGTTTGGTACTTTAATCAAAAGTTACATGGCTGATCCTTATATATGGAACTTGTTGCACGGATGGTCCTTGGATGGGATGACACTCGGCCGTTAAGGACTATCTATTCAATACACATGAGGGTAAAATTGTTTTTTGATTCTTCTCTCTGCAGTCTGCACTTTGATATGTATATCTGTCTTTTGTGTGTGTGCGCATTTGCAAGTAGTAGGTTCTCTCTACCGTATGTCTTATAATGAAATGAAATCTAGATTGATATATGAGTTGGTTTTATATAACCTGTCAAAACCATGTTTTTGATTGCCATATAGCTTGTGTATGTACACACAAACCTATATCTTTTAGGATTATGCCTTATATTGAAATTTCGTTCTGATGTGTTCACACTTCTCTTGTGTGTGCAAGTTGCAGGTTTTGATTCTGATGGTTTTGATGTGCAAGGCAACTTTAAAGTCAATAATTTTGGGATTTTTGGTTTGCTTTGGTTGAGATTTTGGTAGTAATCAGATAATTGGGGTGTGTCAGAGAAAAGGTTTAAGGGTTTAGATTTGGTTGTGACATAGAGGGTGTGGATCTGGTGTTATTGGTGGTATATGGTGACTGACCGACTGCGGTGGTGGTCAAACGATTGTGTTGCTCATCCGTGGTGGTCAAACAGTTGTTAAAACTTAAGAGTGGGCAAAAGGTTGTTAGTGGTGGTCAAACGTTGTTGGGCAGTGGTGAAACATCTGTGCAAGTGTTGATTTAATTATATGAATCTTTATACAATTGAATATATATATAAATTCAAGAGTAAGTGGCCAAATGCCCTCATGTGCCTCGCACATGGCAGGCCTTAAAGTCCTTTTAAATAGTAATTTAATCCAGGGACCATCCACATAATTTTAAAATTTAAGACTAAACCCACACAACCGTTCGTGCAAATTCCTCTTATTAATAGTTAAGGTGTTAACAATGATTACAAGAAAAATATTATTCAAGTACTATTATAAATTTTTTAAAATATAATGATTAGGAGGTTACATGCATTCACTAGACCCGTTTCCATATTAGCTCAGTATAAAACAACCTATTCAAAAGCAAAAGGGAAGAACTTGACATCTCTGTTCAAAAGGAAAAGCCATGAAATTTGTATGAAGTATGAAAATGCTATATCCACTTACTCTTTACGCCTATTTATCCTCCTAACAAGACGACTACGACTATGGCAAGATGAAGAGATGCAAGGTTAGAGAAGAGGGTGTGAACCCAAATCATCACCTCCTTTTTAGGAGGATGAATTCAACACAAAAAGTAGGATACAACATTACTCAAAAGTATAGAATCAAGAAGGAAACGAGAGGCATAAAAAATGTAAACATACCGGGTCTGCAAAAAGGTTGAACAAAAACGGTTGCACATCATCAAGAGTCTCCGGACCTCCAAGGTTTAGCAACAAGACTCCTATTTTTCCTTCATTGACAAATGAAGCCGATGTGTCTTGCGCACTAGATGTCATTAACGCCCTTAATGGCATTGAATCTTTGTTGAGTGACTGTTTTAACAATAAAGATTGTTTTTGTGACCATCCAAAGGTACGTTTATGTTTAGAAATGTTAACAGATGAGTGTCCAACATCAGAGGAGGCCACCATTTGCAGCACAACATCATGGAATACTCATTCATTAGAGCAATATACTCGACGTAATATTCTGTCAAATATCATTCCAAAACTATAATCTTGCATAATAGTTTGCAATAGCACCACTACAGATCATTGACTATAGTGCTTTTAGTCAACCAAACTCATCTATTTAGTCATTTATCCAAATATATTAATCCAATTGCATGCCAACACAATCAAATCAAGCCAAATTACTCACAAAACTTATGAATCTTTATCATTATCTTAAATTTTTCTTAAAATTTACCTACAAAAATGGTCATAATATGAAATGCACACCAAACTAACAACCAATTGGGCTAAAACCTAAATCAATCGAATTGATAAATACGAACAAGAACACAGTCAAGAACCAAACTTTAAGCACAACCCAAAAGCAAAAACGCACAGAAACCACAGAGAAAACAAACCAAACATGAATCATGACAAAATGACTAAAACATAATCAAAACCCAGATCCAAAAACCCTAAACCCCAATTGGGAAACAAACACAAAACAAAGGGGGCTAAATTACACCAACAAAGAACTAAACTTACAAGTGGGTCTTGTGACTTACAGTGGGGTCTTGTGATGGAATCTTGGAGGCAAGGCAGAGGACGGAGAAGGGGGGCATGGTGCTTGAATCCTGATGTTCATCGACTGATGATTCATCGTTCTATTAGCACTCAGAAAGCTTTAAAGAAAAAAGGTGTATTTTTGTTGGTGATATTATTATTAGTAGTAGGAGTGAGGGTTTGTTCGTAGAGGATCAGGGGTGTGAGATTTTGTGAATTAGAATATTGGGGGAAAATGGGTGCAGGAAAGAGGAGATGGTGAGCTGATAATTATGGTGTGTGACCCAGCACTTTACTCTTCATTGACAGTATTTGCTGCTTCTCAAATACTGCCACGTGTCCTAACTTATTATCCACTTTCGTCTCTCTAATCTTCTTATTTATATTACAGGGTTTTGTCTCTCTCTTTCGGTATGTTTCCGATGACAAAAATTTAAAAAAAAAAATCCATTCCAATTTAATAAAATTTTGGATAATTAGGAAAATGTTTAAATACAAATTTTTTAAAATTAAAAAGTATAATAAGTAATCTCAACTATTCATCTTTTTAATTTTTTAATTTATAGTTAAGATCAATTTATATATAAAAGTTTGTTAGATGGTATTTTGGAATAAACACTTTGTTGACTTTTTGTAAGTTTTCTTCATTTTTTAAACGTTCATAAATTTTATGTACGGTGTTATATTTTTATAAAAATTAGTCATATCTTATCTGAAATTAACGTTTTATAATTTTAATCTTTTTATTTTTAATCATATTTTATCTTATATTAATATTTTATATTTTAAAATTTTTTATTTATAAATACTTAATATTTTTATTATTCACCCCGTATAATACATGTGGTCTACCTGTGAAATAATATAAGAATTAACACATAACCAAACTACCTAAGTGTCACATACTCCACCAGAGCACATGCACATTAGAAGCACCAAGTAGGAGACGAACACCAATTTGACCAACATAAGGATTGCTTTCTTGATCAATGATTGATCCACGAAACAAATTTCATAAGATGTCTTAAATTATCTTTGAAGTCGAATACTTAATTTTTTTTAATAACATCACGTTACTAGCTTTCCACATCAACCAGAAAGTGATATTGTAAAGCATAAAATAATTTTCTCCAAACCATTGAAGAAGATAAAATAGCTATGTAGCAAGCATTTATGTGAATTCCTTCGAACCAGACACCTTTCAACTCCTCTATTTTTAATTTTGTTGAAATATGTCTGGAAGCACGGACATACAGTCAGTTTGATAAGGATCGATTTCTAGTGAAAAACGTGTTTCTTCACTTACTTTAGGCATAGACAATTATTTGTATTTGTTACTAATATTTACTAGTTAGTGTATTTGTGGTTTACCATGTAAGATGATCACAATGAACCAAAATGTGTCCAAAACGAAGTTAATATGAATAAGATATCGATGGGTTTATAGGTAGGAGCTTGTATAGAAATGTATTCTTATATAATGATGGACATCTGGTGACAGTCAAAAGGGTATGAAGCACCCAACGCGCCTGAGACTTGCATGAAGGCGATGGGCACAATATGATGGTTTAAGGGTGCATTATACACTTCCCATAATTGCATCATAGTTGCCTTCATATTTTTGGAACTTTGTTTGATTAGCTGGAGGTTAGAGGATGTCGAGTAGGGGTTGTTGATAGTATATAAACAAGCCTTGGTGACTTGTTTTACTATGACAAAACACAACTTTTTCTCTCTAGTCTTTCTAGTAGCAAGGTATTGTTTACACTCCTATTACAGGTATAGTTTTATAACACTCACATTTTCATTTAGTATTTAATAAAAAAGTCATCAGAGTCATATGCAAAGAACTAGGATCTTTCACACTTTTTAATTATTGTAAAAAAAGTTACAAAGATGTAATACATTATTTAACATCCTCTTGTATTCGATCCTTTAAACCCAAGACTTGATATTTCCTAGTCCTCCCTCTCAGATGCATCACCTGAAAGTATATACATATTAGCTTTAGCTAGGTAAGTGTATATTACAATTTGCCTATAATACTTCTCAAACATATAATTATTTAGTTACTCGTAACCCTTTATTACATAATCACATATTGTTGGGTTTTGAGGAATTCAAACCCGATGGTTAATTTGGTTTAGATATATATTAAACATAGAAGTACAATGTATTTATTGATTAAGGAGCAACGAATCACTGCACGAGCCACAAATGTTCAAAATTATGAAGACTACGGATGACCCAAAGACCAAACTAAATGATATGACATCTATTATATTATTATTTATTATTATTTGATATATTTATTATGTTTAGGGTTTTGGGTATGTAATACTATAAATAAATGATGACCTCCATTTGTAGTGAGTGTTAGTCATAATGAGTCTTCTAGAAATCTCAAGTGCTTCCCCAAGGGCTCCATAGATCATTCATTTATGGAGTCAAAAGCATGTGTGAGGTAGGTAAATGTAATCTTGTGATGACCATTGAATAAAATTTGAGTAGCTATTGATTATTATCTATTTTACATCCTCAAGTTATTGATTATCCACCATTACTACCCATCTTCAAGTATTTCATTGTTCTTATCTTGTATGGTCTTCATAAAATTGGGTTATTCACTTCCGCATCCGATCCATTCATGTTTCAACACAGATATAAACCCGTATACCCTTTCAGGTACTTAACTCATTCCCTCGGGTTTCTCACCCGACCTGTAATCCCAAATCCTATACCAAGGCGAAAGATTACCTCCCAAGCAACCAGTTTTCTTCTAGGTAGAACTGTTTCTACCTATTTCCTAACAAAATTATCTCAACTTGGTTTTAACATTCAACGAAATGATTAAATGAGATTAGATTTTTGTAACTTAAATGAAAGTTAAGGCCTTCTATTTGTCGGCCTGATTCGGCGATCTTACTAGCTGTAAGTTTCAAAAGTTACAACCTGTAACTTTCCGAAAAGCCTCACCATTTTCACGTGTCAAAATACGAACATTTGCTAAGCGCCTCAATCTTACGGACCGTATGGTTAAAATTTTATAACCTGACAAAACTAAATCAAGTCAGTTTTTACACTTAGCGCAGCATTTAAACGCGTTAGAGTTTTGTAACTCAAATGAAAGTCCAAGCCTTTTATTTGTAGGCCTGATTTGATAATCTTATGAACTGTAAGTTCTAAAAGTTACAACGTAACTTTCAAAAAAGCCTTGTCATTGGCATGTGTCAAAATTTGAAGCTTTACTAACAGCCTCAATCTAATGGACCGTAAGGTTAATTTTTATGGCCTGTAACCAAATTCACAAATAGTAAGAAGAAATGTTACGATTCTTAACATTGTTCTTCTTATGTAGTTTCTAGAGAGCTTTCTATTTCTTTTTAACAGCTTAAGAGCTTTGTATTGACTGGTTATGGGTCTTGTAACTTCATTCCTAGCTTGATTTATGCTCATTGGAAGTTATAATACTTCCTTTCTCTTAAACTAATCAAATGTAAGGTGTTATAGTTTTAGATGCTAAGATAATCCCGACTGTATAATTTAATTAGGCTATTGTACCCAAGGAGATAAATACGTTCACTTGGGTGGCCTGAAATATGTATAATTAGCAAATAATTCTCTAGAGCGTTCCAAAATTATAGAACTAAAGGGACGACCATCCACTTCACACAGCTTCAATGTCGGAATCGCCTATGGACCAGCCGCATGCTGGAGTAAATATTGCCACTACCTTTTGAGTAAACACCACCATGTAAATCGATGCTCAATCTCAATTTAGTTATTTTTTAAAACTTTTGTAAACTTAAATACGACTATTATAAGTTCTAAATTATGAGTAGGGTAGTTAGCTTCATGAATCTTTAACGTTCAAAAACATAAACTATCACCTTGCCACATCACATCATTACGCATCCCAATCATTAATAAAAGCGTCATAGTAGACCAGTCTTCATTCTAATCAAGCAATGTTCGTATCAGGGCTTGGTTAACCTTCTTTCAGCTCCTGAAATGCTTTTTCTTGGTTTTCACCCTATTCAAACTTTACATATTTCCTTGTTAACTTTGTCAACGATGAGGCTATTCTTGAAAAGTCTTGAATAAACCTCTTGTAATAATCATCCATCCCAATAAGCTATGAATCTCTCTCAAAATTTTAAGAGATCTTCATTATATAACAAAATCTACATTAGCAAGGTCCACTATGATCCCATATAGTTTTTCCAACACCTCTTGTATGTGATCAACACTGTCACGTTCACTTCTTGAGTAGATTAAAATATCATCAATGAATACTATAACCAATTCGTAAAAACATCATTCAACCCACTCGACTCATCGGGTCCATGAATGTTATAAAAGCATTTGTAAGACCGAACGATATCACAAGGAACTCAAAATGTCCATAATGCATGTGAAAAGCTATCTTTAGAATAGTTGGCTCGTTTACCTTTAACTACAACAATCTGACCATAGATCGATCCTCGAAAACCAACTTGTGCCTTGAAACTACTCGAATATATCGTTAAATCTTGGTTAATGGGTACTTGATCTTTACCATAACTTATTTAGCTCTCTATAATTGATACAAATTCCCATGCTTTTGTCTTTATTTTCTATAAAAAATACCAAAGCACCCCAAGGTGAAATGCTCGATTGATGCATCCTTTATTAAGGAGATCTTGTAGTTGTAACATTAGCTCTTTCTTTTCAGGCAAAGCTAGACAATATGGCACTTTGATGATAGGTTGAGCTTCTAGCAACATATCAAATCGAAATTATATCTCCCAATTAGGTGGCACGCCTTGCAGATACTTAGGCAAAACATCAAGGAAGTCATACAACATGAGCACATCTTTCAACTCTTTTGTCATAACAAGAACATATTTAAAGTAACACAGATAACCCATGCACCCTTAATTCACGAACCTTTTTGCATTTACCTACGAGAAAATTTATTGGTACAACACAGACTTTATCACAAAAAAAACCATGACTAGATGATCGGGTTGTCGAGACTCGATCAAAAACAATTTATTATATCGGTCTTAGCTACCTTTATTGTGTAAGGGTAAATAAGGTCGTCTTCACAGGGAATACGTGGAAAGTGTTTAACAATTCTAACTCGATTAACTAAAAGACACAAACTTTATAACTAAAGATTGAAACTTTGAATGAATTAACGAACACAATTGCAAAAAGCAAGAATCTTTGAAACTGATTTAACTAAATAATAAGAAACAATCACTTTCGGGTTTCCAATTCCCGCAAGATCCACAATTGATACTTTTAAATTAGGATTTATGAGAAATAATACTTCAAGATCTTAGCTTTTGATTAAAGTGGTAACAAAGGAACAATCTTTTAAGACTCGTTCATTCACAAAGTTACCAATTCACCTATATCACGTTGTCTACTTTTCTTAATGAGCTCACGATACAAGGAAACCGAAAACTGATAATCAAGCACGCAACTTTATTTATAAGTAAACCTTTTAACTAAATCAAAACCTAAAATTTCATTCACTAATCCATTGTTCAATACAAAAAAACCCTAATCAAAATACCAATTGTTTCACTTAACATGAATTATACTCCCGAAAGCAATCAACAAGAACTTAGTCACGCATGGTCTTCATTGAATCTTCAATCTTGATTATATGATGATCAATGATGATTTGGAGTTTGTTGAGAAGCTTGAAAGCACCCAAAATCACCTTTAATTTACTAGATTTTGGCTGGGAAGAGTTGTCCTTCGAGTTGGGGTTGGATAGGTTTAAGTAGACATCAAGATCCATAAAATCCAGGTGTTAGTTGAAGACCAGCGTATGATACGCCCAGGGTCGGTGTATCATACGCCCCCCTCAGTGTTCCTACGCCCAACTTTCTGTTATTTTTGTCAAATACGCCCACCGATACGCCTCTCATACGCCGACCGACGTATAATACGCCCATACCCGGCATATCATACGTAAGTACGCCTAATTTTGTGCATTTTTTGTAACTTTGATGTTTACATCTTTAGTCCTTGTAGTTTGTTGTTTTGCTCCTTTTTCTCCCAAATAAGCCTCCTTTAGCTCCTAACACCTATAAATCAAAACACAAACAACTTGAAACTATTCCTCTATAATCATGATGTAAAATCAAGCATTTAGATCAATTAAACCTTGAATTATTACCACTCTATCACATCCCCACACTTCACCTTTTGTTTGTCATCAAACAAACTTATTTGCATAATTAACCTTACTTAATCAAACATGCTACGTTATCACAACTTTGTATAAGTTAAGTTCCCAAGGCATACTTATTTTTAAACTTTCATCAAGTAAGATTCACAACCCAACATGTAATACCACTTATGTTTTAAACTTAGAATCTTTAGTTGGCATAACTTCACCTTTTGCTTCAAACATTCATGCATTCACATTCCTCACAATGAATACTCCTCTCAGTCTGTTTTATGGACTAGCGATTATATACTAGTATATCTGGAACTCTCAAACCAAGAATGTACATCTTCATCATAAGCTTGTATATTAATCATATCGCCATCAATTAACACAATATAATACATAAATCAAGAGGTCTTTCATGGGTTGTAATGTTAGGCTAAGGTTTAAGGTGAGATAGAAAGGGATTTAAGGGTGGATAATGGTGAATGAAATCCAATTTAAACATGCTAGATGTGACGTGTATCAATTTCTATCATCTAGTTGCAATAATATTCTTTATTTCGACACTATTTTTGTTACTTCATATCTTGGTCATTTTGACCTCATATTTAGCTGTTAGACCCTGAAAGGATCATACTTGCCAACTTAAGAGGTGGTTGGAGGTTGTTCTGGTTGGAAAACATCATTAACAGAAGACAACAGAAGCTTACAAAAGACATTATTTACAGAAGACCAAGAAGACAGAAAAAGACCAAGTATAGACTACCCGCATTTGTTAATGCGGATAACTTGTGAACAAATGCTGACAAATGTTTGTTCACTCCGCATTAACAAATGCGGATGAAGACAAGAAATGTTGAACAAGAAGTGTTCACCCACATTTGTCCATGCGGATGAACTGAAGAAATGCTGACAAGAAGTGTTCACCCGCATTAGTTTATGCGGATGAACAAAAGGAAATACGGCCAAGACTTGTTCATCCGCATAAACTAATGCGGGTGAGCAAACATGCTGATCAAATGCTGCTAACAAGACTTGTTCACCCTCATAAACTAATGCGGATGAACTAAGTTAATGCTGATCACAAGACAACTAATGCTGATGAAGACTTGTTCATCCGTATGAACTAATGCGGATGAACAACTTACAATGTTTTTACTTACTTTGTACTTAAACTAGATTCTCTTGTATAGATCAGGGTTAGTTTAGTCTTTTGTACAGATTATTGTATGCCTATAAATAGGGTTGCATACCCTAACTTTGTAAGTTTCGGTCTTCAACAGTTATAACTCAATATTTTACATCTTGACTTCTCTGTGTTCTGTGCTGCATTTACTCAACATTCTTCAGTTTCATCTATTCTGTAATATAGTAATTCCGCACTATATTATTGACTTAGTCTGCATATTCGATCCTAGGTTGAGTCAGGTCAACCGAGAATATCATTCTCAAACCAGTCAATTGGTATCAGAGCCACGACTCTTGAATTCATCACAGAATCTTCTCAGATTTTGTGTGAAAATCGATTGAACTGTAGACTGAGTTGTTTATCAGCAAGATCTATACTTCTGATAAACATACACACTGAAATCGAACACAAAGAAGTGATACCATACAGATCTGTTGTTGACGAACCTTCACACTCACAAACAACAAAAACATAAACTCCTTCCGGCTAACAGATCTAAACGTAACAGATCTGGTAAAGACTGTGAACAGAAATTCAAAGAACAACTCACTGCTCAAACTTAAAATCAACTTAAACCTTACTCAACCAAGTTAAAATCGGTTACCTAACATGGACTCTCACAATCTTTCTGAAATTGGGCATGCTTCTATACCTCCTCTGCTTAAACACAAATCTGAGTTTAAGTAGTGGAAAATTCATTTTAGAAACTACTTACAGGTGTAGATCCTGACTACTGGATATCTATTTGCAAGGTCCTACATTCCACTGTCTCTAAATGCTGATCAAGCTGCTCAGTACAAAACTACAAGAATTCCCATTGAGGATCCCAATTTAACTCGTGATGATAAGAATATAAGAAAATAAATTGATCTTGAAGCTTATTCCATCCTTACACAAGCACTGAAAATGGATGTTCTGAAAAGATTAGAAAATATGGAACAACTAAAGGGGTGTGGGATGCTCTACAGATCATGTGTGAAGGAAGTAGTGAAGTGACTGAAATTAACAAGGATAAGCTGATAAACCAAATGAAACTTTTCATCACACCAAAGGAGAGTCATTTCAAGACAACTTCATAGATTTGTTCACATTGTAAATGATCTTGAAATCATTGGGGTCATTACAAAGAAAAGGAAATGAACAAGAAAATGCTGCACAGTTTACCAGAAAGCTGGAAACAAAATGTCACTATGTTAAAGATACCCTTGATTTGGAGAGTACAAGCTTAGATATCATGATTGCCAAAATTGAGGCTTTGGAGTTGGATGAAAGGAGTAGAAATCTCAGTGGACCACAAGTCATTAGGCTTACAAATTTCCATCAGAAACTCATTCTGTTGAGAATGCATTGTGATGAAGAAGAAGATGACTTTCTTTCAACTGGTGACCTTTCAAAGACAACTAGATTATGTGCTACTCAACACATAACCCTCATCTTCTGCTCAAACCCACTGCAAACCCTGCTTATGCCCAATAAGCACAGATCTGAAGAACAAAGGCTACTTACAATGCCTTTGTTGCTAGCTTTGAAGCCTATCTTGGGGGAAGACTCACATCAGCACACTTGATTCAAGAGGATCTGGAAGAGATGGATCCTGATGATGTTGAAGAAATGGATTTACAATGGCAGATGGCCATGATTTCCATGAGAGCAAAGAATTTCTTTCGTAAAGGGAAGAACTGGCTCTAATCTTAGAAAATACCAAGCTGGGGTATGACGAATCCAAGTTTAAGTGCTTTAACTGTGGAATGACTGGTCATTTCTTTCGGGAATGTAATTCTCCCAGGAGAAGCAACCCAAACTCTCAAAGACCCACACATGGCCAGCATTCATCTCAACACAATACCAACTTTCAATCAAGCAACTCTCATCTGCACCAGCACAGAATCAGCAACAGCCAATCCAGCAAAGACAACCTCTGCTGACTCATCAATCCCAAGGAAGTATCACAAACGTCAAATGCACTTGTCATTAGACAAGATGGAGTTTGTGATTGGAGCTTGTATGCTATGAAGTTCAACCACAGTTTCAGATCATGCCACTTATGGCACAATCAATGATGACCAAGCCCAATGCCATCTGAGGTAAAATCTAATTTATGTTCTGAAAATGTGTTCTAGAAGTACAGGGGTACAGGGAACACAATCATAAATTGGCTAATAAAATAAGAGAAGAAAAGGTGAATCAGAGATGTTAAAAAAAGAATAGAATTTATGAAGTTAAAATCAAATCTCTGTTATCCGACATGGAAACCACTCCATGGTGAAAAGTACCACTTGTGGCTGAAAATAGAGGTTAACTGAATTGTTGCCCAAATCAAAAGAGCAATCAGCTACTGAAGTGAAACTTGAAAAGTTTCAGCTCTCATCTGTCAAGCTGCAAGAGTTACTTGAGTCTCAAAAGGGGGCTAAAGATATGACTGTGATAGGGTACAAAACTTGTCCTCCTCCATATAATGATAACTACTACTGTTATGCCTGAGTCACTTACTCAATCAGATACAAAAATTTAAAATTATTGAAACCAAATCAATGATTTCTCAAATAACAATCCTCAAAACAAACCAGTCTTTACATTGAAAAAGATGAGGATAAAATCAGATTGGGTCATCCTATCAAATAAAGAGTGCTCAGACAAACCTGTGGTTATCAAGAAACCAAAGAGCCCAATCAAAGCTATTGTGCCTTATGTAAAATTTGTTCCACAAAATCTTAAAATGATCACACTGCTGAATGCTCAGTGAACCAACTGCTGAAACAGATCTGATTATGAGATCATATCTCCAAAAATTCAGGCAAATCAGATAAGGTTTCATTGAAATTCAAGGATAAAGCCAAAGTCCCCTTAGTCACCAAAGGGAAAACCACCGTTGTACAAAATCTAAAGTGAAATGTGATTCACCATCTTCATCAATATCAGACAAGAATTAGGTTTGATATTTTCAACAAAGAACAAGTAGAACAATTCGATAGGGAAATAAGGCATCCAGAAAGAAGCAGCGTCAGTCACAAAAACAAAGCAAGTCAGAATTGTGAAACAATCTGGTGGCACCCTAAAGACTGATTGACTTCTTCATCAAGATTAAAGGACAATCAATGTATTGAATTCTGTGATATGACAAATCACAACACAGATAAGTGCTACTTCACTGAGTACTCTCTGCTCTGTGTGACATGAACAATCACTCAACGAAAAATTGTCATTTTAACAATATTGTTCATTATGTGATATGACCAATCACAATACAATTGATTGTTACTTAATAAAAAAGGATTGAAAATTTCACAAAGCAAGCCCATTTCATCAGTTCCAACTGACAAGGTCAAACACAAAAGTTCAACAAACCTGCACAAATCACTGAATTCTCATCAAAAGTTCAAATTAAAGTGATTTACTGACAAGCAAAAATCTGTTCAACCTTTACACAAAATCAAAGGAAAGATTTGTATACTCTTTACACATCAGATGAAATTGATGAAATCAAACTTCAAAGAAGTAATAGAAAAGTGCTGAAATCATCTTCCTCTAAAACTCAAACAAAGAAAAATATCAAGAGTAACTTGGTTGATGCTAAGGACAACCCAAGACCATTATGGCTTGGGTTCTCATTCTAACTAGTTCTTTTATGCTTGTAGGGTCATTCTACAGGTTCATAGCTTATGGTACGTGGAAGTGGATGCTCCCGACACATGACTGGAGACAGTTCCCTCCTTCGTGACTTCAAGCATATTCAAGGAACTACTATAGCATTGGAGGAGATTCAACAAGGCGGTAGAATTATAGGAGAAGGATCTGTGACAAATGGACTGCTGAGCTTTGATAAAGTGAACTACTACGAGCAACTGAACTTCAATCTGCTCAGCGTGTCTCAAATCTGTGACAAGAAATATTCCACTCACTTCACAGACACTCATTGCTACATTCTGAAACCAGGATTTTCCATTCCTGAAGAATGGGTTGTCTTGAAGACACAGAGGAAGAATAACACCTATGTCTTGAACCTTAATTCTGCTCATGCCGTCTGAAAGACATGTCTTGTTGTTAAAGCATCTTTTGATGAGTCACAACTTTGCATAGACGTTTAGGACACACTACACAAACTAAAAAACATGAACAGATTGGTCAAAGGAAACCATTAATTGGTCTACCTCAAAAAGAATTTCATTTTGTTGATCACTGTACTGCATGTCTTAAAGGAAAATAGCATAAATCCTCACATAGCCAAAGCTGTGAACACAAACAATTCTCCTTGAAGTTACTTCATATGGATCTCTTCGGTCCAACTCATCATGAGTATTGAAAGAAGCACTATTGTTTGGTGATCATAGATGACTTTACGCGATTTACATGGGTCTTCTTCATCTTCATAAAACGAGGCGTCCCAAATAATAAAAGATTTTATCACAAAATAGAAAATCAACTTGATTTAAAAGTAAAATCAATCAGAAGTGATAATGGGATAGAATTCAAATGAGGATCTTAGTTCGTTGCATACACAAAGGCATGTTCATCAATTCAGTGCAGCTCGGACTCCACACAAAATGGAGTGTTGAAAGAAGGATAGAACACTAATTGAAGCAGCACGAACAATGCTGGCAGATGCAAAACTGCCTTACATTTTGGCAGAAGCTGTCAACACTGCATGTTTTGTGTGCAAAATCGAACTTTGATAATTAAAGAACACAGTAAAACTCCTTATGAACTTCTTTTAACAGAAACCATTTATTGGATTCTTGAAGTCGTTTGGAAGTCCGGTCTCAATATTGAACACTAGGGATCATTTAGGAAAGTTTGCTCCTAAGTCTGACAAGGGATTCTTTGTGGGATATTCCTCTGTTTCAAAGGCTTTTAGGGTGTTTAATCCTGGATTAAACATCATTGATGAATCAACAAACATTCAATTCAATGAGCACTCTTTTCCCAAATCATCAAACGGTCCTGATTGGTTGTTTGATATTGACTCATTTACAAGATCTTTTGATCAGTTCAACTTGTCAAATGCAGGATCCTCTAGCTCAGTGGATAAAAGAACTGATTTTCCTATGATTCCACCTTTTTTGATCATCAAGCTAATGAGGAAGTGCCACTACAAGCTGATCCTGTGAGACCAGTCACCCAACATCAAAGTATTTCAACTGAGGCTGATCATAGCTCAATGCCTTCTCCTTTAGCTGAGCCATCAACTGAAGTGAGAAACCCTGTATCAGCTTGTGCACCAGTTGAAAACAACAAAAATTCTAATGATGAAAGTATCCAAAGTGCTGCTGAAGCTGAAAATGTTGAACCTTCTGATTCCTTTCATCATTCTCCCACATTACCACCACAAGATGCCTCTTACCAAGATGATCTGAATGTCTCCAATCTTGATGTGTCCATTGTTGGTGATTTGATTCTAGTTACCAGGACACACAAGAATCATCCAGTGTCCAACATTATTGGTGATTTAGATGAGCGGGTGACACGAAGCAAGCCAAGTATTGCAAACATCTGTTTGTTTTCTTTTTTTCTGTGTCAAACTGTACCCAAAAACATTAAAGAGGCTTATCAAGACAATAGTTGGATTGAGGCAATGTTTGAAGAATTGCTACAATTCAAGAAACAAGAAGTATGGCAACTGGTCGATCTTCCCGAAGGTCAATACCCTATCGGCACCAGATGGCTATAAAGAAACAAGACTGATGATAGAGGGATCGTCATCAGAAACAAAGAAAGGTTGATAGCACAGGCTATACACAAGAAGAAGGAATAGATTATGACGAGGTGTTTGCTCCTGTTGCCAGACTAGAAGCCATACGACTCTTTCTTGCTACTCTGCATCCATGAAATTCACATTTATCAAATGGATGTAAAGTGTGCATTTTTGTATGGAAAGATCTCTGAAGAAGTCTACGTGAGTCAACCACCAGGCTTTGAGGATCCTGATTTCCCTCACAGGGTATACAAGCTTGATAAAGCTCTGTATGGTTTACATCAAGCCCCTAGGAAATGGTATGAGACTTTGTCATCATTTCTTCTTGACAATGATTATGAAAGAGGAAAGATTGATCAGACTTTGTTTAGAAAGAGAAAAGGAAATGAGATGCTGCTTGTCCAGATTTATGTGGACGATATCATCTTTGGCTCCACCAACAAACAACTCTGCAAAGATTTTGAAGATCTTATGCATTCAAAATTTCAGATGAGTGTTATGGGAGAACTCACATTCTTCCTAGGTCTTCAAGTACAACAAACATCCAGTGGAATCTTCATCAACCAGTCAAAATATATGGAATCCATGTTGAAGAAGTTTCATTTTGCAGACTGTCAGTCCATCAGAACACCTGTTGATACAAAAGTGAAGATTGGTCCAGACACAGATGGCAAATCTATGGATCAGACTCTTTATCGATCCATGATTGGCTCACTCATGTATTTAACAGCCAGTAGACCTGAAATTATGTTTGGTGTTTGTGTTTGTGCCAGATATCAGGCAGATCCCAAGGAATCTCATTTGAATGCAGTCAAGAGGATATTCAGATATCTTAAGGGCAAACCTGCTCTTGGATTATGGTATCCTAAGGAAGAAGACTTTAATCTCTATGCATACACGGACAGTGACTACGGGGGATGCAATTTCAACAGAAAGTCCACATCTGGCGGTTGTTAATTTCTTGGTCCCAGACTGGTGTCATGGCAGTGCAAGAAACAAACCAATGTTCCTGTATCGACAGCTGAAGCTGAATACATTGCAGCATCAGCTTGCTGTTCTCAAGTTCTCTGGATTCAAAACCAGATGCTTGATTATGGTTATAATTTCTTGCAAACTCCAATCCATATTGACAACACTGATGCAGTCTTCATAACAAACAATCCTGTTCAGCACTAAAAAACAAAACATATTGAAATTAGATATCACTTTTTGAGAGATTGTGCTGAAAAAGATTTAATCAAGCTGATTCAGGTTAACACAGACAATCACCTAGCTAATTTGTTTACTAAGGCATTTGAACCAAGTCGGTTTGAATTCTTAGTCCAATCAATCGGCATGATTAACCTTGAGTAAAAATCAAAAATTTACAAAAACATCAAAAATTCTCAAAATTACAAAAAGAAATCAATTTTTGTTGAAGTTCATGTTTGTACTTCTATGGGAAATGATATAATACAGTCGTTATATCATTCACTGTGCTTAATTCAATATCTTGAAAGACTGACATGACTTACCTGATATGAGGGTAGGCTCAACTGGAACAGAAGATAAATGCTATGATAAACTAAAGATCACATTCAACTGTGAATGCATCATCTCAGAGCATGTAAGTATCTAACTTATCCAGGTGTATGTATGTGTAGTAACCTAAACACACCAGGTCATGATACCTTATGAATCTCATTCACATCTGTTTCTCCTTTGTTTTGCTGAGCAAAGACCTAGGGAAACCAGCACATAGTGCTGATGTCTAGATCCAAAAAGATTCCCAATGAGGAACACATCCAATACGGGTGACAAATAAAACAGAATATAACAAAAAGAATCCCAAAGTGGATCACCTTCCAAAGTGACGAGCAAAAAGAATCCCAATGATGATCAAACAAAATAAGGATCAGGTAAAAGAATCCCTAAGTGGACCCCCTTACCAAAATGAATGAGGTTTCATAATTTAAATGACCAGGTATTGAAAGTTGTGAAAAGTTCTACCATACAGTACATGAGGATTTGATCTTGCTATGCTTATGAGTGTGAGGTTCATGTTGAATGTTTAATTAAATCAAAACATGTTAAAAATCACATGCATTACAATATTGACCAAGCATGAGTTTAAGAGGACAAACATACCTTCAATCAATAAGTTCAATGACAACTTGCTCTTATGAAAGATAAGATTGATATGATCCCAAAATTTCAAACAATAGTACAAAATCACTTCATTTACAAATATGCTAAACAATCAAAATTCAGAAATATTTTCCTTAAATTTTATAAATTTATTTAAAGTTTTTATCCCATATGGATATAAACTTTAGGGGAGTAACAAAATTTACAAGGAAATATTTACAAAAACACAAAAAAAAAAACTTATAGCTGGCAATATTGTTTGAAGTGATTGTGTCTGTATAGAAATTATACCATAATCTGCTTCAGAAGATGCACAAGGCCCAAAATTAGTCATATTGGGAAACATTATCTCATTAAGGATACAAGTCAATCCAAGCAAGAATTGACAATCTCATAATTTGCTAAATCTTCATAAAGCACCAATGATGCAGACTCATCTTCATAAAAATCAGAAACAGCTATGCAAAACCAATCAGAACCATCCACTGTAACAACATTAATTTTTGACCAAGTTCAAAATTTAACGCGGGTAAGAGCATTGGTTAATGTGGGTGAAGGTAACCCTGTCATTTAACCAATGCGGGTAACTGTTTTTGTACAAGTAAAACTTATGCGGAAACAAAGTGTTCTTCCGCATTTGCTATAGTAAATGTGGACAGTCCAACTCATCAGCATATGTACAAAGTGTTCTTTCGTATTTGCTACAGTAAATGCTGGCAGTTCAACTCATCAGCATATGTACCAAGTCATTTGTTCTTGCGCATTTACTATAGTGAATGCTAATAAGTTAACTTTGTTCACCCGCATTTGTCACAGTAAATGCGGACAAGTCATTTGTTCTCCAGCATTTGCTACAGTAAATGCTGATAAGTTAACTGTCCATTCGCATTTGCTACAGTGAATGCGGACAGGTAAAATTAACTCTTTCGCATTCGTTACAGTAAATGCTGACAAACTTAGTTTGTTCATCAGCATTTGCTACAGTGAATACGCCCATTGAAATTCTGCAACCGCATTTGCTACAGTAGTAAAATTTTCTACACTTGTAAAATTTTGTGAAAATTGGGAAATGTATTATAAATACTCATTTAATGTGAGTCATTTATTACTTTTCAAATTTGTGAGTGAACTTTTATAGTGCGTCGAGTGCCAGAAAATATTCTTCTTCAAACATTCAAATCTTCTCTAATCAAGCATCATTGTGTTCGAATCTAACATCAAAACATCCAAATTGTCAGTTAAATCGAAGTATTGTCAACCAAAAGGTGATTATCAGATTCTGAAAACTTCGACTGTCGAACCAAATGTATTGAAATGGAACCCTAATTTTGAGAAATTGTTAAAATGCACTCAAGAGCAATGGATTTACATGAATGATAGAGTTCATTAAAACCAATGATCAGTGTAAACAACAAAGATTTCCTGTGGTTCTAAGAACACCTCAAACATAGATGAACAGGGGATACTGTCTCATAACAATGTTGAAATCAAAACAACAGTTTAAGATGTAAACTTGTTAAGACACAATCAACATCATTATAACTCAACAGAAAGAAACAAAAATTTTGAACTGGTCTTCATTCAAAATCAAAATTAGGTTAAACAACCTAATGTAACAGTAACAAGCATAATCAATATTTTGACCTAAAAAGTCAAAATTGAACAAATCAAACACAATTCATATCTATTTGAGATATATTGTCCACAATTCTCACTAATTCATTTATATTGTGTGCAGATTACATATGGCAAACCTAACTTGGAGTAAGCTCCACAATGTTAGTGGCTTTTTTGACCCTGATGTCCCAGAAGCAGAAGGACTCAGAGACATGATAAGATTCATAACCACTACAAGAGTGGCACATGCCATAATTGTCAGACCTGTAATCTATGAGAATTACATCAGAACATTCTGGGGGAATGCTAAAGTTTTGAAAGATGATGGAGAAAAAGTCATCTCTGGAAGAATAATAGATGATCATACTTTGATAATCTCTGAGCAAACTGTAAGATAATATTTGCAGTTTGAAGATGATCCTAATTCCCCAACAGAATTTGATAAGGATGATATCATGTCCTTTTTTGCAAACATTGGATATGAAGGTGGTTTTGAGAATAAACAGATAGTCAAAGGGTTGGTTGATTTGCAATGGAGATTCCTCATTCATTATGTACAACACTGCTTATCCAAAAGGAAGACTGGATGGAATGATATACCCTTGACTACATCATCACTTGTTTGTGCTCTCTACTCAAACAGACCATACAACTACTCAGCATATGTATTTAATGGTATGGTTTCTAATGTTCAAGAAGGAAGAAGAAACATGTTCCTCATGTACCCAAGATTTATTTAGTGCTTAATAAATGAAGCCTTTCCTGATTTGGCATTAGAAGGTCCAGTCCTTGATGTTCCTCATTACATTTCAAGGTCTTACAAGTACATTAAAAAAAGGGATCCAAGAAATTTTTACAGTGGTACTTTCTTTCCACTTTTGCCTTGGATGCAACAACAAATTAATCCACAAGATGATGTTCCAGTGGATGAGGAACCAGAACAAGAAGAAGAACATGTTATACAAGAACAAGTACAAGATGATGTTCCTACGGAGGAACCTGTTCATGAAGAGGCTGCTGCTCATGATGATGTTGCTGATATTGCATAACAAAGAGATGATCAAACAGTTAAGGAACAACCTATTGTTGATGAGCATGCAGCAACACAAGAAGAAATATTAAGGCCAATGTTACCACATGTTGATGTAGGTGGTGATCTTCATATTAAGCCTTCAATACATGATGCTGAGATTCATTCCCTTTTTCAGGTTGATCCAATTATGTCTCTTCCATTTTCTCCTATTCACATTCATGAAAAATCCTCCAACAGCTCCTCATATGAAGCTGCTGCTGCCTCTGATGGATCTGGTGAATCTACCAGTTCATCATCTGAATCATCTAGTGATGAGGAGGATAATCAACAATTTGCACCACTACCGGAGAGACAAATGATATCAGAGGAGGGTCCCTCAGAAAGTTTTGTTGAATCTGAGATAAACAGACCAGATGAGAAAGACAAGATGATATCTGATCTGATGCATAAAGTTGCTAAAATAGAAAAGACTCTGGATAGAAGGGCAGGAATCATAAATGATAGAATTCAGGAACTTGATGAAAATGAGAAAGAATTAAATGAATTAAAAGCCAAGTATGAAGCTGATATGAAAGAAAAGGATGATGAGATCAAAAAGCTCAAAGCTTCTTTAAAGATGTCAAAAGAAGAAATCAATGGTCATGTGGACACTGTGGCTATCCAAACTTTGGCTATGGAAGATCAAGAACATCTGTTGGAGATGCAAACAGAAATTGTTACTGATCTGACCAAACAAAATGATGCCTTAAATAAAAGAATTGCTGAATTGGAACTGATTGCTAAATTAAAGGATGAAGTTGAAAGAGAAACAACAAAAGAAAAAGGTGAAGAAACAGAAAAGACAGTACCTTCACAACAAGAAGAAACCAGTGGTGTTAGAAATGATGATAGCTGGGACATGGTAGTACATTCTGATCCATCTACTGAAGATGAGGCTATATTGAAGGATCTTATGGATGATATGGATAGATTCTCTTCAAGTGAATTCATTATAGATAAGGAATTCTGGGATTACATCAAAAACACCAAATCCACTTCCGAGTCTATAGTAGTAATTCCATCACAACCTATCCCAATAGAAGAAGAACTAAGGATGCAACTTGTTCCTATCATTACCTTAACTACTGATCAGCAAAACTTGATAAAAAGCCTATGTGAGGAGCTCAAGAAAAAAGAAACAGCTGAAAAGATGAGAGAAGAAGCTGAACAACAGGAGATCACTGCTGAAAAGGAGGCTGTTGAGGAAAAACAACAGGCCGAAACTGATGTAGCATCCACATCAGGACCCAGAGTGATTACATACAAGAGAAAAAGAAAGTACTTAACTGAAAAGGCAAAAGGAAAGCAGCATGTGGTTGAGGAAGAACAACCCAAAAAGAAAGCTAAATATGATCCAAGGAGTTTGGCAGCAATTGCTGAATTCTTAGAAGAACATGAACAAGTAGAGAAAGGGTTGTAACAAACTCTTGAAATCATAATGTTGGAAGAAGGAGAGAATGAAGATGACAAAACAGAGAAAACTACTGATGTGGACAGCCATGCAATTATTGATCCATCAGTAGAAAGTATGATTGAAAAAGCAAAGGCAGATGATCTCATGGTTTATGCAATGTATCTAATAAATCATGGTTATGATGCTGACATTGTGTTTAACATGACATATGAGGAGATTGTTGAGGAGGTGAAAAAGATGGAAAAGTTGTTGGACCCATCCTTTGTCACAGAATATGAGAACGAGAAAGAGACTGTCAAGCCAACACCTAGTATCACAAAGCCTTAAAAGAAGGATGACACCCAAACAGCATATCCTGATCCTTACAATATGATAGATAGGGAGATGAAGGATTATCTTTCTAAATAGGGATTTATAAAAAGAAAGCTTGGGAACAAGAAAACCAATTCACTAAGGGCTGCTATGTTAAAAATGATTAATGAGAAAAGAGATAGGCTAAAATCTCTTGAAGAAGAAGTGATTGGGAAGAAGCCCAGAACAAGAACATCTGCACAAGATGTATAATTAACAACAAAAGACAAAGATGTTCTGGCCCTTATTCTGCACAAAAATCCAGAGTGGTTCATTGAACCTTCACAACTGAAACTTCAAGAAGGATTGACCACTGCTGAGATGATTAGAGGGGTATCTACTCCCAAAGGCAAAACGGATGTCAAAATTATTGCCTGGAAGTACGCTTAGCAGTTGGAACATGTTCATGGTGAAGAGAATCTCAGGCCTGGTGCAGTTCTTTACTGAATATACAGCCTTGGTTAATGCTATGAAGGTCCATGATTTAAAAGAGTTGGCTGAACTGGACCTAATCAATCATGATGGGATGTACAGGGGTTATGAGTTTGTGGATATACTGAAGATGTTTAAGAGAACTAATAACTTCAAGTCTTTAAAAGCCATCTGTACTAGAAAAGACAAAACATTCAGGAATCCCTTTGAACAGAGTAGATAAAGAGAGGCTGAAGAGGTGGTATTCCCAGAGCTGCATGTGAAATCAACAGAAATATTAAAAAGAAAAATGATTGCTGGAACACACAAGACCAAACCAATTTCCAATTTGTTTTATGATGAGGAAACCTATGAATTGGTTATTGAGAGGAAATGGGGAGGAAAAGAAGCTCCTGAGATCAGAATCTTTAGTGGTTATGAAATGAGATTGCTTGATGAATCCTATGTGGACTACATCTACACAAGACACTTCAGACCCCTCAATAATAAGGCTACTGAAGATGATTTAAAGTTTATGCTTAAGTGTATCAAGATTCTCAAAATGGCCTTTGATAGGATAATCAATAAAAGAGAACAAAGAATGAAGAAGAAACTGCCACTGCAGATGGGAAACATTGTCAAGCTTGAAATGGATGCTGATGGTTCCCTCCTGATTCATAGAGATGGGTTATCATCAATTTCAGTTTGGGAACCCATCTCCATGAAACAAATGCCTATTGCTGTATTCCACACCATGAGTGAGATGAAGATTCATGTGCTGAGCAGAGACAAGATGAAAGAGGCAAAGGATTTTTCCAACACGATCAAGGCAATCCTGAACTCTTCTATGGCAGAACCTGTAGTTCCTGAAGAAGCTGCTACAACTCTCCTTCCAACAACAGTCCAACAGAAGACATTACATCAAGACCCACCAGAGTCATCACAACCGCCACCACCATCACACTCTTGAGGAACCCAGGCAGTATAATCCTTAGGGGGAGTATTGTTAGACCCAGAAAGGATCATACTTGCCAACTTAAGAGGTGGTTGGAGGTTGTTCTGGTTGGAAAACATCATTAACAGAAGACAACAGAAGATTACAGAAGACATTATTTACAGAAGACCAAGAAGACAGAAAAAGACCAAGTATAGACTACCCGTATTTGTTAATGCGGATAACTTGTGAACAAATGCTGACAAATGTTTGTTCACCCGCATTAACAAATGCGGATGAAGACAAGAAATGCTGAACAAGAAGTGTTCACCCGCATTTGTCCATGCGGATGAACTAAAGAAATGCTGACAAGAAGTGTTCACCCGTATTAGTTTATGCGGATGAACAAAAGGAAATGCGGCCAAGACTTGTTCATCCGCATAAACTAATGCGGGTGAGCAAACATGCTGATCAAATGCTGCTGACAAGACTTGTTCACCCGCAAGAACTAATGCAGATGAACTAAGTTAATGCTGATCACAAGACAACTAATGCTGATGAAGACTTGTTCATCCGCATGAACTAATGCGGATGAACAACTTACAATGTTTTTACTTACTTTGTACTTAGACTAGATTCTCTTGTATAGATCAGGGTTAGTTTAGTCTTTTGTACAGATTATGTGTATGCCTATAAATAGGGCTGCATACCGTAACTTTGTAAGTTTCCGTCTTCAACAGTTATAACATCAATATTTTACATCTTTGACTTTTGTGTTCTTGTGCTGCATTTACTCAAACATTTACTTCAGTTCATCTGTTCTGTAATATAGTAATTCCGTGACTATATTACTGACTTAGTCTGCATATTCGATCCTAGGTTGAGTCACATCAACCGAGAATATCATTCTCAAACCCAGTCATTAGCTTTTTTCTTCTTATTCTTTTTTTTCTTTCATTTTTTTCTCATATTCATAACCAATCATACTATTGTTAAACTATTACTGAAACAACACTTCTAAACATATCATGAATTGGACTTACTCACCCTATGTTTCATAAAAAGGCTAAGGCTTTATAGGCTTATTATGTTGGGTTACTCAAATGACAAGTTGGGGCTCAACATGGTGTCTAAAAGAAATTCATCAAGGTAAGGGATTCAAAAGAAAAGGTTTAAGCAAATGGTTTATTCCTAATGCTTCTATCACATTCATGCACATATTGGTTCATGATCTTGACACGCATCAATTACACGAGTTCTAATCCCTCATTATGCAAAAATATAAAGCAAATCAACATATGCTATGAATTGCTCAATTAGGCTCAAATTCTCATGAAAATGGTGGGAAAGGGTTAAAAATTTGAAGCACGTATGTCATCTACCATCCGGTTCGTTATGCCTCCTAAGAATTCTACCTAGTTTTATAAAAGCTCATGATGGGAGTGTCTTACTATAATTTCAAAACAGGCATACCAAGGGATCTATACATGCACAAACAAGTGATAATTAACCATGTATGAAAATTGTTTTAGGTATCATGCTCAATTAAGCATATTTGAAGATTTATTTTTCAAAAAGGTTCAATTTTTTCAATGCTTCCCTCATCCCCACACTTGAGATACATTGTCCTCAATGTATGGTAGTCACAATTGGTATTTTCATAACATAGGGAAGTAGATTCTTAATTTCATTCCTATTATTGCTAAACAAGATAATTCATTGTGAAGGGAGACTAGTATGCCATATCCTAACATATTATCAATCAATTTCAATGAAA
The DNA here is from genome assembly GCA_025506505.1 of Flaveria sonorensis. Classification (NCBI taxonomy): domain Eukaryota; kingdom Viridiplantae; phylum Streptophyta; class Magnoliopsida; order Asterales; family Asteraceae; genus Flaveria; species Flaveria sonorensis. Next base: position 50,084,996 of record CM046440.1, on the reverse strand, counting down.
GCATGAAAAGAATATTGTTGAAAACCAAAGTAGTGGAAGAGCACATGCACCTGATCGCAATCATTATTAGAAGCCTTCATCAACCAACTTGTGCCTCCCTACACTTGAGTGCTTGCGTCTCGTGATTGACTATTAAAACAAAACAAAGCAAACCAAAGAAGAAAAAAACAAAAACTAATAAAAGAGTTGAAACTCACTTTCATAGGAATGACGATTGCATTTAGCGTATGCAACAAGCCTTTAAACCCCTCGGTAGACCCGAGTGGATGAGTTATAGTCTCGTGAGGGTTTCTAGTAAACACACCCATAAAGTTCTCAGGTTGCCTCCCGCAAGCGCTAAGTTTTGGGTCTTTAGTCGGACCTTACCTGAGACCACTTATGGTGGTCGAATTGGGTGTTTCTCTCCAAATTTCTCTTCAAAGAATTGCTTATCCCAGCATGGTGGATTTTCTTGTTCACTCAAGCTTTGGCCAAACATTGCTTCTTTAATCCTTGAATTCTTATGATCTGGTGGTTTACCTATTTTAACCTTTCGTCTTGGATTTTCATTCCTTGGTGGCTCCACCTTCACATTTTCATCCTCTTCCACCTTTTCAAGCTCAAACCTATAAGTATCAAAACCATTCTTCTTGGTGATATCCTCGCTTACATGTGAAATGTAAGGAGGATCACCCGCGTTAGTAGCATCTGATACAGAACAATCATTGTTGACTACATATGTAATTGATTTTGAAAACACGTTAAAGAACAACTCACGATTTTTGAATGTCATGTCGATAATCCCATCTAGGAAATTTATTTGAGTTTTGGATGTTGCCAAGAATGGTCGTCCTAAAATTACCTTCGGTTGCTCATTCGTCCTTACTGGTGCATAATCAAGCACCATAAAGTCTATAGGGTACTAGAACTCTCCTAACTTGATTCTCCCATCCTTAACCATCCCCCGTGGTTGTTTCCATGTCAAATCAGTAAGCACCACTATTTTGTTAGTTTCATGTAATGGACCAAAGTCATATTGGTCATACAAACTTCCAGGAAGGATGCTCACCCCGACTCCATAATCCAAAAGTGCCCGCTTGATTTTAAATTTCTCGACTTAAATGGGAATGATTGGTGCTCCCGGGTCACTTCCTTCTTCTTCATCTACTTCCTTATCGTTACCTACAACTTATTGAGGAGTAGAGGTTAAATCATAATCAACATATTCAGATTTAGGAAGGATACTAACCAAATTGATGTGCATATTCTTTGAACTTGAGGCTTGATGTTGAGGGTTTTTGGTTGTGTCACTTGGAAGCTTCCCTGGTTCTCTTCCAGACAGTTGTTCAGCTAGTTGTCCTAGTTGCTTGGCAATGGCTTTATTGGTCTTTTCTTGCATCTCTCTAAATTGCTTGAACACTTTCATCTCCTTTGCAAGATCTTGAATTGCTGATAAAATTGCATTGTCATTGCCATTGTTAGTAGAAGCACCTTGTTGATTCCTTTGATTATATTGTCTGCCTTTTTGGTAGTTTCTTTGATTGTAGTTGTTCCTTTGATAACCTCCTTGATTGTATTCTTGTTGTTGGCCTTGATATTGGTTGCTTCCTTGATTTGGTACCTGAAAAGGAGGATTCAGTTGATTAGTATTGTTACCATATCTAAGGTTTGGGTGATTTCTAAGACCGGGATGATAAGTGTTGGAATTCATGTCGTATGTCTTCCTTTCTCCTTGGCATTGTAATTGATGTACACTTTCACTCTTCCCCAAATTCAATTAGCATGTGACCGATGTATTGCCGATGTCATTGCACATGTCACACACTTCATACTCACTAGATATGTTCGCCACGCCACTCTTTCCAACTTTAAGGCTTGTAATTTCTCATTCTAGAACCACAATTCTATCCATGGCCACATGATCATTCACTATCTTCACGTTTGCACCCCTTGACCTCGGACTTGATTGTGCACGCTTCATGGAGATTACACTCATCCTTTCAAGAATATCCCAATCATCATCCTTATTGTTTAAGGTGAAGGTTTCTTCACTTGTGAAACTTAAATCTCTAGCATCCTCTGGTGATAGCCCATCATTTAATGCTAAAATCAACTCCCACTTAGCTATGCCATGATGTGGACAAGTTCTTAGCATCTCTTTGAATCGGTGAAAAGCTTCATGAAACTGTTCACCTGATTGTTGTTTAAATCCTCGAATGGCTCACCTTGCATTACCTGTCCTTTGGGAAGTATAGTATTCATCTAAGAATTATTGTTGCATTTGTACCCATGTGTGAATACTTGCAGATGGTAAAGATAGGAACCATTTTTTGGCCTTGTCTTTAAGGGTAAATTGGAATAGGACCAATTTAACTTCATCCGGTGAAAAGCCTTGGCCACCAATGGTGCTACATGATGCCTCAAATTTGGATATATGCAAATAGGGTTCTTCGGTTGCCATACCATGGAAGTGAGGGAGAATTCCCAAGCATTGTGGCTGGACTTCAAAAGCTCGTCCCCTTTGTATTGGTGAAACTATAGGAGATGAATTGATGGCAATGGCGGGACGAAAGTGACTATCCACACCATGTGTTGGTACATAGTGTTGCGCTCCTAGATTGGCAGGTATGCCATTAAATGGTTGACCTTCAACACTGTTGCGAATGGGTGGTTGAGCATAACCACCCTAGTCCCGATTTGGTTGATGGTTTCGATAGCCTGGTTGGTTCCCATAATTCCCAAAATCATGTTGGTTTGGTCCGTCCATGTCGACTTGATCTTCAATCCACTCTTCCATATAATTGGTGTGATGACTTCCTTTGACTAAAAACCTATCCTCATTGCTATGATAGCTCCCTTCCACGTCATGCTGAAAACTTGGATTACGAACCCAGAAATTTGGCATCGGTTGGAAGTTCATGGGCGGAGGTTGGTTTTGCACATCTTGATTTACAGGGATCGGCCCCTGAGGTTGAGGTTGCATTGGTTGTGGTTGAGGTGGAGGATCATCAGGTTGAGGGAATACGGGTAATGGAATATCTCCTAAAGGTTGGTTGGGTTGTGGTACTCCTTGGTTTTCTGGATTGTTCATCATTCTTGACTGGTTACTTTCGGGTGTTCTTGAAAGTCTGCTTAATATCCGATGAGTTGTTGTTGCTGATGATATACCTTCTTCCGATCTTGTTTGACCACGAATTTGAGAAGTCCTTAAAGTTGATGCTTTTTGAAACACACGATTCGCTCTTGTAGTCTTCTCAATTTCTGGATGAAATAGCAATGGTGAGGTCCTTCCTGAAAATCTCGTATGCATTAAAGTAGTAGCTACCTGCAAACAAGAAAACATAAAATACTCCACGTAATACTGAACAATAAAGACAAATTAAAAGGAAAAAGAAACAGAAAAGCAAAATCTTTTTGGATTTTCTTATAAATTTTTTAAGAAAAGCAAATAAAAACTATTAAATACCAAGCGCACTAATTCCCCGGCAACGGCTCCATTTTGATCTGGTTGTCGAGACTCGATCAAAAACAATTTATTATATCGGTCTTAGCTACCTTTATTGTGTAAGGGTAAGTAAGGTCGTCTCCACAGGGAATACGTGAAAAGTGTTTAACAATTCTAACTCGATTAACTAAAAGACGCAAACTTTATAATTAAAGATTGAAACTTTGAATGAACTAACGAACACAATTGCAAAAAACAAGAATCTTTGAAACTGATTTAACTAAATAATAAGAAACAATCACTTCCGGGGTTTCCAATTCCGCAAGATCCACAATTGATACTTTTAAATTAGGGTTTGTAAGAAACAATACTTCAAGATATTAGCTTTTGATTAAAGTGGTAATAAAGGAACAATCTTTTAAGACTCGTTCATTCACAAAGTTACCAATTCACCTATATCACGTTGTCTACTTTTCTTAATGAGCTCACGATGCAAGGAAACCGAAAACTGATAATCAAGCACACAACTTTATTTATAAGTAATCCTTTTAACTAAATCAAAACATAAAATTTCATTCACTAATCCATTGTTCAATACAAAAAAACCCTAATCAAACATACCAATTATTTCACTTAACATGAATTGTACTCCCGAAAGCAATCAACAAGAACTTAGCCACACATGGTCTTCATTGAATCTTCAATCTTGATTATATGATGATCAATGATGATTTGGTGTGTGTTGGGAAGCTTGAAAGCACCCAAAATCACCTTGAATTTACTAGATTTCGGCTGGGAAGAGTTGTCCTTCGAGTTGGGGTTGGATAGGTTTAAGTAGACATCAAGATCTACAATATCCGGGTGTTAGATGAAGACCGGCGTATCATACGCCCCCCTCAGTGTTCCTACGCCCAACTTTCTGTTATTTTTGTCAAATACGCCCACCGATACGCCACTCATACGCCGACTGACTTATAATACGCCCATACCCGGTGTATCATACGCCGGTACGCCTAATTTCGTGCATTTTTTGTAACTTTTGATGTTTACATCTTTAGTCCTTGTAGTTTCATGTTTTACTCCTTTTTCTCCTAAATAAGCCTTCTTTAGCTCCTAACACCTATAAATCAAAACACAAACAACTTGAAACTATTCCTCCACAATCATGATGTAAAATCAAGCATTTAGATCAATTAAACCTTGAATTATTACCACTCTATCACTAGACTACCATTATGTGCCATCAAACGAATCATCTTCCTTTGCAAACTATATTAGCCTCATAGGCAACTAACCAATCCCTTCCTCACACCACATCAAAACCTTCTTAGGTCATAATGAAGAACCTAACTAGAAACTTATGACCATCAAGTTTCATATAACAATTATCTATCACTTTAGTTATTCTAGTAGCTTTACCGATGACTATTTATACCTCAAAGATATGACCTATCTTTTTATGCTTACTATCTGATATGTTGCCGAACAAAGCAACTATGAAACTCTTTGCACCAAAATAAAAGAAGTACAGATGCATAAATACTGTTAATCGAAAACATACCTGACACCATGTGAGGGTTAATTCTGCCCTCCTCTCTTGTAATGGTAAAAGCTTAGGTTTTCCAATCTTCTTCTCAACTACCCCATCAATGCCACCATATCTTGTCTTTGGCTTCTTATAATCCTTGCTATAATATTGGACTTCACTACAGTTGTAAAACCTAAGGATCTTTTTGAAATCCTTAGAGAAGTGCCTTGTATTCCCGAAATGATAGCGCAGATATGTACCTAACCTACACTCACTAGAATGCTTCCTTCAACATTTCTTATATAACTCAAACTCTTCTAGCATAGCGATATTGGTATTAGCACCTAGTTTGTTCACCATGGCCCTTTTTGTATCACTCGACTACTCCTTCTTGGGCACGTCACAAACCAGTTCTTCTTAAATTAGATCATCATAAATGACACAAATTAGTTTAACTAATGGCTCATACGTCTTCGAACTATGGCTTTTACAAGGGCTCGAACCTTATTTTGTGACTCTTGCTTATAACACTTTAATCTTCTTTCCTCAATGTTGATAAGATGAGGAACTAATCTCACCATCTCATTAAACCATGATGTGCATTACCAGTGAGTTAAAGTGCCTTTCTTGAATCCTATAATTCTATCTTAACTTTTTTAATGTATTTTTGAGGATAAAACTTGTTATCCACTAGTCTTTTCAAGTCTTCCCATTTCGAACTCTACTATGTCGGGGAACCTTGGTCTATTTAGTTGTGTACCACTACTGAATTGCTACATTAATAAAGGAATATACTACAAACTTCATAGCCTGATTAGCCCTTCATTCATTGATCTTAACAATGACATCCATCTCAGTTATCCACTAGAGAATGACAATGGCATCTTTCTTACCATCTAGCATTAGAGGATTACAACCCTAAAAGATTTAGTAAGAGCATTCTTTAACAAGCTTTTCATTAGTATCATCATTGTTACTCTCAACCTTCTCTGTGCTTTCTTTAGTGTTTTCCTTACTTCCCTTGCTGGCCTTGTGATTCATTTCGGCTGCACATTCTTTACTTGCTTGTTTCAAGACTTCAATGATGACCAAGTACATAATATCTTGTAAATAGGATGAACCTCATTAGCAATCGCTTATCGAACAATCAGTTCTAGTCTAGGCCTTTCTTTCAAGTGATGAGAGTTAGTTTCAATGTCAATATGGTCTGACTCATGCACTACCTCAGCTATCTTTGTTTTACTTCTTGTAAGCGGTGGCATGCTCCTATGTCCATCATAGACTCATCACGACTTCCTATAGCTGCCTTTTTCTTTTTCCCATATAAGATTTTAGGAACACCAACATGTTCATCCAAGATAATTGTTCAGATCATGACAAGTACTATATGTTTTTAATAACAATGACCAATAGTAATTAACTACTTACCTTACTTCTTATCTCCTAAACATTACCTATCAACTTCACATTTGTACTCGGGGCTCTTAGTTTAATTAACTAGTTACTTTACTTTTCAAGTCCCAAACATTCTTATCAATACTCATAATATAATTCGGGGTCCAGTTTACACTAGAAATTACTTTTCATTATTACTATTGAGTATTGAGTTGGTGATACATCATAACTCTAAACTTTAAAATTTACCTTTATGTTTAAAGCTGTTTATTGGTATCCTTTGCTTGATCTCATACTCAGTTTAAGTTCAGGAATCAACGCCCGAATCTCGCAAACTATAGTTTCGATACCAAATTGTAAGGCCTCAATCTCGGGAGACCTTACCATTAGAATTACAAATCATACATATAATCCTTAAATGGTCATTCATTAAATCCATTAATAGAGAACATAAAGTTTATTACATGATTCTTTTCTTAAACACACTATAGAGCAAATTTTAAATAAAACACAAACTATTAAGTCAGGATGGCATTCTTGGAACAATGTCGGGTAGACTTTAGATCCATGCCAAGTTATCACATTTATCAAGTCATACTTCTTCAAGCTGATATGAATACTAAAAAGTAAGCATTGTTGAGTGGGTTAGTTTAAATGTAAATTTACATTTCATACTTTTTGGCATCTAATAAGAGGGCACAACCGCGATATGCCACATTATGCAGATCGATGGTTGCCAACAAACTCAAACCTAGTATTAACAGTTAAGATAGTTTTTCTAACGTTTGTTCCAATTGGTTGCCCATGATCTGTGATTTGTAACCGCTCAATGTACTAGTCACTTGTATTTTTGCTGTGTATAGTCGCTTAGCAATTTTTAAGTGAAATATACAAGGAGCTTGAAAGAAGACTTTGTCTACTCTTTCATTGTTTACTGTTTCATTGTTCAAAACACATATATTATGAGTTATTGCTTACGATTAATATATATTTTGTATCTGTTAATCATCATAGAAGAGATAGTTATGTTCTAAATCTATTAAATATTCAACAATATGCATTTTAAGAACATGAACTTAGAATTATGCATGAAAATGATTTACGCAACTAGAATTTGATTGTCTCAAGCAATATAAAAATAATCTAACAAAAATAATAATTACAAAAGAACAAGAGAAATCTAAGCAAGTTTAAGTGCTATTTAAAAATCACGATTAATGGAAGGAGCCAGAAAGCTTATTATTTTCTAGATCATGGCAATATCTGTAAGATCCCGAACCCGGAAACCTCACAGTTGGTTATTCATAGCAACATTCATTATTAAAATCTCATTTAAAATATATTAACATAAGAAAATATTGCAGCGGAAGAATTATCAAAAAACCATTCCATGCATTAATAATTACTTTTGCCAAGTAATACATCGTTGATTAAAGTTACAAAAGAATATTTAGTTGCATTACAAAACAACAATATTATATCTGCATGAGATGGATGTCAGTCTTTGCTTGCCAAGTAGCTTTACCCCGTACCATCCTCAGCAACATCATTACCTGCCAACTGAAAGTGCATATAAAAAGTCAGCGTTACTGAGTGAGTTCTAGTTTTATAAATAAAATACTTCGTTTATATAAAAATATTCTTTACTTTCGTCCGTCGTCACACATCATACGTATATTTAGATAATATTCATATATTATCTTTCATCATCATTTGTCATCATTCGTTCTTTCATTTATTAACATCGTTTCACTTTTATTATGTTAATACTTTACGTACAAGAGTATTAACACACCACGTAAAGTCACATAATAATACGTAATATAGAACATCAATAACAGCCCATAATTATACATAACATCAACAGGCATAAACCACCAAAACATTACAAACTTACACTACATTCTATTTCCCAAGATTCCAAAAAATCCTAAGGGTCCAAAGAAATGCGGATGAAGTATCTCAGAAATTATCCTAAGCATTTAAAGATATGCGGATGAACCAAATGTGAATGAACAAGTCCAAATGCGGATGAACAAGACATACTTTTGAACATAAAACCAATGCGGTTGAATGTTCTGCAAATGCGGATGAAGACCAGCAAATGCGAATGAACACATACAAATGCGGATGAACACATACACATGTGGATGAACAAAAATACTTAACTACTGAACATAAAACCAATGCGGTTGAATGTTCAGCAAATACGAATGAACCCCAACAAATGCGGATGAATAGAATGCAAATGCGAATGAACACATAACTTAGACTATTCCACCAGTTCCAAATCCTCGTTCTATCACATTCTTAACACCGATCTATCGTACTACATACATAGAACAAAGCATACAACTTCAAAGAAGACATTTAGAACATACATCGCACACAATTCAGGCACAAACACAGAAAATTCATTTTACAGTTGTAAAATTGCAGTTAATATGCACATCAGCCCCAAACTAGTTTAAAACAAGTAAAATAGGGGAACTAGAACTCATCTCTAGTAGCTTTCGAGTAAGACTTCTTCAAATCAAGAGCAAACTGGAGTTCTAGCACATAAACACACCGAAACAAGCAGCCAACACAAGAAACACGTAAGAATCGGTCCAGCAGCTCGAACACAGTTGAAAACCGAGCATAAAATACAAGAAAGCCTCACCTTCTAGGAGAATCCAGCTTCTCACACTGAAATCCAGTTGAAACGTCTTCTTCTCTTCTTGCAGCCGAAAGCAGAAGTGAAATGGGGGTGTGGGCGGACATCCCTTGCTTTTTGAACCCATAATAGACAAGTTTGCCACTTGCACACTTTAACCCCCTTTACTTTGAATTGTTTCACTTTTCCTTTTTTCTACTCTTCTTTTCTTTTTCTTTTAATAAATTTCCGGGTGTTACAATATCTATACAAACATAACAAACTTAATAAATTTTATTATGCACATCATTATAAACCGAAGAATTAAAACTAGATTTGGAAATCATAAAATCAATTTAACCAAGAATATTCTGTAGAAAACATTATTTCAATGATTAGGCTTATAATAAGAAATACAAGTTTGTTGTTCCATCCACAAAATAATACGTTCCTGTGAAACTTGTTAACATGGTTAAGACCCTCTAACAATATCGAACCTATCATGTTAATTTGCCATGCGTTGTCACATGAGTTGAAGTCGAAGGTACACTAAACTTGTGTACTTTATGATAAGTACAAATGTTTATAAATTACCTTTGGTAAGTTTACGGTATATTAAAACAAAACAAGTATAACATAGACAACTTTATTATTTTTTTAAACTCATGCCTTAAAAGTTTACAATGGTAAAAACAGCCATTTAATTTAATGTCTCAAACTACATAACAAACTACCACAAGACTAAAAAATACTAGATTTCTTTAAAGCTCGTCTTTGGTTGATTCTGAAGTCGGCTCAGGCGCCTCATCACGGTTCTTTTGAATGAATTCAATGAAGGCCGTCCTCGGCTTGTTCCTGAATCCTCCTATCTCCATCATTGCACAATTTTACCACTTGAAGATTTGAAATACAGCGTCGGGTAACCTTTCACATCGACTGTGTCATCTATAATGTCGTTTTTGGTTCCATCCTAGGATATATATGTCACAAACATATTAGGAACAAATAATTATCACTGCACAAGCGTGATAAAATAAGATTGTTTCAATCAAATCTGTTACCACACATTACCCTAGAGGCGGCCCAACCTGTTTCAAGGCCTAAAATAGAATTTAAATTTTAGGCTTATTTTCTTAAAAATATTATCAAGGTTACAAACACCTCCTTTTGCCAATTGGACCAATAATGATGAAGTAAAATGATTACGGTTGAAGTTATATAATATAATATAGCAAATAACAAGTTCTCAAAATAATAATAATAATAATAATAATAATAATAATAATAATAATTTTGGGTCGTTTAAATTTATGGGCCCTTTTCTTATAAACATTGAGCCGCCCTTAACTCGACCCCTAATGCTGTCTATCTCGCCGTCTCTATAAAAGTCAAAACAAGTGATCACTTACTAGTTTTGCAATCACTACATTAGCATCCTTCTCGAATGACACAGCTACTTCCTCCAAGATTGGAGCCAGTTTTTTACAGTGTCCACACCAAGGTGCATAGATCTCTAGTAGAACTGTAAAATCAAGACAATAAAATGGTAAGAACGGCAAATAAATAAGCAAATTACTTGTACAAAAGGCATTCTTGGTCAGCATGAACCAACCCGTTATATTCATTTTGAAGTTTGAACCATAACTTGAAATGAGTTAAACCAAGTATTTAACACACTAACCATTCTTTTTGGAGTCCAAAACCATGTCTTTAAGGCTCTTTGTAACTACCACCTTCACGGGCTCGTCATTAGTTTCTGGGATTGGCTCCGACTTAATATATGGTGTTAGCTTTCCGTCCTGGAGTAGCACAGATAAAAAAAATCAATGGTAATGGATACACACTCAAGAATCCTAGTATTTTTAATTGTGGCAAGGTAGACTCATCTATTTATGAATGGGTTGATTTTGTTAATGTTTTGTCTTTAACAGGTCATAGAATAAAATTTAGCTAACAACAAAAAGGGTTACTTCCGTTAAAATTCATCTGAAGATTATTTTTCATTTTACTAAAAGAATGGACCAGTATCAAATTACATATACTTGCAATCATAATTGACACCATATATAAACATCAAAAGATTTGAACGATTAAGTGTTTCACATCAACCACCTCTAAACAACTTGGTCTTATTTATCAATAATCATAATACAATAATGAAGAAACAATACTTTAAGTGAGGGTGGGAAGCCTGAACGTACCGTAAAGTCCTTCAACCAAGGAGCAATATGATCAGCTTGCACATTTGTGCTAACATACTTGACACCTTTAAAGTCTTGTAGCACGAGGGCAGGTGTATGATCTTCTTTAAGGCCAAAATACTGCAGGTTAATAGGTACTGAAGCATGTGATTTGGAATCAAAAGCAAGTGTTAAGTGATGAAAACAACGATTACCTCCAAGACATTTTCACTATCTTTAACATCACCCATAAGGAAAATTAATCCTTTTCCTTTGTACAATCCTGCAACTTCATGGTATGTTGACTTAAATAAATCTTGCTTCTCATGATCATATTTAAGGAAGAGCATTGCCTGGGCATTGAAAAGAAATCTTATTATCAACCCTTTTATTCTGTCACTAAAAAGATATGGTATAAATAAGTGAATAATTATTTGTTCTTTATGAAATGTGTACCTTGGAATCTGGACTGTTAAAGTATTTGCTCAAAAATGGTTGGTTGTCAGCAGTTTGTTCAAAAAGAGTCACAAGAGGAGTGCTAGATTCTTCAATGAACTTCTTCATAGCATCAACTTCAAAGTTCTAAAAGTTTTCACATAAGAAGATGTTATTTATATGCTTGAAAGAACCTAAGACTAGATATATGTGTACACCAGATAACCAATACCTTAGTATCAACAAAAAGTTCATCAAAAGGCTTTAGTAACCTAAGAGTTGGCTTGGTAACTGATGAATCCCCACGAGGGATGAGCTTAGCCTTAGAAGTATGACCGAAATCATAATCAGACCGCAACTTATCTGCTAAAATCATGAAATTGTCATATTCCTTCCCTGAAAATTTGGGGAAAATTCCCACCTGCAATGATGAATTATAAAATTTATAAATTTTAATTTCTTGTGAAAAGAGCATAAAGAATCAATGAGGAAAAGGGTGAGAATTCAAAATGCTTACAGTGAAAATCTTTTTGTCATCAATAAGGCTTTCTACATCTTCTTTTGTTTTGATTTCAGGTGATGCAGGACCACTTTGTTTCTTCAAGTAAGTCACTATACCATCAGCCTCTCGAGGGCCGTTATATTCCTGAATTTTTTCACCTCCATTTCTCAAGATCTTGATTGTGGGAAATCCTTGTACCTCATATTTCCCTGCAAGTTCTTTGTTTTGTTCAGCATCAGCGTCAACTTTGGCCAAAACAATTAGCGGCTCGTTACTTGACAACACTGATGCAGCCTTTTCATACTGCACATATGAAGAATATATGTAAAAATAATTGTTACAACTGTCGTAAATTGTACAAATTTACAAGGGTGTAACAAATTATTAAGGAAATAACACAGTACCTCTGGAGCAAGACGCTTACAGTGACCACACCTGTCGATAGAAATAATAGATGTTAGAAACAAACTACATTTCATATACAATTGGTTCTATTGAACAAAAAAAGAGTAAACTTTCCACATATTAATTAGATTTATGCATTTTCAGTCCTATTGATTAGGGGTTACAATTCCTATACAACCTGAACACGACAGGACACAAATTTTTCAAGTTTTGGATCGTTGAGTGTTTAACTAATCAAGCGGGTTGGGCCGTTTACGATTAGAATAAAAAGTTTTTTTTTAACATATGAATAGTAGTTTAAAAAATCAATCGGTCATTTAACCTATTTATCACAACCCGTTTACAACTGGTACTCATTAACCTGCCACTATTGATACTAGTAGCATGTAATAAGTAGCGAGGTACAGAAATTAAATAAATATAATTAAAAAAAAAGTTAGGTAAATTCATAAATGAACATTTTGCTTACAAAACTACGTGAAACATATCGTGTCCGAAATGCTAATTCTACGAGTCTAGAAGTTAACACGCAATAAATTAAAATTAACAGTCTATAAAGTTCATTGCCGAAACCCCCCATTTAAGAACGTAACAGAATTGCAATAACTTATACCATCCAAAATATATTTCATTAAAATATCAAATATCACAGATTAAATTAAGTAAAACTGCTCAATTAAAACAGATTTCAATGCTTCTTCTTTTCCACCGATGATCTAACCTCCATTTTCACCCTAACACACACTCATATACAAATCTCACAATTTACAAACAATCAAATCATCAAATACTACATTCATCACGTACATTCATCACGTACATTCATCACGTTCATTCGATCCAGTTTCCAAATCAACACCCAAAAAGCAAAAACGATAACTTCAAATCGCAAACTTTGACTCGATAAAACAACAATTCATTATGAACACTACTACTTATTCAATCAGTGAAGAACAAAATGCATGAATTACATATTTTAACAGAGAGAGACATACCAAGGAGCGTAGAACTCAACTACGATGAAATCGTGTTTGGACACGATCTCCGAAAAATTCGAGTGATCCAAAGTCAATACAAATTCTTTCTCCTCATCAGAAGCAGTAGAGATGGATAGAGACGATGATAAAACTATGAAAACACACAACAGGAGAATATTATGAACCCTAGAAAACGCCATAGATGATTTTTTTTCTCTCTGTGGTTTTTTGCTCATGCGAGAGAGATGAAGGGGGTGAGCTGTGTGTGTTCATTGCGTGAATATATAGGTAGTCTGGTGGAATGTGAGGCCTCAATACGACACCGTATTGGTCGGGATTTTGGTAATATTCATGAGAATTTTGTGTATAACAGAAATGTAATAGACATATTGATGAGGCATTAATGACTCTTAAATTAAGAAAATGTAAAATAAGTGTGTGTATATATTTTTTTTGTTTTTATATCTTATTCGGATAATATTATTTATGTAATGAGATTCGTATGATCATATCAGTTGTATTGATTTTTAGAAATAAGGAAAATGTTAAATTAGTGTTTTTAAAAAGCAAAATTTTTATAAACCTAAAATAATTAAAACTAGGATTTATAGTAAGGAAATTTTTTAAAATTGATATTTTTTAAACGATTTGTTTTGAAACAAAATGTTTATTTTATTTTTTAAAATACAAAAAAAGTTGATATCATTATTTATTACTTATAATCTTTGCTCATACATAATTTTAATTGTATATTATTTTATAATATCGTTTTATAATTAATAAAACTTTATTTTATTTAATATTTTATTTATTCAACATGTGTAATACACAAGTTTACTAAAGCTAGTTCTGATAATATTATTTATGTGATGAGATTCGTATGATCATATCAGTTGTATTGATTTTTTTGCGAGTGTATAAATTTTTTAAATTGTAAAACTACAGAAAATACTTATTGAACTTTATGAATTTTATATATATATATATATATATATATATATATATATTAATTTTTGAACTAAATGAATAGTAGATTTTAGGATTTTTTAAAATTAGACACAATAGTTTTCTTTTTTTAGTTTTTGACTCCCTTTGATATTGGGTTTAACAAAAAGGCTTCTTTACCCGGTTGAAATAAATATTAGTTTTAAAAATACGTCAAAGCAATTGTAGTCTACATATTTTATCAGGGTACATATGACATCACCATACATGCTTATTTTTATATAAGTTTTGATTTTGTATATGTTTCAACGTAAATTTTCTTTGAATACATGTTATATTTATATTATTTTTTCGATCATCTGTATAAGTTCTAATTATTCTACATGTCAATGTAAATTTAATTTGAAAATAAGTTAGGTCGATTGTAGTATATCATTTATCCCGCTACGTACGTCGCCATACGTTGCCGCCTAGTTACATTTTATTAAGTATATATATATATATATATATATATATATATATATATATATATATATATATATATATATGTATATATATATATATATATGTATATGTAAGGAATACACTTAGAGGCTGATGCAACCAAAGAACAACCAAGAGCTCTCAGCATGCACAACTAAAGTACAAAGAAGTTACTTCGAAAGATTTGATATAACTCAGAAAATTATGCTAAGTATCAAATCTTCCGAAGCCAAAAGACCACATATTTCGAAGCCAAAGATGAAGTCTTCCGAAGCTTCAAACACAAAGTCTTCCGAAGCTTCAAAGTCAAAGTCTTCTGAAGCCAAAGATTGATTTCTTCTAAAGACAGAGAAGACATGCTTTCTCTGAAGCACCTTTTGACAAAAGTTGAACCACTTTTCGCTATCACATTTGAAGACTTACCAACTTATATGAGTTGTTGAAAAGTTCATGTTTTTGTGAACTGTAGATTGAGGTCTTTTGTCTGTACTTTCAACTATGTACTTTTATTCTTTTTGTAATAGATAAGGATGTGCGCTATTGCATGTCATAGTCACTAGTCAAAAGGCAATCTGCCTTTTGACCCTACCTTGATTTTGTTGTCTAGGTTAGTGTTTCCAGTTGACCTTAAAGTATGGTCGGTTGTAGGATGTAGTATAAAGTGTCTCAAGTACTTGTATCTTTATGTATGCTTTGTAATATTTGTAAAAACTTGAGAGCAATATATATCATTCTTGAAAATCATATTTGAGTGTTCTTCTTCTTGTTCTTTTACTTGTGTTCATTGTTTCATCACTAGCCAGTTTCCTATTTGATTTGCTAAGTGTTTCATATCTATCTATCCTGTGAAACTGTTGCATTGACTGTACTTCCCGGTCCTGCAATATATATTTATTTGGAATTTATGATGAATGAATTAATGTTTAAAATAATACAATGGCATACAACATCAAAGGATAGAAAATTTGAAATTATTTAAAAAGGGTGATGTTATTCTACAAAGTATATTTTTGCTACAAAGTGTGAGAAGACACAATGAGGCTAAAAAAGTCACAAAAATTTATATCTCACAATCTAAATCGAATTTCAAAAAAGTACTTCGGAGTTTCTGTTCCTCTAGTCGTCATCTTTCAGAAAAAAATAAAAAAAAATAAAAAAAATTCATTGTGTCTTTTATGACACAATGACGTCATTGTGTCTTTCTTAATGGCACAATGACATCATTGTGTCTTTCATAATGACACAATGACATCATTGTGTCTTTCATAAATGACACAATAAAAAAATGTTAATTTTTTATATTTTTTATTTTTCGTTTATTTTTTTTCTAGTGAGGACGGCTAGGGGAGCAAAAGCTCGGAATTACTTTTTTGAAATTCGATTTAGATTGTGAGATATATTTTGTGACTTTTTTTAACTCATTGTGTCTTCTCACACTTTGTAGCAAAAATATACTTTGTATTTGAACCTCTTTCATTTAAAAATTAAAGAACCTATTGTAAGTTACCATTAAATAATTTTTTGTTTAAATAATTCTTAAACTATAACATATATAAAATATATATAAAACCCTTAATCTCTTAAGTGACAAACATTATCCAAGTTAGATAGAGTACAAAATGACTCTAAAAGTAAAGATGAGTAAAAAGTTTAGATTATGATTTATTTTGAAATAACTATCTCTCTGTATTTGTGACTGATTGTTTACAATAGAAATATATTAAAAAATACGTGGTCACTATACAGTTTGCCATAATCAAACTTTTTCTGCTATAAAGTCATGTAAATCACGCAAGTTATCAACACTATAATTGATTTATTATATATATATATATATATATATATATATATATATATATATATATATATGGAAAGTTTACGGTACAAAATGTTGTTTTCGTGTAAAGGATATGACGCAACAAGAACCATTGATCTAAGAGATGAACTGTTCAGATTTAAGATGGAATAATCATGCAAGAATGTGTTTGGAGGGGTAGAATTGGAAATATCCTATAATTGTTGACTTTTTTTAAACTTCACCCCGTTTTTTTAAACACATTTAACTTTTCCATATGATATTATTTTAAAAAAAATACACCATAAAAACAAACATTTTATCCTCTTTAATATGAGTATAGTATTGCTATACTTTTTTTTTAAAGAAACAACATTTTTTTAAGAAAACTTCTATGTGTTGTACGTATAACTTGCGTGATTATTCACGACATAATTATCAAGATAACTTGCGTAATTATAAATATAACTTGCGTGATTATTTTTTATAACATGAGTAATTTTTCTTTGCGTAATAATAGATATAACTTGCGTAATTATGAATATAACTTGCATAATTATGTACCTTTTATGCGTAATTGTAGCGCGGACGAAAATACCCATTCGCTAAAAAACACTTGTCACGCTCTAGTGACTTCGTACTCTTTGCACGAAAATTACACTTTCTATAGTAACCTGCCCCTGTGTGTGTATATATATATATATATATATATATATATATATATATATATATATATATATATATATATATATATATATATATATATATATATATATATATATATATATATATATATATATATATATATATAGAGAGAGAGAGAGAGAGAGAGAGAGAGAGATGTAGGTAGGTTACACTAAAAATATATTTTTTCCCTAAAAGGTTAAGAAATAATCTTAGCCTTTTATTTACTAATCAATGGTTAAGATAATAACGTTGCAAAAAAAAAGTATAAGGGTATTTTTAGTATGTATGTTGATTCTTTTGAGTTTCACCCAAAATTTTTAAACGTGTATAACTTTTCATAATAGATTCCTTTTTAAAATAAATTGCATTATAAAATCAATCATTTTTTCCTCTTTAAATTAAGTATAGTATTGCTATATTTTTTAAAAAAATTAATAAACGATGTGAAATTGTGTTGTATTTTAGTGTTTTTGTGCTGTATTTCGTCAAAACAGCACAAAATTGTGCTGCTTTGCGTCAAACAATACAGTTTTGTGCGGCTTTGCATGTTCTATGTTGTCTGGCGTCAAAATAAGAAAATATCATGTGTTGTTTCTATGATATATTATGTCAAAAAAACAAACAACACATAAACAACACTTTCTTTGTTATTTTAACGTTCTGTACTATTTTGTGTGAATATAACACGTTTTGTGTTGTTTTGTGTTAGAATAACAATCTATGTGTTCTTTTATCCTTGAACAATCTAAGTGACAAACCAAGTGTGATAAAACGAATGGCATTTGAGTATCATTGATCATCGATGTTATCCACCTTCACTATCCATTACATCTGATTACCGCTATCGTTGACTACCGAATCATTGTCTTAAAACACTATCGATTAACACCTACCGCTCAAGTTAACATCTCTAATCACTAATTAGTTGTTGCATGCAATTATGGAGTTTAAGACGAGCAGAGATCTCTAGAGTTTGGTTGTATTTTGATATTAATTGTTGATAGGGTTTTGGGGTAAAGAGAGTGTGTAAAAATGTGCTACATTCTTAAAACAAGAAAAGGAATTGGATTTAATGGTTAGTAGACCAAAATACCCCTTAACCTTATTTTCTAACTTTGTCACATGTCACCACCTCATTTCTTCTTACACTTCTTAGAAAAATATTATTTTTTGTTTGAACTTTCTCATATATATATATATATCATACTTAGATAATAAAGTTTTTGATTTTATGGTGTATTTTTTATAGAAACAATGAAGCATTTAAGAATCTATTGAGTTTAAAAATAATAAAAGAACTACATAAGAGTCATAAACTGTAGTTTTTCTTAGTTTACTCCTTAAAACCATTTTACTACTTTCCTTCCAACGACATGATACTCACTAAATCTTAATTACATTCTTTTTCTTCATCAATGAATGATATTAGTTTTTTCTAATGGTAGGTTAGTGGTTACAAGTTAATAAAAAAATTAAATACTAATTATTGATATTAGTTCATATATTTTTCACATTAAAATCAATTTTTAAACATTTTTATTTTCTTCTTTCTATCTATCTAAATATATATACACAAACAGAGATATATATTAGATTATAACTTCATGTTTTACATGGGTTGACAAAAGATATTATTAATAGCTAGCAATGAAAATTTAGAAATTATAACACTATTTTAAGATAATATATGACTGAAATTATGTATAAGTACTTTATGCGATCAAACAATAATATCATTTTTTAAACAATATATTTTTAAAATTTTTTTGAAAAATATCATTTTTATATAAATCTCGTTTAGAAACTCCGGTTTTTAGTAATTCCGGCAAACCTCCCCCAACACCACCACCACACCAGCCACCCCCACACTCCTTCTGAAAAAAAATTCACTTACTACATCATCCTCCTCTTCTCAACAATGAATCGCTTCCCCACGTTCGCCTGAAAAGTGTCATGCCGCTACCCATCGGATAGTTGCACAGATCTAAAGCCATCAATGAACATCCATGAGTCCACGACCACCTTTTCAATTATAATGCCCTAAATCCAGGCAACCTCACTATTGGGTTTGAACGTCAAATCATAAGTTCTCGAACTCAAAATTTCATTAATATATGCAACGGATAACAAAACATTGTCATAATTCAATAATTACATTAAACTATGATAACTTTAACTGTCTATCTTTAACTATGCTAGGATGCCAGTCTCGACCATATGCCAAGTAGCTTCCAATCCATGCCAAGCTCACAATTTATTCCTGTAGCATACCTGTTAATCTAATATGCATACAAAAATCAGTGACGCTCAGTGAGCTCTAGGTTTACTTTATCAAGTTACTATAACTGAACTTTATCATAAACGTATGCTCTTTCATACTTTAACAATACATACACTTTAACTTTATGCTTATGTTAAGGTAAGACTTCTTTATCTACTATTATACTTATTCTTTAACCATGCTTTAACGTTACTTTATCGTTTCTTTATCTTTACTTAGCGTTTTGTAGGTTTGATACAGGGGAGCAATGCAACAGTATCACAAGGTCAGAGAGACTTGAACACTTAACAGATCAAATAGGGAACCGGCTAAATGAAACATAGAACAAATATAAAGAACACAAGTAGAACATAAGTAATTGGTTTTCAAGAATAATATATATTGCTCTCAAGTGTTTTACAAATGTTACAAGGCTTAGTCCTAAGAACTGGTACCTGAGATACTTTATACTATATCCTACAGCTGACCATACTTTGAAGACCAGCTGGAACACTAATCTAGATAACTAGATCAATATGAAATCAAAAGGCAGATTGCCTTTTGATTAGTGACTATGACATGCCATAGTTCACATCCTTATCTATTACAAAAAGGATTAAAGTATAAAGTAGAAAGTTAAAAACTCTAAGATCTTAATCTACAGTTGACAAAAGTATGGCGATATCTCTAACTTGTATAAGTTGGTGAGTCTTCAGAGATGACAGCAGAAAGTTATTTAGCTTTTGTCAAAAGCATGTTAGAGAAAGTATGTCTTCACTTTCTTTTGAAGAAATTAGTTTCTTGGCTTCGGATGACTTTTTCTTGAAGCTTTAGAAGACGTCATCTTTGGCTTCAGAAGAAATGATCTTTTGGCTTCGGAAGATTTGATACTTAGTGAATTTCTTTGTGTTTTGAAATAATCTTCCGAAGTGACTTTCCTTGTACTTCAGTATGCATACTGAGAGCTCTTTGTTTGCATCAGCCTCTAAGTTAACTCTTACACATTTCTTTAGCTTTACTTTATCATTACTATATTGTGAGCCTGTACTTCATACAACACTCCTTTAGCCATTGCTCTTGTGGAAACACAAGATGCAGGACCGGTAAAGGTACTTAAGAGTGCAATTAGCTTCACAAGATGAGTGATCTTAAATCACTTAACCACTCAAATAGGGAACTGGTAACTTCACTGATGATACAAAGCTACATAAGTAATATTAAAGAGACAGAACTATAAGAACAAGAACAAAGTCACAAGAACACAAGATTAAGTTTTCAAGGAAGTTGTATATTGATTCTCTAGTTCTATTACAAGTGTTTGCCAGTATGTGTAATTATAAGAACCAGAGACTATTTATACTACAACCTACAACCGTCAATATACAAAAAGACAGTTGGAATTTTGACTAATCTAGACAACAAGATCAATCTACAGTCAAAAGGCAGATTGCCTTTTGACTAGTGACTATGACATGCCATAGCTCACTGACTTAATCTAATACAGACAAGTCTACAGGAACAAAAATAGGAAGTTACAGTCAAAGACTTTTTCTACTGTTTGATAAAGTATGGAAGTTTCACCAACTAATGTTAGCAGGTGAGGCTTCAGAGCAGCAGCGGAAAGTACATCAGCTGTATCAAAAAGTAAATCAGAGAAAGCATCTTTTCTCTATCTTCTGAAGAAATCTGTCTTCACAGCAAAATGGCTTCAGAAGACTTTGTCTTTTGAAGCTTCGGAAGACTTCGTCTTTGGCTTCGAAAGAAATTATTCTTTGGTTTTAGAAGATTTCACACTTATAATAATTTTATGATAAGTGTGAAACTTCCAAAGTAACTTCTTCTGAACTGTTGGCTTCGGAAGATTTTACACTTAGACTTATTTGTGAGTGTAAAACTTCCGAAGCTAGTTCATCTTTGTTTCTTAGTGCATGTAGGAAGACTTGGTTGTTTTGGTATCCTTTGGTTGCATTAGCCTTTAATCTTCAGATGTTCCTTACACAAGACTTTACTGTTGCTTGCCATTACGCAAGACTCCTGTCTGGCTTGCAACACATGCAAGACTCCTGTCGCTTGCCATTACGCAAGATTCCTTTCTGGCTTGCAACACATGCAAGACTCCTGTGTCGAGGCCTGAAATACGTCAAGACCTCTATGCTTGCGAGAATTCTTTAGCATACTTTAACGTTTTCACAGCTGTGCTTTAACGGGTAACTATTCTTGAATTATTATTCAAGTTCTTTAAAGATTCACATGTGAACAGTACTATGTTTACTTTAATCTTTAATGGTTATACGTATATCTTTATTTCTTTCATTAGCTATAAATTCTTTATGTATACTCTATTTATCACACACTATACAAGGGCATATATACGAGCATCTGCTATAAAACTATGGAATTACACCTATGCGAGAGCTTCGATTCACTCAATAACTTACTATGCGACAACTGAAGTTCGTGCAAGAACTTCACTATACGAACACTATATCTCGCGCGAGAACTTCTCACGCGATAACTAACCAGGGCGCGATAACTTGCGTCCCAAGTTTCATTCTTCGCGCGAGAACTATACAGGGTAACCTTCTTATGCGAGAACTATACTTGCCGCGCGAACTATACAGCTGTTCGAAACTCCAGTCCCAATTTATTGATTCTTGAACTATTTTAATGCTTAAACACGTACTATAACAATCTATACTATTATATTTTATCAAAACATTCATTAAGGTATGCATATTAGCCCCAAATCATGGAAAAACATGTAAAAAGAGGGGTCTAGAACTCACTTTATGATATTTACACAATAACAACTCTAAATCGAGAGCCTTTCGATTAGGAGCTACATAATCATGCACTAATATCATTACCAATAATTTATAAAGGCATAAATACACCAAACGTCATCGAATACATACCTTAACACCAATTCGCACAGCTTTCTCTCTCACTCTCTAAACTCAGCAGCTGAACTTTTGGCGCGTAATGAAGAGAATTAGGTGCTTTGGCCTATTTTTAGAGTCTCCTTTCTATCGCAGATGTTTTCGCGGGAGAACTTCTAGTCGCGCAAGAACCCCTTTCGTGCAAGAATTTTGTTTTTCTTTTGAAAGAAATTTAGGATGTTACATCAATTTTGAATCTGAAAGTTGCATGCTCTGGGCTTATCTCATAGGAGATATATATAAAAACTTATAGCTAGCTCAGCTTCAATACAATCTGAAAGGGAGGGATCAAATAAAAACTTATTTTTTTGTGAGAACTCCAGTAACCAATATGAGCCACAAGTTTTCAAAGGCAAAATCGCAAATAAAGAAAACATAATTAAAAAAATTATAAAATGAAAAATGATATAAAAATAAAAAATAAACAAATAAAAATATTTCTCTCGTTTCCCTCTTTCATAAAAAAATAAAAAGATTATAAAACATAAAAAAACTCGTGTTTTTATGAAATTCGTTTTAAACATGTGTAATGCCGGATTTACACATGTGTAAAACCGGATATTAACATGTGTGAAACCGAATATACACATGTGTAAAACAGATATACACATGTGTATAACTAGATTTTCACATGTGTAAATAACGGGTGAATGATTTTTTTTTAAAAGTATATCAATTTGATAGTTGAAAAGATAAAAAAATCAAAATTAATGGTGAATTTTTTTATTTGAAAAAATGATGCATGAAAAAAAGTTATAAACATTTTAGAAAAAAAAGGAAATGACATGTGACTTGCATGTGTTAATAAAATTCATGGCTCATATTGGTTTCTATAATTATTACAAAAAAGTGTGGTTCTAAAGATAAACCTATTCTATATGTGTATATATATATATGTATATATAGGGGAGGGTCTTTAAGAAAACCAAGAAAACCACATTAAACCACTAGATTATTTATAATTATAATTATTTTGTTTTTATTTTAAGGGTATTTTAGTATAATATCAACCCATTACATTTGATACCTTTTGAATTTAAATTACATGATTCTCTTTCTCTCTATATCATTTATCTTCTTCATCCTCCATCTAAAAACCCTAAAACTAACCTGATCATACATGCTGCTCACATCCACGTATGAAGATGATGAACCAAGATGAAGATGATGAACCAAGATGAAAATGATGAAACGAGATAAAGATGATGATTCGAGATGAAGATGATTACAAACTCGAGATGAAGATGATGATTCGAGATGAAGTGAACTTGAGATGAAGATAATTACGATATGGAGATGAAGATATTGGTTTAAGATGAAGATGAATATGAAATCTAGATAGAGATGATTATAAACTTGATAAACAATATGAAGATAATGATAAACATGAAGAAATCGGTCCAAAAGAGAACATCTTCTTCATCCATCTTTGGTTTCATAGAAAGAGAACATCTTCCTCTTTACCTTCTTTCTTTTTTTAACTTTACAATCGTATATTTTTATTGTAATTTGAGTTGCATATATGTACATTATCTCCTTTTTATTTTTGTTCAATATAATGACACACACATATGTAAGTTACATATACGTAACACTTAAATATGATGTCAACTATTACTTCACAAAGCAAATAGAAGGGGTGTGGTTTCATATATATTTGATTTTTTTGTTCGTCTTCATCATTGTCGTGTTACATGTACGTAAGCAGGTTTACATATGGTTGTACATCTATTCACTGTAATTTTCTTTAGATTTCAGTGTACTTTTATGTTACATATATGTAACTTATCAATTTACACATAACTTAGTATTTGTATAAATCAAGTTACATATATGTAATCATGTCACTATATGGTAGGTCAATTTTTGAGTTTAATAAAATGTTTCGCACTTGTATATTTGTTATAAATACATATATGAAAATGAAAATGGTTATATATACATAGTAAAATGTATCAATATGAATTAGTAAGTTAGAAGATTTAAAATTTGATTTGACAGTGAATTTTAAGCTTGATTCGGTTACATATACATAACATAGTGTTTCATAAGTGTGTAACATAGTGTTACATATACGTAACATAATGTTACATATTGAAACCGACTATTATTTAACGTGATTACATATACGTAACTTAACTGGTGTTCACATGTTCGTTTTCGTACTCCCTTTATATCTAGTTCTTCTAATATATAAAAATTAATATGATCTAGTGTTTAAATTGTAATAAAATATTGGTGAATAGGAGAGAGTTAGAAAATTTTGGTTTAAATTGAGAGAGATGAGAGAAAGTGAGTGATTTTAGGGATTTAATTAACTAAATGGAAGTTTCCATATAATTTATAAACATATTTTACCTATTATACCCTTTTAAGCTTATGATTAAATCCTTTAAAAACCATTTATTTACAGTCTTGCCATTGTATGATCTCAACCATAAATTACATAAATCAATGGTGGATAAATGTGCAACATCGAGAAGGGTGGTCAATGCAATAGTTTCACAAGATGGAGATATATGACACACTTAGCAAATCAAATAGGGAACCAGCTAGTGATGAAACAATGAACACAAGTAAAAGAACAAGAACAAGAACACTCAAATATAGTTTTCAAAATTGATGTATATTGCTCTTAAGTTCTTACAAGTATTACAAATCATACGTAAAGATACAAGTACTTGAGACACTTTATACTACATCCTACAGCCGGCCATACTTTGAAGGCCAGTTGAAAATACTAATCTAGACAACAAGATCAATGTAGAGTTAAAAGGCAGCTTTCCTTTTGACTAGTGACTATGACATGCCATAGCTGACATCCTTATCTATTACCCAAAGGATAAAAGTATGTAGTTGGAAAGTTACAGACAAAAGACCTTAATCTACAGTAGACAAAAGCATGGACTTTTCACAAACTCATATAAGTTGGTGAGTTATCAGAAGTGGCAGCGGAAAGTGGTTTAGCTTTTGTCAAAAGATGATTCAGAGAAAGCATGTCTTATCTGTCTTCGGAAGAAACAGTCTTTGGCTTCGGAAGACTTTTTCTTTGAAGCTTTGGAAGACTTCATCTTTGGCTTCGGAAGATTTTATACTTAGCATAATTTTCTAATTTTCTCGTGTCATAGAGATCATGCAGAGGGAGGTCAAGTATGTTTTACCAGAAATATAGGTCTTGACCTCTGTAAGATTACACTTGAAAGGCTGATGCAACCAAAGAAACCAAAGAAACCAAGGAGCTTCCAGCTTCCATGCACATTGTGCCAAGTAGAAGTTACTTCGAAAGTTTTACACTTCTCACAGCAAATTATTCTAAGTGTAAAATCTTCCGAAGCCAAAGACTAAATCTTTCGAAGCCAAAGATGAAGTCTTCCGAAGCTTCAAAGACAAAGTCTTCTGAAGCCAATGAAGTGAAGATTGATTTCTTCCAAAGACAGAGAGGACATGCTTTCCCTGATCTACTTTTGTATAAAACTGACCAACTTTCCGCTGTAACTCTGAAGACTCACCAACTTGCATGAGTTGGTGAAAAGGTACATGCTTTTGTAACTGTAGATTATGGCTTAGAGTCTGTAACTTTCTACTTTGTACCTTTTATTCTTTTGTAATATATTAGGATGTGAGCTATGACATGTCATAGTCACTAGTCAAAAGGCAATCTGTCTTTTGACTTTACATTGATCTTGTTGTCTAGATTAGTGTTTCTAGCTAGCCTTCAAAGTATGGCCAGTTGTAGGATGTAGTATAAAGTATCTCAGGTTCTTGAATTTTTTTTTATTCTTTGTAACACTTGTAAAAGAACTTTAGAGCAATATACAACATTCTTGAAAACATACTTATCTTGTTCTTGTTCTTAGTTCTTTCTCATTATTTACTTGTGTTCTTAGTATCATTCATACAAACCCGGTTCCCTATTTGATCTGTTAAGTGTTCTAATACTCTCCTCATTATGAGACTGATTGTATTGAACATCCATTAACCGTTCCTGTAGTTGGTATCAGAGCATTTTAGGCTCTTCATTTTAAGATCTCGCCATCTTAAATCCCTTCAGTTTCACAAAACACTTAACAACTCAAATGGCAGCTATCACAAAGGCTGATATGGAAACTAGTACCATGATAAAGCCTTCACTGATCACTCCTGATGATTTTGATACTTGGTGCCAAAGAGTGGAAGGCTTCATCAAGTCTCAAGACTCCAGGATGTTGGGATTTGTTGTCTCTAGACCTCATGTACCATCCACCTCTTCAGTTGCTGGTGGTGGTGGTATGATACTAAAGGAAGTGGCTCACTATTCTAAAGAAGATTGGAAAAAGATAGATATAGATCAGAAAGTGTCGGTCCTTATGATCGATTCAACAATGCACTTGATGTATAAACAATGATTTCCCACTGATTCAACATAATATTTGCAATAACATAATGAACAATTTAGAATCTAAATAATAACAATCAAACAAAGGCTCAATGATAATCATAATAAGCTTCCAGCTGCACACACAAACTTATAGCAAAGATATTTCGTATTAGGGTTTTGCAATTTTTATTACACAGATAGAAAAATTACAATATATAAGCTATCCAAATTTCGCTGGTAGTTTCGCTGACTAGTGAAACTGCCTGACTATTAACTAGGTTCACCGGCTGTGAACTACAGTTTCACCGGTGAACAGTCACAGCTGACTCCGGGCGAAACTATAGTTTCGCCCGTAGTTTCGCTGGAACATAAAAGTCAACAAAATACAAATTACAAGAGAAAGACTAACATTTAACCTATTACATATCAAAATAAACCTGTCAACTATAGTGAGTCCAACCTATACTAGATCATCAATTCTCCCCCTAGGTTGGACCTTACTCTTGGTCTTCTTTCCCATCTATCGCTTCCTCTTCAGCTTTATCAGATGTTTCTTAATCCGCTCCTGCTGTACTTTCCTCTTCTGCCCTTGCACTTGCCCTTTCAAATTGTCTTGTAAGATCCTGCACGTCCAACCTTAACTCAACAGCCTTTGATACCTTCTCAGTAATCTCCTTGACCTCTGCCCTCACGCCATGAGCTTTATTAGCCACATTCATAAACAAACTGGCTTCTTTTCTTGTTTCAGCTCCAGCTC
Organism: Flaveria sonorensis; assembly: GCA_025506505.1. NCBI lineage: Eukaryota > Viridiplantae > Streptophyta > Magnoliopsida > Asterales > Asteraceae > Flaveria > Flaveria sonorensis. The sequence continues at coordinate 50,057,292 of CM046440.1, read as the reverse complement.
CATCTTTGATGTGATTCTCGCATAGAATCACTAGATCCTCATCACAGAGTGAAAATACCTCCATTGGATCAAAAAGCTTAATCTCTACACCACCTTGCAATCTAATTACTGCTTCCCCAGTATTGTTATCATAGAACCATTTTTTGAACTTTTGTAGTCTAGGGGAAGTGGATTGGGCACCCTTACTCTGTTTACAGTTTTAGCTAGCTTCAGCTTCAATACAATCTTTCCTTTGCCAGTGGCCCAATCCAAGTCTTTCTTCGATCTTCTTCTTTTTGTCCTCATAAACCCGAATGCTTCAAAATTGTCATTCATTCATGCCTTAATTTCCTTCTCCAAAATCATTGCACGTTCACTCAAATGAGCATCCAATAATGGAATTTCAGACAATCTCCTCAAGTCCCATCTAGGCGAGGTCTTGAACGCCTTCCTTTTATGCATGTAAGAGATGTCCCAGCCCCATCGTTTAATCATGAACATCTTTAATTCGTGGTTGTATTTCCAACTCACAATCTTCTTATCTAATGTCTTCTTGCTGGGTCCACTGATGTTTTGAAATAGTGGAGTCAAGTGTTCTGGTTCTTTCTTTTTAACAAACCAGTCTTCTTTACTTAATTCAAAGACATCACCTTTAATAGCACTCCTTTGTGCCACGTAAGTCATTGGACGCTCCTTTACTTCGTAATATTCGAGTTCAAAATCATAGTCGACCAACTGTTCCTCATATTCATCTTCTTCATCTATAAGGTTCATCCCTGTATCCTTCTTGCTTTCTTCAGTAGTATCTTCCCTAAGCACCTCAGCCCCAGTCAAATCGGTTTCTATATCTAACCCTAGATCAATAAACTCAGCCTCAACAATCACAAGCTCCTCTTTCTTTTATCACCCCTCTTCTCAGCCTCGGTTTCAACAACATTTGGACCACCATCACCACTACCACCAGCATCACCTCCTGCTGTACTTGCATCTCCCACTATCCCTGATGACTTTCCTACTTTTAGGAATGAATACTTAGATATGTCAGTCAGATCATCTAGCTCCTTTTGAGATAGCTGGTTTAGCAGGCCAGCATTAGCCTTGAGCTCATTAACCTCCTTAAGTAGTCTTCTAATTAGTTCCTGCTGATCAATCATAATTCTTTTCATACTCTCAAGTTGTTCATCTTTCTCTTTTTCTCTTAATTCTTGATTGACTAGCTTTGTCTTTATCATACTCAGTTCATTGGCTAGAGATGCATTTACATTTCGAATAACATCTTGATCCAATTCAGATCTAGAATCCTTCCTTTCTTCAAATACTGGCTGTTTATGCTTGGACCTTCTTTCAGTTTCTTGAGCCGGTTCCCTTTGATCAGATTTCCTTTTTGTCCTTCTCTCTCTTTGAGCTCTCAGCTCCTCCTCTACCTCATCAATCTCAGCTTCTAGATCATATTCCTTCTCCTTTGCATACCTCTTTCTCTTCTTTATTGCTTCAGCTTGTTTTTCCTGATTGTCTTCAGCATTTTTGTTTTCATTCTCAATTAGTCCTTAATGTAGTTCCATCTCTCAGCTAGGTACATATTCTCTAGTAGATACGTAATTTTCCCGTTGAAGTCATGCCTAACTGCTGAGGAATCTGCAAATATTCTAGTGTTCATTTGCATTAGCCTTTTAACCTCTCCATGTCTTGGCAAATTTGGTTTCTCATCATTAATAAGCATCTGAACGAACCTTGGATACAACAACCACTTATCCTTCTTTAATGCCATTACATTCTCAGTCATGCATTCAAAGATTAATCTAGCAATGTTAGCTTTTTGTCCTCTACAAAACACAATCATAGCCTTAGCCCAGTGTACATTCAACCCATCTGATCCTCCCTTAATGTGATCCAAGCACATAGTGAATACATGGGCAATATATCTCCACTCCTTGGACAGAAATGACTTCTTGATTTCCTTCTTTGACTCAAAAGAGGTTCCTTCATACCCAATCCTTCTATAAGCGTTAAGAACTTCAGCATCTGTCATAATAACCTCATCACCACAGTCTTCCTCTAGCTTCAGAACCCTTGTCACCGTCTCAACACTAACAACAATATCCTGCCCGAGGATTCTGGAAGTAATCCTGTGTGGATTTGATCTCAGATCACACTCTGCATTTACCCAGAACTCTCTGATGTGAATATCATAAATCGTGGGAAGATGTGATATAGCATAGCTAATCGGAAACTGTTTCAACCACTTTATGCAGTCTCTGAATCCAACAATCTTGGGATTGTTGTCATCCAGAAAGGCAACAATGTTTGTCTTCTCGTCAAACTTTAAATTTGCCATATGAACTACAAAATTTAAATAAAAATGGATTCGTTAAAACATAAAAAATAGAGAAATTAAACTAAATATACGAATATTCTAAAAATTCAACAGTTTCGTTGACAAGCGAAACTGTAGTTTCGCTGACAAGCGAAACTGTAGTTTCGCTGACAAGCGAAACTGTAGTTTCGCTGACAAGCGAAACTGTAGTTTCGCTGACAAGCGAAACTGTAGTTTCGCTGACAAGCGAAACTGTAGTTTCGCTGACAAGCGAAACTGTAGTTTCGCTGACAAGCGAAACTGTAGTTTCGCTGACAAGCGAAACTGTAGTTTCGCTGACAAGCGAAACTGTAGTTTCGCTGACAAGCGAAACTCTAGTTTCGCCAGGCACATCTTGATAGATTCGTTGTTGTTTGAACCTTAGTTTCATCCAAACAAAGATGTAAATTCGCTGTAACTCAGGCCTAGACCAATGAGTTTAAATTTCCCTGAGGACAAAATTATAATTCATACAACAACGAAGTTGTAGATTCGCAGAACCATATACAAAAGATACTAAAGATCATGTGCTGAGCGAAAGTATAGTTTTGCTGACATTGTTCAAGCGAAACTGTCAGGTATACTTGGATAGCATAACAAGATAGATTCGCTCGGAACAATGAACTTCTGTTCAGTTTCGCTGGAAAGTTTTGTAAATTCGCTTAATGAATGGGCGACTTTTCCGACCCAGCGAATCAACACATAACCTTTGATTAGGGTTCAAAACGCTGATCAAAGCATGAAAACACATTCGCAACACCTACCAGAACGCTTAGTAACAAAACCACGCAACAGAAATCACAGATTTGGAATAATGTAGGTACGAACACCGAGAACCTAGGGTTTAGTTTCGCAAGGAAATGGGTGAACCGAAATACACACTGTGCAATATATAGGACATAGTTTCGCTGGTAGCGAAACTATAATCTCGCTCGGCATCACAAAAGAAATCATGTAGTCAGTGAACAACAATTATGCCGGGTGAATCTATAGATTCGCTTAGCGAAACAACATGCGAAACTGTAGTTTCGCTGGAGCCTAACATATAAAAAATAAAATAAAATAAAATAAAAAATAAAAAATTCTAAAAGAAAAGAATTTTGTATTTACAAAACCTTTATGAAAAACATTCATTATCCTAAAATATCAACACACACAAAAAAAAAAGGACCAACAGAAAGCCATGACCGCTCTCCAAACTACTCTTCCAAACTCCATCTATAGAGGCTTCAAGAAGTGCAAGACATCTAAGCAACTATGGGATGCACTAAAGCTTATGTATGAGGGGTCCACTAAAGTAAAAGAGAACAAGAAAGACCTCTTGAAGCAGCAGTTTGAGAACTTCACCTTCAAAATAGGTGAAACCATGACTCAACAATACTTCAAGTATGTTAAGATTGTGGACACGCTTATGGATGTTGGAGTAACTCTTAAGAACAGGGACATTGTGAGGAAGTTCATGTCCTCTCTTCCCAGACAACGGACACACTATTTTGTGGTCATAAAGAGAACTGAGAACCTCAAGACCCTTACTCTCACTGAGTTATATGGTATCCTCAGTGGCTACCAAATTAAGATGAACATGCAAAATCCATCTGGTAACTCCAACAATTAGCAGAGTTCAACCCTGCGTGTGGTTGAAAGAGATTGTAGAGAACCACAGCATCATCTCATCTGCTACCCTGACAACTCACAAAAGGGTCCTTCCATCACCTTCCCGGAGACACCAAGAGAGAGAGTTATATCCAAGGAAGCCCATTACAAGAGACAAGCCCTTCACAAGCCTTTGTGTCTACTGATGAAAGCACATGCAACCTTCTTTTTACCCTTGATGACCTGGACTGTATCCATCCAGATGATCTAGAGTAAATGAAAATAGTCCAGCAGATGGCTCTTCTCACTCACAGAGCCAAGAAGTTTTACAAGAGGACAAGGAGAAAGTTTCCTAGCAATGCAACCAGTGGAAAGTTTGGGTTGGACAAAAGCAAAGTAAAGTGTCACAACTGTAACCAAATAGGAAACTTTGCTAGAGAGTGCAAGGCACCAAAGACAAATGGTGGCCAAGCACAAATAAGACCAAACTACACTGATGGAGCTCCCTAGATCATAAAGATGCCAAGGAGTTGAATCCTCTCAGCCAGCAGCTAGCTACAGTTTCTGTTAAAGAAGGAGACATTGACTTGAGCTTTTAAGTTGTGGATGCATCTCCAAACCAAGCGCTAATGGAAGATCATGAAGAAGCCAAGGTATTAAAACATCTTTATACGCCTGAATGTATTGCTAAAGTTAACAGATATAGGTCCTATAACTTAGAGATGAGGTCTGATCTTGAGTCCTTAAACATTTTAAAAGCTAATTTCAAAAGAGCTAAAAATGATTACAAACTTAAAATAGAAGATCTAGAGTAAACCATTTCAACTCTTAAGCATGAACATACCAACTACAGGACTTAGAAAAAGATCTCATCACTAAGTTAACTGAATGCCAGGCTGAGCTTGTGATCAGCAAAGCCAGGGTAGAAAAATATGTTCTTGAAGAAGAGACCTTCAAGAACATGATATCCTCATCTCTGTATGCAAAAGTTTGTTATCAGAATGAGCAGGGACTGGGATCTACTGAGGTAGCTCCTCCATACACTCTATTGTCTGCAAGATCTCCAAGGTGTGGAACTTGTGAAGATGAGCTTCCCCTCATAGACCCCATTGATGAAGAGGATGAAGAGAAGATAGTGAAGGATGATTTTGAGAAGAGTGAAGAAGTTCATCCTAAGAAGGGACACTATTCTCCTGAGGAGAGAAAATAATCTAGAATGACCAAGTCTAAGAGGAAGAATTTGATCAGAAAAGCCAAAAGGAAATCATAGAAGGCTCAAGAGATCAAGGCCACTTTTAACTCTAAGCAGAAAAGAGTGTTTATCTCTGTAGGATTTGAAGTGGTGAAGGCTGAAGACTCAACTATGAACTTTAGTACCAGAAGTTCTAGTTCATGTCCAACTCATTCCAGCAAAGAGAAGAAGGCTGATAAGTTGTGTACCACTGCTACACAGCCTGAACCATCCAGTTCTAAAAGCAAGCCTCACCTTAAGAAGCTTGCTACATCATCTGTGAAGATGAATATGGAAGTGGAAAGTGATCAAGTTCAGTCTTCCTCTCAAAAAAAGGCTCTCAGAAGGAAGCAAATGGATTGTATCATGTGTGGTAGTATTTCTCATCTTGCTAATGATTGCATCTACAATCCTAAAAGTACTATCCATATGATCAAAAATAAAACTTCTGAGAAGAAGAAAGAAAAACTAGCTTTGGAAGGAAAATGTTTTCCTTTTGGAAGCTCCAAAGTGAAGAAGAAGACAAGTGAAAACTTGCCTTCGGAAGAAAAGTTGGTCTCGGAAGAAAGGAATGCTTTTGAAGTACTGAAGCCTGCTGCAGTGAAAGCAAGATCTTCCAAAGGTCCAGTCTCCAAAACTTCAGAAGTTGTCAAAACTTTCAAAGTGTTGAAGGTCAAGTCTAATCTTCCAAAGATGGTGTGGAAGATGAAGGAATACCAAATGACTGAAAGTTCTTCATCAACAACAGCTAATGATTCTCAAAACTTGAACATTGGATCAATTACTGTTACACTGTCTTCAAATCACTTTGATAACCCAAGACCAATAAGGCTTGGGTTTCCAAATGTAACTAAGCATTTCTTTCTTGTGCAGGAACAGCTAAAGACCAAGAGAAATGTATGGATCATTGATAGTGGCTGTTCCAGGCACATGACAGGCAATGGTTCTCTACTTCAAAATTTTAAGAAAATTGATGGAGGGCCAGTTACTTTTGGAGGAGATGCTGGAGGTTACATTATTAGAAGGGGCACGATCACAAATAGTAAGCTCAGCATTGAAAAGTTAAACTTTGTTAAAGAGCTAGGATAGAATCTACTAAGTGTATTCTAATTTTATGATCAAAGACACAACATGCTCTTTATTGATCATGAGTGCATTGTTCTCAAGCCTAGGGTGGTCATTCCTTAAGAGCATATCCTGCTTAGAGCCCCCAGGAAAGGGAACATGTACAAGATGGACCTGCAAGAAACGTCTCCCTTAGGAGAAGTCTATTGCTTTCTATCTAAAGCAAATAATGATGTGTCTTTTCTCAGGCATAAAAGAATGTGCCATGTAAACTTTAAAAACATGAATAATTTAATTAAGAATGATTTGGTAACTGGAATACAAAAGAAAGAGTTTATAAGTGATGACCACTATGTAGCATGCCTAAAAGGGAAGCAACACAAAGTGTCTCACAAGCCAAAGGAAAGAAACTCTATCACTACTCCCCTACACTTATTACATATGGATCTCTTTGGCCCCAACAGTGTAAAGAGTCTAGGAAGGACTTCATATTGCTTGGTGATCACAGATGACTTCACAAGATTCACTTGGGTCTTTTTTCTTAGTACTAAGGATGAGACTCTCGTGATCTTAAAGAATTTCATTCTGAAAATTAAGAATCAATGTGATCACAAGGTCAAAACCATAAGATGTAATCAAGGATCAGAATTTAAGAATCAAATCCTTGACACATTTTGTGATGAAAAAGGTATTACAAGACAATATAGTGCTCCCAGGACTCCTCAGCAAAATGGTGTTGCTAAGTGGAGAAACATGACACTTATTGAGGCTGCAAGAACCATGTTGTCTGACTCTAAATTGCCCATCACCTTCTGGGAAGAGGCAGTGAACACAACCTGCTATGTGCAAAATAGAGTTTTAGTGGTTAAGACTCATGGTAAGACTCCTTATGAGTTGTGGCATAAAAGGAGACCATTTATTGGCTTCCTCAGGTTATTTGGATGTCCTTGCACCATCTTGAATACCAAGATCAAATAGCCAAATTTGCCGAGAAATCAGATGATGGACACTTTATTGGATACTCTTCCCAAGCTAAGGCTTATAGAGTACATAATTCTAGAACTAAAGTATTTGAGGAGTCAACCAATGTGACTTTCAATGAGCACACTCCTAGTGTGAAAGGTTCTGGTCCTGATTGGCTGTTTGATCTTGATTTAGTTACAAACTATTTTAACAAATCTTGTGAGAATGTTTCAGGATCTACAGGTAACTTCTCAATAGGAGATCCTGACCCAAGATTTGAGCTAAGAAGACCAAGCAAGCATACTACTTTAGCTCCGGTGGTAACTGACCCTGCAAGTGAAGATCCTATCAGCACAAACATGACAAATTCAGTAGATACATCTGAGGCGCCTACGAATTCTAGCTCAAAGGCTCAAAACTAAAATGGAGGAACTTCAAATGTAGGAGGAAATGGAGGTGGTGACAGTGATCAAGAATTTCTTTATGCTGATAACCACTCCATAGAAGACAACATAAATGAGGTCACACACTCATTGGATCAAGTCTCTCTTGATAAGTGTGCTGATGTGGTGGGTGATATTCTATTGCTAGATCTAAAATTCTCAAACTTAGATCTTTCTACTTAACTTGCTCTGATCCCTCAACTCAGGATCCATAAGTCACACCCCACCACAAACATCATTGGAAATGTTGATACAGGGGTGAGAACAAGAGGACAAACCCATGACAAAAATATTTGTCTATACTCTTGTTTCTTGTCCCAGATAGAGCCAAAGAAAGTTGATGAGGCTTTGAAGGATGAAAGCTAGGTTGAAGCAATGCAAGAGGAGCTGCTTTAATTCAAAAGACAAAAGGTTTGGATCCTATGTCCTCTTCCTCAAGGAAAGACTACCATAGGAACCAAGTGGGTTTTAGAAACAAGAAGGATGATAGAGGACTTGTCATCAAGAACAAGGCCAGACTAGTTCAAGGAACACACAAGAAGAGGGAATTAACACAGATGTTTTTACTCCTGTAGCAAGACTTGATGTCAAGTGTGCTTTCTTATATGGGGTGATTAATAAAGAGGTGTATGTCAAACAACCACCTGGCTTTACAGACCTAGATCATCCTGATTATGTCTAGAAGCTTGATAAAGCTATTTATGGGCTGCACCAAGCTCCAAGAAAGTGGTATGAGACACTATCTCAGTATCTCTGTCAACATGGCTACAAGAGAGGTACTATAGATGGAACTCTCTTCATCAAAGGAACAGGGAATGACTTAATGCTGGTTCAAGTATATGTAGATGACATTATCTTTGGGTCAACTAATCCAAAGCTCTGCAAAGACTTTGAGAGGCTGATAAAGAACAGATTTAAAATGAGTGCCATGAGGGAACTCAATTTCTCTCTAGGAATTCAAGTTAAGCAAGTTGAAAATGGAATCTTCATAAGTCAGTCAAAGTATGTATAAGATATCCTTACAAGATTCAGCATGACTGATTGTAGGGTTACAAAGACTCTGATAGCCAGAAGCCACTTCCTTGGACCTGACCTTGAGGGGGAGTATGTGGATGAATATCTCTACAGGGCCATGATTGGGTCTCTTATGTACCTCACAGCCAGCAGGTATGATATCATGTTTGTCACATGCATCCGTGCAAGAAATCAAGACAACCCTAAGATGTCACACCTGGTTGCTGTCAAGAGGATTCTTAGATATCTAAAAGGTTCTCATAAGCTTGGCCTTTGGTATCCAAAGAATTCTGACTTCAGTCTGTATGCCTATACAGACAGTGACTATGGTGGCTGCAACATGACTGCAAAGTCTACATTTGGGGGATGTCAATTCCTTGGTGGAAGGATAGTCTTATGGCAATGCAAGAAACAATCCTGTGTGTCTGCATCAACCGCTGAAGCTGAATACATTACTTCTGCAAGCAGCTGTGCTCAAGTGCTTTGGATTCAGAATCAGATGCTGGACTATGGATTCAACTTCAAAGAGACTCCCATCCACATAGACAACAACAGTGCTATCTCTCTTACAGAGAATCCTATGCAGCACTCAAGGACAAAACACATCAACATCAGGTATCATTTGATTAGAGATAAGTTTGAAAAAGGATTAATTAAACTAGTCAAAGTTAACACAAGTGAACAATATGCTGATCTGTTCACTAAAGCTTTTGATGAATAAAGATTCAAATATCTTGTACCAGCTATTGGGATGATTAACTATGAGTAGATCTTTTTTTAAACTTATATCAATTCTATTTCTAAAAAACTATATGTCCTAAGTTGTCTATTTTATCATCTCCACAAGCCTAGTTTCTTTTGGAAGAAAATTTTTCAAATGATATTCTAAGATTTTTGAAAAATTTTAAACATATTTTCTTTTGGAAGACATCAAGTTTTCTTCGGAAGAACATTATTTCTTCAAATCAAATAACTGTGTATAAGACATTTACCTTCGGAAGAAACTCTTATATATCTTCCGAAGCCTAAATATGCTTCTAAGTACTTACATATAATTGGAAGACAATTTTCCTTTCGAAAACAATTAAGTCTCAGAAGATTTATTCTCTTTAGAATAAAACATCCAAGTCCTGATCTCTTCCGAAACCAAACATGTCTCAGAAGTAAAATTCTATAAGTATTTTTCTTCTGAAGCAAAATTTACACAAATCTTACGAATATCTTCCGAAGCCAAATTGGCTTCGGAAGCTTTTCTTATAACTTCTGAAGACAAAAATACCTTCGGAAGATTTTTCGACTTCTAAGAAAACTACCTTTTTGGACACATTTTAAAGGTGGGACCGACATTCGGATTTCAAAGTTTATGCATTTGCATTAACTTTGTCTCAAATCCATTTTGTATATAATCTCTCAACGGTTCCCCCTCTTTCACTATCTTCTTCATCTGACAATTCTCAAACCTAAATTCACTCACAAACCGCCCTTGTTTTTATCTTCCTTCATCACAAATCTACCTCAAAATGGCCAGCCTTAATCGCAAAAACTAATCCTATTTCTACATGCAACTTCATAGGCAACATAATCAAGTTGCTCTGTTGAACTCTGAGAAAGATCCTAGTTTCTCAGAGGTTTGTCGCTTTCTCACTCTATCAAACTACTTCACCTCCCTCACCATCGATCCTCCACTCTATAAGGATCAACTGTTGGAATTCTGGAGGAGCTGTCAATAGGTCACCATGGATGGGGAGAAGGCACTATCTGCCATAGTGCAGGAGAGGACAATCTTCATCACTCCAGCATCCATAAACTCACATTTAAGGCTGGATGATGTTGAAGGTGATTTATCCATTCCCAAGTCTGCTGTTAACCGTTCCTTTGGTCAGATGGGCTATGAAGGGGATTTCTCTGTCAAGACCTTCAGGAAAGGGAATGTTTTCTCTCAATGGAAATTCTCCTCCATGTCATCATCCATAGTCTATCTAATAAGCATGGAGGATGGGACCAAGTTCCAAAGGACCTTTCCTACATATTCCATGGGATTATTTAGAGAGTCAAGTTCAGGTGTTCACCATTTGTGTATATTAATTTATTTGCAAACTTGGACTCCTTAGAATATTATATGTTTCCTAGATATGTCCAGCACATTCTCAACTATGAACTAGGCTAACAGTTGAGGGGAACATGTAATGTTCTAAAATTAGGACAAATAAAGCCCCACATCTTTAAGACTATAAGAAAGCCAACTGTTGGCTTCTCAGGGGTAGAAACAGCCTTTGTCCCAAAAATGTTAGAGCTCATTGCTCAAGGTGAGAACCTAGCAGCACTAGCTAGTGTTGAACCCACACCTTCTACATCTCAACCCCCTATACAACCACAAATAACCATCACCTACTAATAAAAACCCAAACGAACCCCTTCACATGCTATTCAGTTTGTGCAGGCCCCTATATTACCACCCACACAGGAGAAAGTGGACACTGGAGCTCCCACTTCTATGGAGGAGCAACCACTACCATCTTACCAATGATTAGTGTTGAGGTTCCTCATGCTCAGCCTGATGAGCTCATAACCTCCCAAGCCTTAAGCCTTCACTTAGAGTCTCAACACTCAATTGAACAACCTTCAGGGGACAGTTACCATCCCCAGCCTCTTGATCTAAACCAACCCATTCCAAACCTAGATTTCTATGATGTTGAAGACATGGGATTCAGTGAGTGTCATGAGTCTCTCTTCTCTTTTCCTACTCAAGGAGAGATGAGTACTCCTGTTTCTCCCATGTCTAGCCCATGTCATCCACCCACTACTGAGGTGGATCTCCCTAAACCTATTCAGGAGGTCCATATGGAAGAGGCTCTCACTTCAGAAAGTGACTACATCATTAAAACCTCAACCATGGCAACCCAGCCATTGACACTTCACTTGAAGCTGTCATGGTGTAGGGGAGATCCAGTGGCCAAGAACAAAGTGTTGGTGATGAGGAAGAAGACTTGGGTCCTATTCTCTCATCCCCCAATGATTCTTCTGATGAAGATGAGGGGAATATGAGACTAAAGGTGCAAAAGCTGACTCAAACATGCACCTATTTAGTCTCCAAGGTTAGTCACTTGGAATCTCAAGTGACTACCTTGCTAAGAAAGGTTAATGATCAGCAACTTGAGATTTCTGATCTCAAGGAAAAACTAGCTGGGAGACCTTTCAGGAGGGCTCAACCAGGAACACAAGAACCTATGAATGTGACAGACCTAACCCCTAGCTCACCTATGCAAGAGGGTGATGCTACCCAAAAGGGGAGAAAGTCCAAGAAATCACAAAACTTGGGAGTTCTTCACAGAGTATAGACATTAAGGATTTACCAACCTCACTTGCAATTGTCCATACTTAGCAACCTCCTCAAGTCCATATTGATGTGGACTCACTCATTCAAAGTCTGTTTATGGAGGGTATTCCAAGAGCTATGTCTACTCCATCTCACCCTGTTGAAAATCAAATAGTGGGATGGAGGTATGATGATTAAAGGAGAGCCTTGGTAATCTCTAGGTCTCAGGGTCAACAAGAGATCTTCAACTTCTACAACCTGAGATACTATAAGAGCACCACAGTCTCTGTCTCAAGGCTTTCCTGATCTGGTAAGGGAAGAAGGTCTGCTACCTGATATAGGCTTGTGGCACTCAGGTAGGTGATCATGTGCTGTCTATCTTGTTCCCTACCTTTCTAAGTTTGTTGTTCAGCAGCCATAGTCTCTGTCTCAGGGCTTTCCTGATCTGGGGAGAGGGTAGGAGCTTTATAGAGTCTTTTTCTCCTTCTTTCTTCTTTGATCTTGAGGAGCAATTCTGCATCCTCAGCTTCCTTCCTCTACTTTGACACTTCCATGTCAGCCAGTTCATTTAATTGCTCCAAGTGGAGGAGATGAGTTCATCAATGTTGTAGTTTCTGGACCCCAAATAGTTTAATCTGGCTTCTCTTGACTCATTATCTTGAGTGCTTGGCCTTAGGGCAACCTTGATCGTAGCTTCCATGAAGCCAGGGGTCCTACTTTAACTCTCTCCCCTTGCCTTCCTCTTCCTCTTTCTTTTCTCATCCTCAATCTCCTCAAGAGTCATCTTCCTTTTACCTTTGTCACTCACAAGCTTGTGTGACTCAGGTTGGAGAGAGCTTTGGCCTTCATTGGTTGGTTCTACACTTAAGCTCTGGCAAGACAGAGGCTGTAAGACACCTTCACCAGCTGGTACCTCACTGAGGGTAATGGGTGCTGAAGCAGCTCCTGTCTCAAAGTTCACAGGCTCAACTGCTAGGCCTTCAGCCAAGGTTTCCCTTCGAAGCTAATCTTAGGGTCCATCTTAGCATCTAGTTGACCAACACTCTTGCCTGCTAGCCTCTGTTTAATAATCTTGTTCTCAGCTTGAACTCCTCAAGCACCCTTTGTTGAATCCTATTGGCTAACCTTACAGCTTGCCTATTTTGACTTGGGTTGGCAAGTGGGAGGTCAACTAGATAGGTGCTCTCATAGTATCTCAGGTTGTAGAAGTTGAAGATCTCTTGTTGACCCTGAGACCTAGAGATTACCAAGGCTTTCCTTTAATCATCATACCTCCATCCCACTATTTGATTTTCAACAGGGTGAGATGGAGTAGGCATAGCCCTTGGTATACCCTCCTCAAACAAGCTTTGAATGAGTGAGTCCACATCAATGTGGACTTGAGGAGGTTGTTGAGTATGGACAACTGCAAGTGAGGGTGGTGAGTCCTCCATGTCCATACTCTAAGGGGAAATCCTAGGTTCTGTGATTGTAAGTAAGACTCTCTCCTCCTTTTTGGTAGCATCACCCTCTTGCACAAGGGGACTAGGAGTTAGGTCCACCACATCCACAGGTTCTTGTGAACCTGGTTGATTCCTCTAGATGGGTCTCTCAGCTAACTTGCCCTAGAGATTGGTCATCTCATGTTACTGGTCATTGACCCTTCTTTGTAAGGTAGTCACCTAAGATTCTAGGTGACTAACCTTGGAAACTAAATAGGTGCAGAGTTTAGTCAGTTTATGCATCTTTAGTTGCATACTCCCCTCATCTTCATCAGAAGAATCACTAGCGGATGAGAGAATAAGACCAAAGTCATCTTCCTCATCGCCAGCTTTAGTTTCTTGGCTGCTGGTTTTCCCCTACACACTGACAGCTTCAAAAGAAGTGTGAATGGGCTGGGTTGCCATGGTTGAGGTCTGAATGATGTAATCACTTGCAAAACTGAGAGCCTCTTCCAGATGGGTCTCCTGAATAGGTTCAGGGAGGTCTACCTCAGTTATGGGTGGATGATGTAGGCTAGATATAAGTGATGCAGGAGCATTCATCTCTCCTTGATCAGGGGTGGAGAAGAGAGATTCATGGTACTCACCGAATCCTATATCTTTATCATCATAGAATTCTAGGTTGGGTATTGGTTGGTTAAGGTCAAGCGGCTGGGGATGGTAACTTTACCTGAAGGTTGATCACTAGAGTTTTGAGACTCTAAGTGAAGGCTTAAGGATGGGGTTGTAACTCATCAGGCTGAGCATGGGGAACCTCAACACTGATCATAGAAATAACAGGAGTGGCTTGCTCCTCAAGAGAAGTGGGAGCTCCAATGTCCACTTCATCCTGCATGGTTGGTGATTTGGGGGCCTGCTTAATCTGAGAGACTGAGTAGGGTTTCGTTTGGATTTTCTTTAGTAGGTGATGGTGATTTGTGGCTGTGTGGGGGTTGTAGATGTAGAAGGTGTGGTTTCAACATTGGCTGGTGCCGCCAAGTTGTCACCCAAGTTGTCACCTTGAGCTCTAATGAGCTCTAACATTTTGGGACCAGGGCTGTTTCTACCCTTGAGAAGCCAACAGTTGGCTTTCTCATAGTCTTGAAGATATCAGGCTTCATCTATCCCAATTTAAGAACATTACCTGTTTCCCTTAACTATGAGCCCAGTTCATAGTTAAGAATGTACTGAACATATGTAGAGAACATATAATATTCTAAGAAGTCCAAGTTTTCAAGCAGATTTGTATATACAAATTGAGAATACTTGAACATGACCCCTTAAACCATTCCATGGACTATGTAAGAAAGGTATTCAGGAATTTGGTCCTATCCTCCATGTTTGTTTGATAAGGAGTGGATGACCACATGGAGGAGGTACTTCCATTTGTATGAAACCTTGCCCTTTCTGAAGGTTCTTACGGAGTAGTCCCCTTCATAGCCCATCTGCCGGAATGAGTTATTAATAGTAGACTTAGGAAGGACAAGTAACCCTCTTCATCACCCAGCCTTAGATGAGAGTTGATGGTGGCTGGAGTGATGCATACTGTCCTCCCCTGTACTGTGGTAGATAGTGCCTTCCTACCGTCCAAGATGATCTCTTAGCAGGTCCTCCAGAACTCGAAAATTTGATCTTCGTATAATGGAGGTTCGATTATGAGTGAGGTGAGGTAGTTGGTTAGAGATAAGAAGCGGCAAACGTTTGTGAAACCAGGATCTTTCCAGACGATAAAAGAGCAACTCGATTATGCTGCCTGTGTAAGTGCATGGAGAAATCTGGTTGGTTTTGGGGATCAGGGTTGGCCATTTTGAGTAGCATTGAGATTAAGAAAGGTAAGAACAAAGTCAGTTTGTGGATGAATTTAGGGTTTGAATCTTGCAGATGAAGGAGAAAGTGAAAGAGAGGGAACCGTTTTACAAATATATATATGATATGGATTTAAGACAAAGTTAATGCAAATGGATAAACTTTGAAATCCGAATGTCTGTCCCACCTCTAAACAAGTGCCCAAATAGGTAATTTTCTTGGAAGTCTAAATCATCTGAAGGTAATTTGTCTTCACAAGGTTTGAGAAAAACTTTCGAAGCCAATTTGGCTTTGAAAGATATTCCTTAGTCTTCTAAGAATTTTGCTTTGAAAGAAAAATACTTAGAGTATTTTTACTTCCTAGAGAGATTTTGCTTCGGAAGATATCAAATATCAGAAATCTTATTCAAATAAAGAATAAGGCTTTCGAGATTTAATTGTTTTCGGAAGAAAATAGTCCTTCAAAACAGATAAGTACCTATTGACAAATTTAAGCTTCGAAAGATATATTCAAATTTCTTTCGAAGGTTAGTTTCTCAGAAGTAGTTATTTGTTTTGAAAACATAATTTTCTTCCGAAGACAACTTGATGTCTTCCGAAGGAAAATATATCCAAAATGTTCAAAATTCTAAGGGATATCATTTTGAAATGTTTCTTCCAAAATAAACTAGGCTTATACGGTGATGATATAGACAACTTAAGACACACATATTATTAAAAATAATCTTGAGCTTAGTTTAAGAAAAATCTACTCAAAGTTAATCATCCCAATAACTGATACAAGATACTTAAATCTCTGTTAATCAAAAGATTTTGTAAATAGATTGGCATATTGTTTATTTGTGTTGACTTTGACCAGTTTTATCAATCCCTTTTCAAAATTATCTCTAATCAAATGATACCTGATGTTGATATGCTTTGTCTTTGAGTGCTGTACTGGATTCTCTATAATAGAGATAGCACTGTTGTTGTCTATGTGGATGGGAGTCTCCTTGAAGTTGAATCCATAGTCTAGCATCTGATTTTGAATTCAAAGCACTTGAGCACATCATCCTGCAGTCGCAATGTATTCAGCTACAGCAGTTGATGTAGTACACAGGATTGTTTCTTGCATTGTCATGAGACTATCCTTCCACAAAGAAATTGACATCCCCCAGATGCTGATTTTGCCGTCATATTACAGCCACCATAGTCACTATCTGTATATGTATACAGATTGAAGTCAGAATTCTTTACATACCATAGGCCTAATTTAGGAGCACCTTTGAGATATCTGAGAATTATCTTGATAGTAACCAGGTGTGACATTCTGGGGTGGCTTGATATCTTACACAAATACATGTAGCAACATGATATCTGACATGCTGGAAGTGAGGTACATAAGGGACCCAATCATAGCCCTGTATAAATGTCATCAACATACTCCCCCTCAAGATCTGGTCCTAGAGAGTGGTTTCTGGCTATGGGTGTCTTAGCAAACTTGCACTCAGTCATGCGAAACTTGCTAAGTATGTCTTGCACATACTTTGCTGGTTTATGAAGATGCCATTATCAACTTGCTTCACTTGAATTCCTAAGAAATTGACTTCCCCCATGGCACTCATTTCAAATTTATTCATCATCAGCTTCTCAAAGTCTTTATAGAGCTTCGAATTAGTTGACCCAATGATAATGTCATCTACATAAACTCGAACCACCATTAAGTCATTTCCTGTTCCTTTGATGAAGAGTGTTCCATCAATAGTACCACTCTTGTATCTATGCTGATAGAGATACTACGATAGTGTCTCATACCACTTTCTTGGAGCCTGATGTAGCCCATAAAGAGCTTTGTCAAGCTTCCAGACATAATCAGGATGATCTGGGTCTGCAAATCCAGGTGGTTGTTTAACATACATATCCTCATCAATCACCCTATATAAAGAGGCACACTTGACATCAAGTTGTTAGACCTTGAAATCCTTGGATGCATCAAAAGTCAGAAATATCCTAACAGCTTCAAGTCTTGCTACAGGAGCAAAAACATCTGTGTAGTCAATCCCTTCTTCTTGTGTGTAACCTTGAACAACCAGTCTTGCCTTGTTCTTGATGACAAGTCCTCTATCATCCTTTTGTTCCTAAATACCCACTTGGTACCTATGGTAGTCTTCCCTTGAAGAAGAGGACATAGATTCCTAACCTTCTGTCTCTTGAATTGAAGCAGTTCCTCCTACATTGCTTCAACCTAACTTCCATCTTTCAAAGCCTCTTCAATCTTCTTAGGCTCTATCTGGACAAGAAACAAGAGTGAAGAAAAATATTTTTTGTCATGGGTTTGTCCTCTTGTTCTCACCCCAGTCTCAACATCTCCAATAATGTTTATGGTGGGATGGGACTTGTGGATTCTAAGTTGAGAAATCATAGCAAGTTATTTGGACAGATCTAAATTGGTAAAATTCAGATCTGGTGCTTGAGAGTCATCCACCACATCAACACACTTATCAAGTGGCACTTAATCCAATGAGTGTGTTACATCATTGACGTTGACTTCTGTGGAGTGGTTATCAGCATCAAGAAACTCCTAATCACTATCACCACCTCCATATCCTCTTATATTGGAAATTCCTTCATCTGAGTTTTGTGCCTCTGTGCTAAAATTTACAGGCACTTTAGATGTATCAGCTGAAGAATTTGTCATGGTTGTACTGAAAGGATTTCCCACTGCAGGGCTAGTTACCACTAGAGCTAAAGTAGTTTGAACACTTGGTCTTCTCAACTCAAATATTGGATTAGAATCTCCTGTTGATAAAATACCTATAGATCCTGAAACATTCTCATAAGATTTGTTAAAACAGTTAGTAAATAAATCAAGATCAAACAGCCAATCAAGACCAGAACCTTTCACACTGGGTGTGTGCTCATTGAAGGTCATATTGGCTGACTCCTCAACTACTCTGGTGTTAGGTCTAGATCTTTTGTATAGGTTTAGATGATGAATCATTTCTTGTAATGAACTTCTGTAATTCTTTATCATTTTATGATGCATGAAATATATGTTAACCCAAATATTATTTGTGTTGATTTTATGTGATTGCAGGAAAACATCATACTTGGTCAATTTGGAAAAATTGACAAAGTACAAGAACAACTGCAGATGAACAATTTTGTTCTTCCATAGATGTTCTCCAGAGCATATATGAACAAGTGATGTGCATCCACAGATCTCCTGCGGAAGCTCAACATCTACTGAAGAACAAGTTCTGAAGTCAAGTTGCTGCTGCTGCGGAAGAAGGGAGGTTGCTCCTAAGGATGAAGTTCAAGAATAAAGGACCTAATTCCTACAGAAGACCAATTCCTACGGAAGATCAAATTCTTACGGAAGACCAAATTTCTATGGAAGACCAATTTCCTGTGGAAGACCAACCTTCTACGGAAGAACAACTTGCATGAGCACTCATCAAGTACCAACACACGATCAACAAGTAACTGCCTGAAGTGATGTCATCAAGTCAACATCTACGGAAGACTTGCTTTCTGTCAGAGGACTTAGGATGTCATATTAGGAATGTTACAGTTGTAGCCTTCACAAATAGGAAAGTTACAGTTTCCAATGTAAACCGTGAATCCCTCTGCCTATAAATATAAGGGAAGGATGCACTCGTTAGAAGAGACATTAGACATACGCTATTGATAGTCGATTCATAAGTAATCAATAGCATTCAATAGGTGATTGAATACGTGATTGAGAGATATCAATACTAAAATAGTGAGTCACTTATTCATAGAAATGATATCAATCATTATTCAATCAATATAGCAAAAAATAACAAACATCAAGAACATCATTGGAGATCACAAGATCACCAAAAGCATCATTAGTCATTGTAATCAATTTCACAAACAATTAAATTAAAAATCAAATATTGATAATTCCACGATCTTTATTTGTTCAATCAAACTGATAATTCCTGATTCGATCCTGGATTCACAGGTGGTATTAGAGCCTCGTGCTCATTGATCTAGATCAATTGATCTATCAGTTTGATTATTTAATTGATTGTTGTTTTTATCAAATCATTAAAATCTGTTATATCGATCATTATTCACTGTTGCATTGCTCGATTAATTTTGATTTGCATCAGAATCGCTTTTGATTCATGGATTTATGTTATTTGTATGATATTTCAAGCCTGTTCTATCAAGTTTGAACAAAACCCATCATCGTCTAACATTTTTAATTTCAAATTAACTGAGAATATATTGAGCGATATGTCTAATTTTGACCATCTTCTTATTTAACTAAGAGTGTGTTATTAATTAGTTTGTTCGCCATAGTAGTCATTAATTCTAAGAAATTTTTGTCTTAGTTGATTTGATATCAATATTATCAGTGATTTGTTATTGCTATGTTAGTGTATTTGCATTGTTTTTTACACATTCATAGGATATTAGATCAACTGATAATTTTGAAAATTAACACAGACAATCAACATGGGCAATTCAGTGGTTAGAGCTTATCAATCTCCGAAGTTGGAGAACAAATCCGATTTCAAAACATGGAAAATCAGATTCAGGAACCACGTCAACTATACAGATTATGATTTATGGGTGTCCATTACTGAAGGTCCTTACATTCCACCTGCTTTAGGACCTGATTATAATAACAACAACCAGCCCATAAGCCTGAAAGACCTGTCTCCTGATGATGCCAATAAAGTCAAAGTCGACATCAAGACATATAGTATGCTTACCATGGCCCTACCTGAAGACCTCCTAATTAGATGTGAAGCATACAAAATAGCCAACTCACTGTGGAAATTCTTCACACCTTGTGTGAAGGCATTGATGAAATCAGAAGCATCAGGAAGGATACCCTGCGTTCACAGTATGAAACATTCCATCATATTCAGGGTGAATCGTCCCTCAACAACTCCATAGATTTATGCAACTGTTACTAGATGAATATTCTTGAGTTGAAGTACAGTAATGAGGAACTAATAAAAAGATGCTACATACCTTGCCTGAAAGTTGGACACAAACTGTGTCTATGTTCAAAAATACCATTGATCTAAAGGCAATTGGACTAGATACTTTGGTAGCCAAGGTAGAAGCATAGGAGTTGGATGAGAAAACTAGAAACAAGAGTACAAAAGCTCCTATTGCACCATATCAATTCAAAAGAAGCTAAGAATGTTGGAAGTGCCTTTATTTCTAATGGTGATGAAGGAAGCTCTTGTGCTGAAAGTGATAATGAAGAAGAAGCTGGTTTCTATGCAGCAAAGTCTTCTAAATCTAACTTTCAAAGCAATTTAAACAAGAAAACAAAAGGGAAATCTGATGATTCTAAAAGCTCAACAGCAAAAGGATCATCAAACAACAAAAGCAACAGCAAATCTGAACCAATCACTGTGCTTCTAGAAACAGAAGAAAAGAAAGCAGCATTTGCAGCATTTAGTTCAAGCTTTCAAGCTTACTTAGGGTAGTACTCTGACTCCTTCTCACATCTGCCAACAAGATCTGGAAGAACTTCATCCTGATGAAGTAGAAGAGATGGATCTACAATGGAAAATGGCCATGATTGCTTACAGGGCCAAGATGTACATGAGAAGGAACAAAGGACTATCTGTTGCAGGAAGAACAACAAAGATTGGTGTTGACAAATCAAAGGTGAGGTGTTACAAATGCAATTTGTATGGTCACTTCTCAAGGGAATGCAACAACAATCAGCAATCAACAACAGACACAAGACAAGCAAATCAGAGAAGCTTCAAGCAACCTCAACTAACAAACTCATCCCCACTAGCCACAGGTTCTTCAATAGGTACCAGAACTCAAAGAAACTGGTTTGATTATTTTGCAGGATGGAACTTGTGATTGGAGCATGTATGAGAAGGAAGTCCATGAGGAAAATGAAGCACTGATGGGTAACTTGGAGAACAAAGTTCCACCTATGGCCAGAGAGGTAAGGAACATGTTATGTTAACCAACATGTGTTGAAGAGGTAGAGAGATACAGGGTCCATGCTCAACAATTGGCGATAAAGACAAAGAAACAATGATTTTAGATGATTCCCATTTAAGAGAACATAAACTATATCAGGTCAATATCACTTCCTTGCAAAAGGATTTAGATAAACTTGTGTCTGAAAACTATAATCGGAAAGCACAAGTTGAGCATCTGACCACCTCTTTAACCAAGTCCATGTCTGATCATGCATCTCTTGAAGTGAACCTTCAGAAGTTCCAATTATCATCACAGCAATATGAGAAACTGTTAAATTCTCATATTGAATCAAAGAACAGGTATGGGTGGGATTTAATGCTATTGCACCACCAGTGAATGGAAATTACACCACACTACCTGAGTCAATGACAAACAGTTTATCAAATCATTTTGTGTCAAGCAACAAAACTGAATCAAAAGTTGAAAATAATGAAGTGGTAAATGGTGAAGATACTGAAATCAGTGAAACTGATTCATCTGAATCAGAATTTTCAAAACAAAATGAATCAGAATTTGACTTTGATGACTATGATGATCTGGATGAGGTTGATGAGCATAATGAACAAGAATGTGCTGGGTTGGGTAAGGAAAAGAATGTGGTAATTGAACCTATAATTCCTAAAGTCCTTAAAGAGATCAAGCTACCTTATCCCCTAAAACAAAGAAATTTGTTGAAGACTATCTACATAAGTATTGGTCAGCTTAATGAAGGAATTCAGGAGCTCAACGAAAAGCACAAAAGTCAGTCAGCAAAAAGAACAATGAAGGAAGAAGAGAAAAACACTTCAGCAGAACACCTGTGGAAGAAGAAGGCTGGTCCTCACACATTCGTAGAAAAGCAAAGGAAAAATGTTCCAAAGTCAACTTCCGTAGAAGATCTGCGGAAGAAGCAATATCTGAATCAAAATAGTCATCCGTAGAAGACCTACGGAAGAAGAAAACATTTGCTGAATCACAAACTGTCAAGAAAGTAAAGAAACAATAAAGAGATGTGAATCCTCAGCAATAACAAGAAGATACTTCAGCTGCAAAGATTTAAAGAATATTGAAAAAGAAGCAGAAGAAGACAGTGGAGTCTGATAATGAAGCTGGAGAAAAATACTACAAGTGGTGTGACATGTATAATCACAACACAGAAGATTCTTATTTCAGCAGCTATTGTCCATATGTAATATGAACAATCATATGACTTCTAATTGTTACTTCAATAAGCACTGTGCTATTTGCAACAAGAAGAAAACATTCTACTAAGAATGCTACTTCAACAAGAAGAACAAATCTAAAGTGCCAAAGAAGCAACAATCTGAGAATGATGAATCAAACTCACAATCTTTTGAGAATGAAGAATCAAAGGTCTCAAAACAAAAGAAGTAGCAACCAAAACAAAAGGTACCAAAGGTCAAGAAGCCAACATCTGTTGATGATCGAACAAAGAAGAAGAAGGAGAAGCAACACTATCAAAGCAAGACTCCTTATAAGAAGGTAATGTTATAGGAAGATGAAGCCTTCTTTGATCACTTTAAAAAGGGTAATCATGTACCACAGTCAAAAACAAAAGATGTTGAAACTTTTTCTAACAAAATGTCATCTTCAAGTTTGAAGAAAAAGATACTCAAGGAAGAAGTGACAGAGAAAGTGGCTGTGAATCAAGATCAAGTACTTCAAGTCCATCTCCAACAGAACCATCCTTACCCCAAACAGAACATAATGAATCATTGAGACTAAAAACAATCTTGAGACATCTAGGATCATTCATGATAAGTAACTATTCTAGATAACAATGGCAAGCCCAAGACCATTAAGCTTGGGCTCCACTTTCTAATTGATTTCATTATTTTTGCCAGGAACATCCATGGAGGACTGACAACAAGTGGTATGTTGACAGTGTTGTTCCAGGCATATGACAGGAACCTGTTCCACTCCTCCATGATTCACAAACATAAATGCTTCATATGTGGCATTTGGTGGGGATAAGAAGGGAGGTAAAATTGTTGGTGAAGGAATGGTAACAAATGGAGTACTCAAATTTGAGAAAGTTAATTTTTGTGAAAATTTACAATACAACTTACTTAGTGTATCTCAAATTTGTGATCAAAATTATACCACTTTATTTGATAACTCTTTCTGTTACATTCTTAAGCCAGGTTTTCAAGTTCCAGCAGATTGGATCATTCTTAAAGCACCAAGAAAGGAAACACTTATGTTTTGGATATGACCACACCTATGACAAGCATGAAACCTGCCTGATTTCTAAGTCATCAGAAGATGAAGCTCAACTGTGGCATAGAAGGATGGTTCATTCAAACATGAAGAACATGAATAAGTTGGTCAAACATGACTTAGTCATTGGCCTTCCAAGAAAGAATTTTATTGTTCAAATCATTGTTCATCATGTTACAAAAGGAAAGCAACATAGGGTGTCACACAAGTCAAAAACAATCAACACAAACATAACACCTCTCAAAATGCTACATATGGATCTTTTTTGGTCCAACCAATGTTAAGCATGGTCAAAGGCATACTTGTTTGGTGATTGTTGATGATTTCACTAGATTCACATGGTCTTTTTCTTAAACATAAAAAGTGAAACATCAGAAAACATTAATGGAGTTATCACTAAGATAGAAAATAACTTGATTTAAAGATGAAAATCTTAAGAAGTGATAATGGATCTGAATTTGTTAATCATGTTTTAGATTCCTTTGCAGGAACAAAGGCATAGCAATACAATTCAGTGCCCAAGACTCCACAACAAAATGGAGTTGCTGAAAGAAGAAACAGGACTCTAATTGAAGGAGCAAGAACAATGCTAGCTGATTCATAGTTGCCAATCACATTTTGGCAGAAGCAGTGAACACAACATGCAATGTTCAAAACAGAACCTTAATTATCAAAGAACATAATAAAAACACCTTATGAACTTTTGTTTAAAAGAAAACCTTTTGTAGGTTATCTTAGAGCTTTTGGGCGTCATGTGTTATTTTAAACACCAAAGATCAATTAGGAAAGTTTGATGAAAAAGCTTATGATGGTTTCTTTGTTGGTTACTCATCAACATCTAAATCATATAGAGTATACATTCCTCATCACAACATTATAGAGGAAACACCTAATGTATCTTTTTATGAATCCTTATTTCTAAAATCTATAAAAGGATCATCTTGGTTGTTTGATATAGATGCATTAACAAATTCATTTAACTCTGGTTATTTGAATGTTGCAGGTCCTGCGAATACATGTTCTCCTTATGTATCTCCAAACATGAGTGAAGTGTCATTGTCAGCTGATCCTCCAAGACTACCCCAGACACATAGTTCAAATGTTACTGATCCAGGCCCTTTATCTCAAACAAGTAATGACAATTCTGATAGAAATGGAAATTCAACCTCAGTAGAAGTTCCTTCTACATCAGCAGAAGTTCCTTCTACATCTGTAGATGTTCCATCTACTTCTAGAGATGATTCATTTCCTTCATCTAAAATTCCCAATCCATCAGAAAACATTCCAACAATATTCACATCTGCAGATCCACAAACTACAACGTCCGTAGTTTTTCCTGTAACTGCTGCGAAAGTTATACCAACATCTGCGGAAACAGAAAATCATGAAGATGGATTTCATTCAACATCAGAAGACCAAAATGATAAGGATCTTAATTACTTTGTTGATTCCCCATCTCAGATAGATCCATCTCCATCAACTAACATCACCAACTTGGAATCATCCATTCTAGTTGAATCAATACCAACAACAATAATTCATAAGTATCATCCAATAGAAAACATTATTGGTGATCTTAATGAAAGAACCACAAGAAGTCAAAGGGGAGCCGTCAATATTTGTCTATTCTCTTGTTTTCTTTCACAAGTGGTTCCACCTAACATAACTGCTACATTGAAAGACAACAGCTGGATTGAAGCAATGCAAGAAGAGCTTCAGCAATTCAGAAAGCAAAAGGTTTGGAATCTAGTTGATCTTCCTGAAGGCCAATATCTAATTGGTACAAGGTGGCTTTTCAAGAACAAACTAGATGATAGAGGTATCATCATCAGAAACAAAACAAGGCTGATAGCACAAGGCTATACTCAAAAAGAAGGGATAGACTATGATAAAGTCTTTGCTCCTGTTGCAAGGATTGAAGCCATTAGAGTCTTTCTAGTCTATGCATCACATAAGAAGTTCACTGTTTATCAAATTGATGTAAAATGTGCCTTCTTATATGGTAAAATTAATGAAGAAGTCTATGTTGCCCAACCACTAAGCTTTGAAGATCCTGATTACCCACACAGGGTATACAAGCTTGACAAAGCTTTGTATGGTCTTCATCAAGCCCCAAGAAAATAGTATGAAACATTGTCATCCTTCTTACTCAAGGATGGTTACAAAAGGGGCACAATTGATCAGACTCTCTTCTTAAAGCATGATCATCAAGAACTCTTAGTTTTCCAAGTCTATGTTGATGATATCATCTTTCGGTCAACAAACAAAAGATTATGTCAAGAATTTGAATCTTTGATGAAATCTGAGTTTCAAATGAGTTCTATGGGAGAATTAACATTCTTCCTTGGTTTACAAGTTCATCAAAAACCAGATGGCATTTTCATCAATCAAGAAAAGTATGTGAAGCAAATCTTGAAGAAGTACAACCTTGCTGAGTCCTCTTCATGCAAAACACCAGCATCAACAATAGATAAGATTGTACCTGATCCTAAAGGGAAGTTAGTTGATCAAAGATCATATAGATCTATGATAGGATCTTTAATGTACTTAACTGCCAGCTGTAACACCCAGAAATTTACAAAAAAAAAAAAAAGAAAAGAAAAGAAAAGTATAAAGAAAGAATGGTAAAATAAACCAAGTTGAGGGGCTAAAACTGTCTATGAGGCAAACTTCATTATTATTATGTTTAAAAGAAGCATGGCCGCCCACTTCTCTGCACACCAACTATTTTCAGCTGCAAAAAGAAGAAAAAGGAAGTGTTCGACTGAAGAAGAAGAAGACCTGCTTGAAGGTGAGTTTTCTTGTGTTTTTGTTCGGTTTTAGCTGAGTTTTCAGCTTCAGGACCGAGTCTTATGTGTTTCTCTGTGTTCGGTTTGTGTTTTGGGTATGTTTAGGTGTTTGAACTCCTTGTGCTCTCGAGTTTGGTGGAGTTTGCTCAAAGGCTGCAATAGGTGAGTTCTAGATCCTCGGTTTTTATGTTCTGAACTTGTTTTGGGGCTGAAAATGGATGTAACTAACTTTTTATAACTTTTAGCATGTCTATATTCCCTGTTTATGCGGGTGGGTGTATGTTTGGGTATGCTTGTTTGTGTTTCATGCTTATATGCCCGTTTTAAGTGCTCAGTATGTTAGTTATGGGTTAAGAACATGTTAGAATGATAATTTGGGTCTGAAATAGTGTAAGTTCAAATTGGACACTGCCCATGCACCCAACATAGTTCTCATGCACCTAGAAATTTTGCCCATAAGCCTAAGTGTTGCCCAGGTGCCCAAAAAGTACCTCATGCGCCCACTGCTCATACACCTAAGTGCTCATGCGCCAAAGTGAGGCTCATGCGCCCAAGCAGTGTTCATGCGCCTAAGTCTCCTCATGCGCCTAAGTCTTTCCCATGCGCCCACTGCTTATGCGCCTAAGTGAGGTTCATGCGCCCAAGCAGTGCTCATGCGCCTAATGCCTTAGAAAATTTTCTGGAATTTTGGGGAAATATAAATTTATGATTAAGCCCTGGGATTTTTGGCGGTTATGTTTGTTGATGTTATGCATGTTGTGGCCGGTTATTTATGTTCCATATTACGTATTATTACGTGACCTTACGTGGTGTGTTTATGCTCATACGTAAAGTATTATCTTAATGAAGCGGAAGATTAATGATAATGAAAAGTGAAACCTAAAGAATGAATGAAAGTCTTGCAAGCAAAATTTTATAGAGGTTCACAACTCATTGAGAGTTGTTAGTTCAACTGTGTGTTATATAGCGTACGATTTGGCTAACCCATGAGGGTTCACACACAGGAGGGTCAGTCTTTGTGACTAATCGAGACGTGCGAAAATGGGATCCTTGTTGCTTGACCCCAAAACGTAGTTGCTTCGTGTACGATGATGGGGCATAGCATATGACAGATCTAAATAAAAGTGAAAGATAATAATGAAAGAATGTGTGAAAACGAACAATTATGAACGTTGGTGGAAGATAATAAATGAATGTTATCTAGTTGTATGTATGATGTATGATCACGTACAAAAGTAAAGAAAGTGTTTTTTGGTAAAAGTAAAGTATTTTATTTATGAAACTCGAACTCACTCAGCAACGCTGACTTTTATGCATTTTCAGTTGGCAGGTAATTCGTTGCTGAGGATGGCACGAGGGTAAAGCTACTTGGCAGGCAAAGACTGGCATCCATTTCGTTAAAAATAATATTGTTGTTTTGTAATACAACTGAACGATTCTTTTGTAACCCTAAAAATACAATTATGTATTATTTGGCAACATCATATATTAATGCATGAATGGTTTCTGGATAAATCAGTCTGCTGCAATGATTTTATGAAATGCATTGTATTTTTATACGATTAATGCTGTGATTGACCGACTATGGGGTCTCCGGGAATGGGGCCTTACACAAGCAGACCTGACATAATGTTTGCTGTGTGTGTGTGTGTGCTAGGTACCAATCAGACCCCAAGGAGTCACATATGAATGTAGTGAAGAGGATATTCAGATACCTTAAGGGGAAGCCAACTCTAGGACTTTAGTATCACAAAGAAGGAGACTTCAACCTCTACTCTTATTCTGATAGTGATTTTGGAGGCTGTAACAACAGCAGAAAATCCACAACTGGTGGATTTCAATTCATAGGACGAAGACTAGTTTCTTGGCAGTGCAAAAAGAAAACAAATGTATCAGTATCCACAACTTTTATGGTTGCAAAACCAATCACTTGATTATGGTTACAATTTTCATCAAACACCAATACATATTGATAACTCAGCTGCTATGTTCATCACTGCTAATCCAGTGCAACATAGTAAAACAAAACACATAGAAATCAGATATCATTTTTTGAGAGATTGTTCAGAAAAAGGTTTAATCAAGTTGATTAAAGTGGTTACAACAAATCAGCTTGCTGATTTATTCACTAAAGCCTTTGACTCAGTGAGATTTAATTTCTTAATTGAGTCCTTAGGCATGATCAACTTAGATTAAATAATCAACACAAAGAAAAGCATGTTCTGTCCTTAAATTTCTTAATATGAAAAAGCCAAAAACATTCATAAAACATATAAAATTCCAAAAAAAATGTTGTTTTAGTTTCATGTTTTCTTGAATAAGCAGTTCATGTCATGGGAAATGATAGTACACTATGCCATTGCTTAATTTCCTAAATTTTATCACACAATAAATACTGATCAGATGTGACTTGATATGTGAGTAGGTTCAGCTTGAGTGAAATCTATACAAGTTCATGCATAATGTAATGCCAATGTGACAAATTGTGGACAATTCCATTTTGAGGAACAAACAAGTAAGTCTTATCCTGTTGTGATCAACTTATTCACCTAAGCACACTATGTTATGACACTTTATAACCTCTATCTTTGCACATCATGGACCCTTTGTTTTGTGTAAACAAAGACCTGGGTTCACAGGCACCTCAGTTTTACGTAAGTAAAGACCTGGTGTCCTGTTGATGATGATCAAAAAGATTCCAAAAAGGAACAGCTCTAAAATAATCCAATGTGATCAACTGTATATTAATTCAGAGCTTACAAATCATATCAGCATTAATAAGATTTCAAAGAAATCGTAAGATAGAGCTTATAACTTAAAGAACATAGTTTTAAGTGTGAAAAAGTGATAAATTGACTCACAAACGGAGGACAAACTCTAATGTGAATTAAATGTGGAGTCCATATTTGTCTATCTTTAATCAGTACCAAAACATGATAAACAGCATGACAAGTTGAAACTACACTCTTGCTTGAATTTATATGGATCATAATACTTGCAATCAGCACTAGATCTATGTATTCCATCATCAAACAAAACTGGTTCAGGAAGTTGCTTAGTGTCATAGTATGATCCCATTGTATGATGTAAATGCTTGTAAATTAGTTTAAGTTTCTGCTTATCAGCAAAAATGCAAATAGATTTTGTTTTTGATCTTTTATTTACTAATAAATTTGACAGACAATTGCTTTTCATGCTATTCTTTTAATAATTTTTTGATAAATGCATAAGTTTATCATTAATCATAAATTTAGGGGGAGTAGTAATCAGCATGAAAATCTGAGTTTAATGTGTTTTATTTTTAAATGAAGAAAGTTGGATCCTGAGCTCTAACTTGGCTGTAGGATATCTGAAGTTTTTAACTAAATATCTATTTTGCACATGTGCCATGAAATAGAGTTAACAAAGTCCAACAGCAAACAACAAATTATTTAACAATATGTTAGTATCATACATCAAAAACATTTGCTTCGGAAATTTTTTTTATCAAAATTAACTTTGGAAGAAAAACAAACATTTGCTTCGGAAGAAAATTTTATCAAAATAAACTTCGGAAGAAAAACAAACACTTGCTTCAGAAGAAAATTTTATCAAATTAATTTCGAAAGAAAAACAAACATTTGCTTCGGAAGAAAATTTTTATCAAAATTAACTTGGAAGAAAATAAACATTTGCTTCGGAAGAAAATTTTATCAAAATTAACTTCGGAAGAAAAACAAACACTTGCTTTGGAAGAAAATTTTATCAAATTAATTTAGGAAGAAAAACAAATATTTGCTTCGAAAGAAAATTTTACCTTTGAAAGGATTAACAAGACATAAATTTTGTCTTCCATAGATGTGCTACGGAAGAATAAAATTAAAACAAATCAAAAAGGGAAGGTTTTGCCTTCCGTAGATGATCTACGGAAGAATAAACCTGTGAATAACCACGGATGGGTAAAGAGGTATAAAGAATACATTGACCGTTGGCATTTCTATTCACTTTTTCAGAACACTTTTGCAGACCTAGAAAAACACTCTTACCCATAAACCCCTTTCTCACCAAAACATTCAAAATTTTCATTCCACACAACAATCCTCACCTAAATCACCTCTCAAACAACATCAAAATGGCCAATCGATTCACAAAAGAGCATAATGTCTGTGCTTTCCTTAATCCAGAGGATTCAGGAGCCGATGGGTGCAGGGATATTATCAGATATCTGAGAAGATCAAGATTGTTCTATGCTTTATCTGTGGATCCTGTCATCTATCTATCACACATTATGGATTTTTGGAACTCAGCCAGGATTGAGGAAGAAAATGATGATAGGGTGATTTACGCTACAATCAGGAATGAAGAGTTAAGAGTAGATGAAGGAACCATTAGGAGGGTGTTAGAGTTCGAAGAGCAAGAAGAAGGTCATCCTGATGCATTCGAACATGAATACATTCAGAAGGTATTTCACTTAATGGGATATGATGGTGACTATCGAAATGGTGAAATCAGGAAGGGGAGGTTATGCATGCCATACAGATTCCTGTGACATATGTACTTGAAATGCATGTGTAATTGCAGGACCTTGTAAGGGTACTTACACTTAGTTTCACACTGAGGAAAGATCTTAGATCACTTAACAATTCCAATAGGGAACTGGTAACTAGAGACAGATGATACTAGGAACACAAGTAAATTAAAGAGACAGAACTAAGAGCAACACAAGAACACAAGATTTGTTTTCAAAGATGTTGTATATTGATCTCAAGTTCTTTTACAAGTGTTACAAAGCATAAAGAAATTACAAGGACCTGAGACACTTTTATACTACAACCCTCAACCGTCACTTACATGTAAAGACAGTTGGGATTTGACTAATCTAGACAACAAGATCAATCTACAGTCAAAAGGTAGATTGCCTTTTGACTAGTGACTATGACATGCCATAGCTCACTGACTTTTCCTAATACAAAAAGTCTACAGGAACAAGTAAGGTAACTACAGACAAAGACCATTCCTACTTTTTGATAAAGCATGGAAGTTTCACCAACTTGTGTAAAGTAGGTGAACCACCAGAGTAGGCAGCAGAAAATGTGTCAGTTTTATCAAAAGTTGATTTAGAGAAAGCATATTTTCTCTGTCCTTTGAAAAAATCAGTCTTCACAGCTTTGGAAGACTTTGTCTCTGAAGCTTCTGAAGATTTCATCTTTGGCTTCAAAAGATGCTGTTCTTTGGCTTCGGAAGATTTCACACTTAGAATATTTTTTCTGTTTGAATGTGAAACTTCCGAAGTAACTCCTTCAGAACTGTTAGCTTCGGAAGATCTTACACTTGGACACATTTGAGAGTGTAAGACTTCCAAAGCTAGTTCATCTTTGTTCCTTAGTGCATGCATGGAAGACTTGGTTGTTCTGGCTTGTTGGTTGCATCTGCCTCATAATCTTCAGATGATCTTACAAACTCCCCCTAGGCTGATGCTACCAAAACAAAGAAGTTCTTCAGATTTTGATAGTCCATATTAGGATCCTCAGCATACCTTTCTTTATCATTAGGTTTGGATCCTTCAGATTAACATAAAACCTTCTCATCTCAAAGAGATCATGCAGAGGAAGATTGAGCATGTCTTCTGAGGAATAAACATGCATGCCTTCCTGATCTCTTATGACATACCATCTGTCTTGATCTTCATCATAAGACCATGACATAATTTGTCTTCCAATAGGAGTTTGTTGAGAGACCTCTTCATGCACTCCTTAGGATGCTTTGACTCTTCCTGAGGTTGGGAGATGGATGCCTTTCTTCTTTTTCTCTTTGAGGTTGATCTTTCGGCCATCCTTTTTCTTCTCCCTGATGATTTTAACTGAGGGGACTGGTCTTGAGTACTAGGTTGTTCAGTTGAGTCCCCCTTAGTTGGGATCTCCTCTCTCACAGGTTTAGAAGGAGAGAGAGGAGGACCCTGCTATGGATCAGAAGATGAAGTTGGCTGAGATGCAGCTCCAGGTTCGGGTTGTGTTGTCTCAGTGGGTTCAACCTTCACCTCAACTTTAGATTGAGCTGGACTTGGTGGAGAATGCAAGTCCACCAGCTCTCCCTTCTTTATCTTCTTCTTGATTACCCTGATATGCTCATCCATTATGGATAGAGACATAGTGCCAAGCCTCCTTCCGAAGAATCCATACAGCTTCAAGATGCTCATCATCCTTTGTCTGTCAGCAGACTTCTGTTGGCTTTTGTGTATGATGGCCCTTGACTTTGCAGCTTCTTCCCTTAATCTTTTCTTTTCACCTTGTTTTTCTCTTTTAGCTTTTACTTCCATCTGCTTATTGTATTCAAATAATATGTACTCAGATGGTAAGGGAAGAAGTGCATCTGCCTGATAGAGACCTGTGGCACTTAGGTAGCTGATCATCTTTAGTCTTTCTTCTTCAGTTGCTACCTGAGGTTGTTTAGTGGCCGTAGTCTCTGGCTCAGGACATTCTTGAACTGGGGAGAGGACAGGAATGTTCTTGTAGTCTTTTCAGCCTTATTTCTTCCTTGTGCTTGAGGAGCAATGTTGCATCCTCTGCTTCCTTCCTCTCCTTTGACAACTCTATGTCAGCCAGTTCATTCAATTCATCTAAGGGGAGAGAGATGAGTTTAACAACATTATAGTTTCTGGTTCCCAGGTAGTTTAGCCTGGCTACCTTAACTCATCTTCCTGAGTGTTTAGCCTGGGGCAACCCTGATTCCAGCTTCCATAAGCCCTGGGAAACCACTTGAACTCTCTCCCCTCAGCTTCCTCTTCCTCTTCCTATTCTCCTCCTTAATCTTCTTAGGAGTCATTTTCCTTTTGCCTTTGTCATCCACAGGCTTTGGTGACTCAGGCTGGAGAGAGCTTTGGCCTTCATTGCTTGGTTCAGCTGTCAAGCTCTGGCCAGAGAGAGGTTGTGAAACACCATCACCAGCTGGTGTTTCACTGAGGGTAATGGGTGCAGAGGAAGATCCTATCTCAAGGTTCACAGGTTCAACCTCTGGGCCTTCAGTCAAGGTTTTCCCTTCGAAGCTAATCTTCAGGTCTACCTCAACTTCCAGTTGACCAAAGATCTCACCTGCTAGCCTCTGTCTATATAATTTTGATCTTAATTTAAACTCCTCTAGCACCTTGTCTTGGATTCTTTCTGCCAATTTTGCTGCTTGTTTGTTATTGCTTGGGTTGACAAGTGGCAGATCTACCAAGTTGATGCTTTCATAGAAACTCAAGTGTGAAATGTTGAGAACTTCTAGTTGACCTTGAGCTCTAGAGATCACAAGAGCTCTCCTAGTACTGTCATACCCCCAACCCCAGATTGGGTTCTCAGAAGGGGCAGACATTGCACTTGGTATTCCCTCTTTAAACAGTTGTTGAATGAGCAAATGTAGATCACTATCTAGAGAAGGTTGCTGAGTATGAACATCTGCAAGAGAGGATGGTGATTCCTCTATGTCCATACTCTGGAAAGAACTCCCAGGTTCTGTGATTATCAGAATTTCCTCCCCCTTTTTGGTAGCATCACCCTCTTGCATAGGTGAGCTGGGAGATTGATCCATGACATCCACAGGTTCTTATGGACCTAGATGAGTTGTCCTCATGGGTCTCTCAGCCAACTTTCCCTTGAGATCGGTGATCTCAAGTAGCTGGTCATTGACCCTCTTCTGTAAGATAGTCAACTGAGATTCCAGGTGAGCTATCTTTGAAACAAAATAGGTGCAAAGATATGACAGTTTGTGCACCTTTTGTTGCAGACTCCCTCATCTTCAGATGAAGAATCATTGGGGGATGAGAGAATTGGACCTAAGTCTCTTCTTCACCACCAGCATGTTTCTTGGCTGCTGGATTCCCCTGCCTAATGACAACTTCCAGAGAAGTGTCAAGAGGCTGGGTTTCCATGGTAGAGGTCCTAGTGATGTTATCACTTGCAAAAGTGATAGCCTCTGCCATATGGATTTCCTGAATAAGTTCAGGACTCCACCTCAGTAGTAGGGGTTGGTGATGTGGGCTAGAGATGGGAGAAGCAGGAGTACTCATCTCTCCTTGAGTGTGGGAAGAGAGGAGAGACTCATGGTACTCACTGAAGCCCAAATCTTCATCAGAATAAAAGTCAAGGCTAGGGAATGGGGCGGTTTAGATCAAGAGGTTAGGGATGGTAGCTTTCCCCAAAAGGTTGATCACTAGAGTGTTGAGACTTAGAGTGATGGCTTAAGGCTGTTTGTGGGGTTGTGAGCTCATCGGGCTGAGCATGAGGAACCTCAGCACTGATTGGTTGAAATATGGGAGTGGTCTGCTCCTCAGGGGAAGGGGAGCTCGAGATTCCACTTCCTCCTGTATGGGTTCTGATATGGGGGCCTGCACATGCTCAGTAGCAAGTGCAGGGGTTCGTTGGGATTTCTTTTGTAGGTGATGGTGATGGTAGGCTGTGTTTGAGGTGGTTGAGAGGTGGAGGGTGTTGGTTCAACACTAGCTGGTGCTGCTAGGTTTTCACCCTGAGCAATGAGCTCAAACATTTTTAGGACAAGGGATGTTTCTACCCAGAGAAGCCAACAGTTGGCTTCTTCAAGATTTTGAAGATGCCAATTTGTCCTATTTTAAGAATATTACCTGTTCCCCTCAACTGTGGTCCCAACTCATAGTTGAGAATGTGTTGAACATACCTAGGGAACATGTAATACTCTAAGGAGTCCAAGTTTGTAAGTAAATTAGTATATACAAACTGAGAGTACCTAAACTTGAGCCCTTGTACCATCCCATGGACTATAAAGGAGAGGTCTTCTGGAACTTGATCCCATCATCCATGCTTGTTAGAAAGGCTATGAATGATGACATGGAGGAGGTATTTCCATTGAGAAGAGACCTTCCCCTTCCTGAAGGTTTTGACTGAGAAGTCACCTTCATAGCCCATCTGCTGAAAGGAGTGGTTGATAGCAGATTTGGGAAAGGACAGCTCACCTGCTTCATCATCCAGCTGCAAATGGGTGTTTATGATGGCCGGAGTGATGAAAACTGTCCTCCCCTGTATTATAGCAGACAGTGCCTTCTCCCCATCCATGGTGACCTCTTGACAAGTCCTCCAGAACTCAAGCAACTAATCCTCATAGAGAGGACGATCAATTGTAAGGGAGGTGAAGTAGTGCGACGAAGAAAGGTACCTACACACATCTGAGAAGCTTGGATCCCACTCAGAGTGTAACAGGGCAACCTGATTGTGTTGCCTATGTAGGTGCATGGAAAAATTAGGGTTGTTGTGGCGATCAATGTTGGCCATTTGAGGAAGCTTTTACTGTGAAGAAAGGAAGAAGAAGATGAAATTTGGGGGTAATTTTAGGTTAAGGATCAGTGAGAGTAGAGAGACGAAATAGAACCGTTTGGAAGATATATGTTGTGGATTTGAGACAAAGTTATGACAAAAGGATAAACTTTGAAATCCGCAAGTGGGTCCTACTTCTGAAAAAGTGCGCCCAAAAAGTTAGTTTTCTTGGAAGTTGTAAAACTTCCGAAGGCAATTTTGGCTTCGAAAGCTTTGTAGCAAAGCTTCCGAAGGAAAGTTTTGCTTCGGAAGATATTTCAAAGAATTTTGAAAATTTGGCTTCGGAAGAAGTGAACAAGTCTTCCGAGACTTAGTTGCTTTCGGAAGATATTTGTTCTTTGAATACATTTAAGTGCTTATATACAAATTTAAGCTTCGGAAGATACTCCAAGAATTTATTCCGAAGGTAAATCTTAGATAAGCTATTAAATGATTTAAAGACATAAATTTCTTTCGAAGGCAATTTGAGTTCTTTCGAAGGTAAATTTTCAC
This sequence comes from Flaveria sonorensis, assembly GCA_025506505.1. Lineage (NCBI taxonomy): Eukaryota > Viridiplantae > Streptophyta > Magnoliopsida > Asterales > Asteraceae > Flaveria > Flaveria sonorensis. The sequence continues at coordinate 50,021,287 of CM046440.1, read as the reverse complement.
AAATCTGAGGAATATCAGTTAAAAGTTAGTTTTTTTCCAAAGAGAACTGGGCTTATGAGGTGATCTAATAGACAACTTAGGACACACAATTTTAGGAAATAAAGTTGATTAAGTTATTAAAGAAAATCTATTCAAAGTTAATAATCCGAATAGCTGATACAAGATATTTAAATCTCTGTTCATCAAATGCCTTTGTGAACAGATCAGCATATTGTTCATTTGTGTTAACTTTGATTAGTTTGATCAATCCCTTTTCAAAAGTATCCGTAATCAAATGATACCTGATGTTGATGTGTTTGGTCCTTGAGTGCTGCACAGGATTCTCTGTAATGGAGATGGCACTGTTGTTGTCTATGTGGATGGGAGTCTCCTTGAAGTTGAACCCATAGTCTAGCATCTAATTCTAAACCAAAGCACTTGAGCACAACAGCTTGCAGCAGCAATGTATTCAGCTTCAGCAGTTGATGCAGACACACAGGATTGCTTCTTGCATTGCCAAGAGACTATCCTTCCACCAAGGAATTGACATCCCCCAGATGTGGACTTTGCAGTCATGTTGCAGCCACCATAATCACTATTTGTATAAGTATAAAGATTAAAGTCTGAATTCTTTGGACACCAAAGGCCTAGATTTGGAGCACCTTTGAGGTATCTGAGAATCCTTTTGATAGTGATTAGGTGTGACATCTTGGGGTTGGCTTGATATCTTGCACATATACATGTGGCAAACATAATATTAGGCCTGCTAGCAGTAAGGTACATAAGTGACCCTATCATAGCCCTATAGAGATGTTCATCAACACCCTCCCCCTCAAGATCAGGACCAAGGGAGTGGTTTCTGGCTATGGGTGTCTTTGCAACCTTACAGTCAGTCATCTTGAATCTTGTAAGTATGTCCTGTACATACTTTGACTGACTAATGAAGATGCCATCGTCAACCTGCTTCACTTGAATTCCTAGAAAGAAAATGAGTTCCCCCATGGCACTCATTTCAAATCTATTCTTCATCAGCATCTCAAACTCTTTGCAGAGCTTTGGATTAGTTGAACCAAAAATGATGTCATCTACATATATTTGAACTAGCAGTGTGTCATTCCCTGTTTCTTTGATGAAGAGAGTCCCATCAATAGTACCTCTTTGTATCCATGATGACAGAGGTATGTTGATAGTGTCTCATACCACTTTCTTGGAGCTTGATGCAGTCCATATAGAGCTTTATCAAGCTTGCAGACATAATCAGGATGATCTGGGTCTGCAAAGCCAGGTGGTTGTTTGATATAAACTTCTTCATCAATCACCCTGTAGAGAAAAGCACATTTCACATCAAGCTGGTAGACCTTGAAATCCTTGGATGTAGCATAAGCCAGGAATATTCTTACAGCTTCAAGTCTTGCAACTGGAGCAAGGACATCAGTGTAATCAATCCCTTCTTCTTGAGTGTATCCTTGGACAACCAGTCTAGCCTTGTTCTTGATAATAATCCCTCTATCATCCTTCTTGTTTCTAAAAACCCATTTGGTACCTATGACAGTCTTCCCTTGAGGAAGAGGGCATAAGTTCCACACCTTCTGTCTTCTGATTTAAAGCAGCTCATCTTGTATAGCTTCAATACAGGTTCTATCCTTCAAAGCCTCATCAACTTTCTTAGGCTCTATTGGGATAAGAAACAAGAGTGTTGACAAACATGGCTGTCATGTTTGTCCTCTTGTTCTTACCCTGAGTCAACATTTCCAATGATGTTTGTGGTGGGATATGACTTGTGGATCTGAAATTGAGGGATCACAGCAAGTTGGTTGGACAGATCTAAATTAGAGAAATTCTGATCTGGCAATGAGATGTCTCCCACCACATCAACACATTTTGAAGAGAAACTTGATCCAATGAGTGTGTGACATCATTCATGTTGTCTTCAATGGAGTGGTTATCAGCATCAAGAAATTCTTGATCATTGTCACCACCTCTAGTTCCTCCTGTATTAGAAGTTCCTTCTCTTGAATTCTGAGCCTCTGAGCTGGAATTTGAAGGCAATTCAGTTGAATCAGCGGTATTTGTCATGCTTGTGCTGATAGGAGCCTCAATTACAGGGTTAGTCACCACTGGAGCTGAAGTAGTTTTCTTGGTTGGTCTTCTGAGCTCAAATCTTGGATCAGGATCTTCTGTTGATCTGTTATATGTAGATCCTAAAACATTCTCACAAGACTTGTTAAAACAGTTAGTAACTAAATCAAGATCAAACAGCCAATCCGGACCAAAACCTTTCACACAGGGTGTGTGTTCATTGAAAGTCACATTGGCTGACTCCTCAATGATTCTACTTCTGAGATTGTACACTCTATAAGCCTTAGCTTGAGAAGAGTATCCAACAAAGTGTCCATCATCTGATTTCTCAGCAAACTTGACTATTTGATCTTTGGTATTCAAGATGGTGCAAGGACATCCAAATGTTCTGAGAAAACCAATAAATGGTCTCCTTTTGTGCCACAGTTCATAAGGAGTCTTACCATGTGTCTTAACCACTAAAACTCTGTTCTGCACATAGCAGGCTGTGCTGACAGCCTCTGTCCAGAAGATGATAGGCAGTTTAGAGTCAGATAACATGGTTCTAGCAGCTTCTATAAGTGTCCTGTTTCTCCTCTCAGCAGACCATTTTGCTGAGGAGTCATGGGAGCACTATATTGTCTTGAAATACCTTTTTCATCACAAAATGAATCAAGGATTTGGTTTTTAAATTTAGTTCCTTGATCATATCTTATGATCTTGACCTTGTGATCAGATTGATTCTCAATTTTTAGAATGAAGTTCTTTAAGATTTCAGGGGTTTCATCCTTAGTTCTATGAAAAAACACCCAAGTGAATCTTGTGAAATCATCTATGATCACTAGACAGTAAGAGGTCCTTCCTAGACTCATTACACTGGTGGGGCCAAATAGATCCATATGTAACAAGTGTAGGGGAGTAGTGATAGAGTTCATTTCCTTTGGCTTGTGAGACACTTTGTGTTGCTTACCTTTCAGGCATGCAACATAGTGGTCATCACTTGTAAACTCTTTCTTTGGCATTCCAGTTACCAAATCATTCTTAATTAATTTATTTATGTTTTTAAAGTTTACATGGCACATTCTTTTATGCCAAAGGAAAGACTCATCACTATTTGCTTTAGACAGAAAGCAAGAAACTTCTCCAGAGGGAGATGTTTCCTGCAGATCCATCTTGTACATGTCCCCTCTCCTGGGGGCTCTGAACAGAATATGCTCTTGAGGAATTTCAACCCCGGGCTTGATAACAATGCACTCATGATCAGTAAAGAGCATGTGATGTCTTTGGTCACAAAATTAGGACACACTCAAAAGATTGTATCCAAGCTCCTTGACAAAGTTTACCTTCTCAATGATGAGCTTACCATTTGTAACCTTACCCCTACCAGTAATGTAATCTCCTGCATCTCCTCCAAAAGAAACCGGTCCTCCATCAAATCTTTCAAAGTTTTGAAGTAAGGACTCATTGCCTGTCATGTGCCTGGAGCAGCCACTATCAGTGATCCACACATTTCTGTTTACCTTGGCTGTTCCTGCACAAAAAAGAGATGATTTGTTAAATTTGGAAACCCAAGCCTCATTGGTCTTGGGCTTGTTAAAATGAGTTCAAGGCAATGAAACAGTAAGTGATCCAATGTTCAGGCTCTGAGGATCATTTGCTGTTGCTGATGAAGAATCTTCAGTCACACGGTCATCCTTTATCTTCCACAACACCTTTGGAAAATTTGGCTTGACCTTCAAAGCTTCGGTAGCTTTTGCAGCTTCGGAAGATTTGGAGACTGGACCTTCGGAAGATCTTGCTTTCACTGCAGCAAGCTTCAGTACTTCAGAAGCATTCCTTTCTTTCGAGACCAAATTTTCTTCTGAAGGCAATTTTTCATTTGCCTTCTTCTTCATTTTGGAGCTTCCGAAGGAAACAGATTTTTCCTTCCGAAGGTTTCTTTTCCTTCTTCTTCCCAGAAGCCATTTCTTTGACCATGTTGATTGTACTTTTAGGATTGTAGATGCAATCCTTAGCCAGATGAGAAGTACTACCACACATGATGCAATCCATTTGCTTCCTTCTGGGAGTCTTCTTCTGAGAGGAAGACTGAACTTGAACACTTTCTTTCTCCAGTTTCTTCTTAACAGATGATGCAGTAATTTTCTTAGGGAGAGAATTGCACTTGGAGGAGGATGGTTCAGACTGTGTAGCAGTGGTATATAGCAATTCAGCCTTCTTTTTGCTGGAATGAGTTGGAACTATACTAAAACTCCTGGTACTAGAGTTTGTAGTTGATTCCTCAGACTTTACCACTTCAAACCCTGCAGAGATGAACACTTGTTTCTGCTTGGAGTCAAAAGTGGCCTTGATCTCTTGAGCCTTCTTTGATAGTCTCTTTGCTCTTCTGATCAAGTTCTTTCTCTTTGTCTTTGTCATACCAGCCTTCTTACTCTCCTCAGGAGCATGGTGACCCTTTTTGGATTGACTCTTTTCACTCATTTCAGAATCATCCCTCACCATCTCCTCTTCATCCTCTTCAACACTAGGGTCTATGAGGGTAAGCTCATCTTCACCAGTTCCACACCTTGGAGATCTTACGGATAATAGAGTGTGTGGAGGAGCTATCTCACAAGATCCCAGTCCCTACTTATTCTGATAACAAACTTTTGCATGCAGAGATGAGGATATTATGTTCTTGAAGGTCTCTTCTTCAAGAACACATTTTTCTGCCCTGGCTTTGCTGATCACAAGCTAAGCCTGTCATTCTGTCAACTTAGTAACAAGATCTTTTATTTGAGTCTTGTAGTTTGTTTGCTCATGTTTAAGAGTTGAAATTGTTTTCTCTGGATCTTCTATTTTAAGCTTATAATCATTTTCAGCTCTCTTAAAATCAGCTTTTAAAATGTTTAAAGACTCAATATCAGATCTCATTTCTAAGTTGTAGGACCTGTATCTGTTTACTTTAGCAATACATTCAGGAGAGCAAAGATGTTCTAATACCTTGGCTTCATCATGGTCAGCCATGAGTGCTTGATTTAGAGAAGCATCTTCAGCTTGGAAGCTCCAGTCAAAGCCTCCTTCTTCAACCGCAACTGCAGCTTGCTATCTTGGCTTCTCATTCTGGTGTCCTCCTTTAGTGTAGTTTGACCTAGATGATGCTTGGCCACCATTTGACTTAGGTGCCTTGCATTCTCTAGCAAAGTGTCCCATCTGGTTACAGTTGTAACACTTTACTTTGCTTTTGTCCAGCCTAAACTTGCCACTGGTTGCATTGCTAGGAAACCTTCTCCTAGTCCTCTTGTAGAACTTCTGGGTCTGTGAGTGAGAAGAGCCATTTGCTGGACTATTTCCATATATTCCAGATCATCTGGAAGGATACAGTCCAGGTCTTTAAGAGTGAAAAGAAAGTTGCCTGAACTTTTATCAGTAGAGACAAAGGCTTGAGAGGAACTTATCTCTTGGAAGGGACTTCCTTGGTTGTAGCTCTCTCTGGGTGTCTCTGGGAAGGTGATGAAAGGACCCTTTTATGAAGTTTTAGGGTAGCAGATAAGATGATGCTGTGGTTCTCTGCTATCCCTTTCACCCACATGAAGGGCTAACTCTGGTGAGTATTGGAGTTACCAGATGAATTTTGCATGTTCATCTCCATCTGGTATCCACTGAGTATCCCATACAACTCAGTGAGAGTAAGGGTCTTGAGGTTTTCAGTCCTCTTAATGACCACACAGTAGTGTGTCCATTGTCTGGAAAGAGAGGACATGAACTTCCTAATATTATCCCTGTTCTCAATAGTTACTCCAACATCAACCAGAGTATCCACAATCACAACATACCTGAAGTATTGTTTAGTCATGGTTTCACCTGTCTTGAAGGTGAAGTTTTCAAACTGCTGCTTCAGGAGGTCCTTCTTATTTTCCTTGGCTTCATTGGACCCCTCATACATCAGTTTCAGTGCATCCCATAGCTGTTTAGCAGTCTTGCACTTCTTGAAACCTCTGTAGATGGAGTTCGAAAGAGCAGTTTGGAGGGCTGTCATGGCTTTCTGATCAATATCAATCCTTTCCAGTCATCATCAGAAAAGCCAGCCCTCTTCCTTGGTATCATGCCACCACCAGCAGCAGCTGAAGAGGTGCATGGTAGATCAGGTCCATTGACAACAGACTCCCACATCCTGGAATCTTGAGACTTGATGAAGCCTTCCATCCTTTGGCACCAAGTGTCAAAATCCTCAAGAGTGATCAGTGGGGACTTTGTCATAGTTTCAGTTTCCATATCAGCCTTAGAGATAGCTGCCATTTGAAGAGTTAAGTGATGTGTGAAACTAGGAGGATTAAAGATGGTGAGATCTTACAATCAAGAGCTTGGAATGCTCTGATACCAATTGCAATTGCAGGACCGTGTAAGGGTACTTAGCACTTAGTTTCACACTGAGGAGAGATCTTAGATCACTTAACATTTTAAATAGGGAACTGGTAACTAGAGACAGATGATACTAGGAACACAAGTAAATTAAAGAGACAGAACTAAGAGCAACATAAGAACACAAGATTTGTTTTCAAGGAAGTTGTATATTGATCTCAAGTTCTTTTACAAGTGTTAAAAAGTATAAAGAAATTACAAGGACCTGAGACACTTTTATACTACAACCTACAACCGTCACTTACATGTAAAGACAGTTGGGATTTGACTAATCTAGACAACAAGATCAATCTACAGTCAAAAGGCAGATTGCCTTTTGACTAGTGACTATGACATGCCATAGCTCACTGACTTTTCCTAATATAAAAAGTCTACAGGAACAAGTAAGATAAGTTACAGACAAAGACCATTCCTACTTTTTGATAAAGCATGGAAGTTTCACCAACTTGTGTAAAGTAGGTGAACCACCAGAGCATGCAGCGGAAAGTGTGTCAGCTTTATCAAAAGTTAATTTAGAGAAAGCATATTTTCTCTGTCCTCTGAAAAAATCAGTCTTCACAGCTTCGGAAGACTTTGTCTCTGAAGCTTCGGAAGATTTCATCTTTGGCTTCGGAAGATGCTGCTTTTTGGTTTCGGAAGATTTCACACTTAGAATATTTTTTCTGTTTGAGTGTGAAACTTTCGAAGTAACTCCTTCTGAACTGTTAGCTTCGGAAGATCTTACACTTGAACACATTTGAGGTGTAAGACTTCCAAAGCTAGTTCATCTTTGTTCCTTAGTGCATGCATGGAAGACTTGGTTGTTCTGGCTTGTGGTTGCATCAGCCTCATAATCTTCAGATGATCTTACAGTATGTCAAACATGAAGTCTGGTTTGGATAGATTCTTAAGGCACATCTCATCAGGAATCATTGGTATATTTGAAGGAAGGACGTACAATTATGCTAAGTACATTTTGGGATGTTTATGTGACCACATCAGGGTGGAGAAGGAAAATAAGATGTATATGTTTCCAAGGTTTCTTCAGCTGATTATTAATGAAGCAATGCCCAATATTGAACGAGAAGGTGAAGTGCTTGTTCAAGCTCACCTAGGAAGGTCTGTGCTTAACAAGATCACTAGGCAGTATCAAGGAGAAGAAATGGAGATGTTTGCTCATATAGTAGATGAGAATGCTCAAATTCCTCAAGAACTTCTATACATTGATGATCAGCAACAACAAAAATCATCAGCTGAATCTTCTGATCAACAACAACAACAATCTCCACTAGTTGAATCCCCTGAACCACAACATCAAGAACCCAATCCTCCTTCACCACCATCCTTTACCAACATACCGTTATCACCACCTGTCCATATCATCTCACCACCGAGTGAACACACACAACCCGTATCTCCTTCACTTTCTCAAACATCAATGAACAATGTTGAAACAGAAGTGTTCTCATTTGATGATCCTCAACAATCTCCATCACACCCAACAACACAACCAACTTCCTCTCCTACACCTACTGAACCAATCTCACCTGATGAAAGCCCAACTCACACTGAACCAGTCAATCTTAATGAGGATGATGAGCATGATGCTATGAATGATGGCGCTACCGAAGAGTTTTGTTTAGATGTAGAAGGGGAGAATGATGAAGTAGTTGAACAACTAGATAATAGCAACAACATTGACATAGTGGCTCATGATGAAAATGATCTGAGAGTTGAAGAGATAAATGTGAGCAAGAGTTTTCTTGTGGCAAAATATAACAAACTCATCATCAAGAGCAATAAAAAGTTGAAAACATTGAGGAAATTAAAAGGACATATGATGGAGAAAGTTGAGACAATCTCAAAACTAGAAGGGACAATCAAAAAGTTAAGAGAAGAGATTGAAACTAACAATGAAGTGATTGATGCTATGGATAAGCATTTAACTGAGTCCTATGAATCTCTTGAGAAAGAAAAACAAGAGAAGGAGAAAGTCTTGACTGAGCTCAACAATGCATTGAAAACCATCTCTGAACAGTCAGTGCTATTGAAAGTTAAAGATGATGAGATAGAGAGACTAAAGAAGATGGTGGCTAAACAAGAAGGAATTACTCAACAAGAGCAAATCAAAGAAGTTGTTGTCTTTCCCATGATCAAACCAAAGGAACTACCAATCAAGTATCATAGGAAAAGAAAGTATTTGGGAAAAACCCAAGAAGATGTTATTGAAATAGAGAAATCCCCAAAGAAAACAAAAGTCATCTCTCTAGAGCACACTCCATCAGCTGATCTTTCAACATTAAAACAAATTGAACATCTTGAAGAAGAAAGTAATGCTGAATGGATAGATCTAACAAAAGATGAGTCTCAAAAGGATGATGAAGAAGCAGAATCTGATGAAGATCTATTATCCACTGAAGATATTTTTGAGGAAAGAGCCCAATCCTCAATGTTCATGGATTTGATAAACAATAGATTCCCATATGACATGGTTGAGAAGATGAACATGGCTGAAATGATTCAAGTGCTAAAAGAGTTTGATGCGGGCAGATTGATGCTGCCAATGTGCAACTATGAAACATTCTCAAAGTTCAAAGCCATTGAAAAGATAAGGAAAGATTTGGGCCACTGTGACCCCAAAAAGCTGATAAAATATAACATGACTTGTTGGTTTCCAAGTCACAACTATGGGTCACATGAGCTTAAGGGCAGATCAGTGGGAGAATTAAGAGCCATAATAAAATATGTAATGAAGGTTGAGCTAGACACAGGTGTGAAATTTAGAACCGGAGCTCCAAATCCTGCTTACAAACAACAATCAAAACAATCTCATGCTGAGCCAACAGTTGTAGAAAGCAAGGACATGCACAGAGGAAAAGAAAAACTTATCAGAGAGCCAAAGGATGTAATCCCCAACAAAATCTGGCCTCTGGGAACCGCTATGAGAGAAATAACTAAACAAACATCTTCTCTGATCCAACTTTTTGAGCACATGACCACCCCAAGATCAGCAGAAGAAAACAAAATTGTAGCATGGAAGTTTGATTCTGAATGGGATTGTGCTGTGATAAAGAGAGCATCTGGGATGGTGCAATATTTTCATTGGATGGAGACAATCCTATCACTCCCAGATGCAGACCTGTATTCTTTGCAAAACATCCCCATCATCAATTACCTAATCAGTCCAAGAGGAAGAGACTTTTCTGTGCTGATTGCAAAACTCAGGAGCAAGTTTAAAGGTGATGCGTTAAAGGAAGCAAAGAGAGAAGATGCTAAACACAATCAAAGAAGACAGAGACAGAAAAGGTCTCATTCCAGCTCATCTCACTTAGTTGATGATGAATTTTTAAGAAGAGTTGGATATGAAAACAAAACTTCAGCATATGTAAAGAGCATTGAAGGAAATCAGTACTCATTCCCTATCACAGGATGGGGATATGTGAAGAGAACAAAAGAGCTTGTGCTACAAAGAAATGATCCTCAGAAGAAAGCTTCTAGCATAAGACTATTTGACCCAATGGAGATCAAACTCCTTCATCCCAGCTACATATCCTATCTCCATGATAAGTATTTTCCAAAATTGAATGACAAAGTAGCTCAAGATGACTTATTCTTATATGTCCATATCATCCAAGTGATTGACAAGCTGCATGCTGAAGCTGACAAAAGAAGAAGATTTAAAGCAGGTCAACTTATGGAATTTGACATTCCATCAATCACTGAACTCAGAATATCAGAACATGATGAACTGGAAGTGGTTTTTAACAACAGTGTAGTGGCAACACTGACCACTGAAGAAGACATCCTTGGACTTAATTACAAAACATTAAAGAAAATAAAGAGAATGAAGATCAAGCATTTATATGATGATCAAAAGAATGTAATTGATTACTTCTACACTAGAATTTTGAGAAGAGTTCAAGAATTGAGAGCTTTGAACCGATGATTACAAGAATCTAAACCTAAGGGGGAGTATTGTTAGGTCTAGATCTTTTGTATAGGTTTAGATGCTGAATCATTTTTTGTAATAAACTTCTGTAATTCTTTATTATTTTGCAATGCATGAAATATATGTTAACCCAAATATTATTTGTGTTGATTTTATGTAATTGCAGGAAAACATCATACTTGGTCAATTTGGAAAATTGACCAAGTTAAACCTGCGGATGAACAAATTGTTCATCCGTAGATGTTCTGTGAAATTAAGAACAAGGAATACACATCCGTAGATCTCCTGCGGAAGCTCAACATCTACTGAAGAACAAGTTCTGAAGTCAAGTTGTTGCTGCTGCGGAAAAAGGAAGTTTACCATTGAGGATGAAGTTCAAGATCAAAGGATCAACTCCTACGGAAGACCAACTCCTACGGAAGACCAATTCCTACGGAAGAACAAAACACTTGTATAATCTCAAATCATCAAGTACAACATAAAGTCAACCTATTATGTCATCAAGTCAACGACCACAGAAGACACTATTTATGTCAAGCAAATATTCCACATCATATCAATAATATTTCTTTTGTAAAGTAAATCCCTCTGCCGCTAAAAATAAGGCATGGATCCACACTTTTAGGAGAGTTTGTTAGGTTATTGAAGGAGATCAATACAACTATAAAGAGACATATTCTTAGAATCAATCAATCAATCAATCACTTAAGAAAAATAGCAAAACAGCAAGAACATCATTGGAGATCATAAGATCACAAGAGCATCATAGCAATTGTAATCGATTATGTTTTAATGAAAAGCAAGTGAAACAAATCTTTTGTTGCATTGTATTATTCTGCTTTCAATTTGTTTTATATTTTGTTTGTCGATTTCAATTTCACAAACAATTAAATTAAATATCAAATATTGATAATTCCGCAATCTTTATTTTCAATCAAACTGATAATTCATGATTCGATCTTTGGATTCACAAAACTTAAAATATAGTAACATATAAATTTCAGTATAGTTTAATTATTACTCTTTAAAAATAACTCTCCTAGAGCATTCACACTAGGTTCCTATACTATTATGGGTGTGTTCCTTATATTATAGAGAATGGTTATGAGTGAAAGAGAGATAAAAATATTAATGTTCATTTGTATATTTAGACAATCACTATTCAACTCCTATAAATATTTTAATATTTTTTAAAGTGATTGTGAGTAGAGAGGAGAGAAAAGATAATAATAAGGGTATAGAAAATATTATTTAATTGAAAAGAAGAAAGAAAAGATAGTAATTTATAGTTTAATTATACGGATGGAGACGTGAAATCTAATATGAATGGTTTTATAATATTAGATACTCGTATATGTTATAAATTTCTTTTCTGATACTATTTATTACGAAAAGAAAAATATTGATTGTCATATTTTTATTTACTTTACCAATAAGACTTCATTTTGTTAAATTATCTAATGATATTTGAATGGCTCACTTCAACATATTAAAAAGAGTAAATAAATTTTTTTGTCTTTTAAGTATGTTTAAAATTATAGATCTTATCCTTAAAGTTTGATAAGTACACTGAGCGTTCTCTATTTGAAAACTTATCACACTTTATGTCGTTTCTACTAACAAAAGTTAAGTTTTTCTATTTGTTTTGTGTGAATGAATATTTTACCCTTACCCCTTTAAGGATGAAATCTACAATTTTCATTAATCATTTATTTTTTTATTTTGTATTTATTTTATTTCATTTATATTTTTAATTACTTTTTAATTTTATTAACTTATTTGAAATATTATTACTTAATTATTTTTAATATTTTTTACAAAATATACTTTATTTATAGGTTTTTAATTTATTATATTTTTTTATTTTTGAAAATTAGTTATCTACCTTTCTAATCGCACGAGAACAAATTAGAGAGTTTAAAATATATTTTTTATGTTATAAAATTTAAACTAGTAATCAGTTTTGTTTCACCGTCGTTTTTATTACATTTTTTATATAAAAATGTTCAACTGTGTTAAACAGATTGGATTACGGTTTATATTAGAAACTTATTAGAGATTGTATGATTTTGAGATGTGACTTTTGTATTTTACTTAGTTATAATTATTCTAAGTTGGGCTATACGTATAATTAACCTTTGATTAATACATAGAGTTGTTAAGTGTTTTTACTCTAAACGATTGAATAAGCTTAATCATAAAACCAAATCAAAGCAAAACCCTTAGTAATTGCTGGTTTGGTTTCGTTTTAATTTTAAGTGGTTTGGTTTTGATTTACATTGATAAAAACTGATTTACATTGATAAAAACTTAGTATTAATAGTGTAAATTAAACTCTAAATAAAGTATAAGAAAATTGATGATTTGTTTATTTTAAAAAACTCAGGTAGTTGTTTAAAAACCTTTTAATATATTTTATTTTAAATTAAAGTTACAAGCTATCATACTATATTTATATTTAAAAACAAACCATTTGATTGAATACGAAAAATTAAAAATTCATATCATAAACCAAAATCTTACTTTCTCCAACCGGTTTCAAATATAAACCATAAACCAAATAATTTGAAAGGAGTAAAAAATCTTGTACCAAAAAAGTTAAAAACCAAGTTGTCTAATCTCTATTGGTTATTAGAAAGGTAATGAACAAAGTGAACAAATAAAAATAAATTTGTAAAATATTAAAAATCTATAAATAAAATTACATTTAATAAAAAACTTAAAACTAAATTATTCTAAAAATTTATGATGATATTTTTAGACAAGAGTGTCTAAAAATAAATAAAAGTAAAGACAATAAAATAAAAAAAAATAAAGAAAGAAAATAAAAGATTAATAATAACACATTTCGTTATTTTAAGGGTTAAGGGCAAAGTGATCATTTAAAAAAATAAGTTTATAAAAATAACAGTGATTAGAAAAGAAAAAAACAAAAAAAGTAAAGTAAATAATATAAAAACAGAAAGAAAAAAAATAAAAAATTAGTGAAAATTACAGTGTACTTATCAAAGTTTAAAGACAAAATTCATAATTTTAAGTATACTTAAAGGATAAAATTTATAATTTACCCTTTTTAAAAATATTTTTCATAAATAATTTTACTCACAACTTTATTATTAGAGATAAGTATATATTTTTAGTTGTAGTAATAAAAACTATTATATAACTATAAATTTTACAAAAGATAAATATAAATATGAACATTGACTGATGATGGTATATATGTAAGTTTTGAGTTTTTTAAGTTCATAACTTGTAAAAAACCACATGTCAATTTTATTAGATTAAGGATGTATATGCGCGTATTGTTGGAGGAGATTTATGCATTTTTAAATAATTATTTACAGTCATATAATTAGGTTTATTTAGTTGCTTCTATCTCATATCTCTAGTAAAGGATTGTGTTAGTGAATGAGACAACCTGATCCATTATTATTTTATTAAAAACTAGATTAGATACCTGTGTAGTACACAGGTTGAAATAAAAAATTTAATAATAGATAATACATATGTATAATATAATATATTATAGATAACATATCAATAAATTAATTATATATAACAAACATATTTAAATTATAAACAGCAGTATAATGAGACAAAATATTTCTTTATTCATAAATATATATAAACCTCTTTATATACATTTTCAAATTTTTTGTTTTAACAATGATTAACAACAAATTAAATTATATTTTAATAAATTTAAGTCTCATTAAAATATTGTTAATGAAACCTTATTTATTTCTACAAAGAAATTATGATTAATATAGTATTAAAATAACATTTATTAAGAAAATTTTTTGAAGTCGAGATCTTTACCAAAAATTGTAAATTTAATGTGACAAGGACATATGGACGTACCTAGGTGGAGTCTATGTGTAGATGATGTGAACTTGTTAAAAAATAATCATATGACTAATAGTTATTTTACTTTATCAGTATAAATTTTAATAAGTAAACTGGTATAATAAAAAAATAATCTTCTTCAAAAATCATTTACATTAGAATGGTCGGTATAAACTCTTTTTATAAAATTTAAACACTTCATATTTTTATATATTTTAAACGTAAAATAAAAATACTCATTCATAAAAAACTAAAAGAATAAATATATAAAACCAAACAAAAATATATTATTAAAATATGTTTATTTGGTGGATAAAACATAGGGATAATGTAGAGAATATTGATTGGTAAGTTTGATATAATTTCTCTTTCCAGATGAAATTGAATTCCCTAGCCTCTTGGTAGTTGTTTTAATAAAAATTATTTTACCGTTCGAAAAGTAAAAAAAACTTATAGGTTAAGTATACTAAGATCATATGTTGAATTAAAAGTATACTAAGATCATATGTTGAATTAAAAAGCCTGATTTATTTTACACTAGTCAATTACCATTCACAAATTATCTCTTAAAATTCACTTTAATTTCCAAAACCTGAAAAGATTATCTCCGGCTATAACAAATTACAGCCACTTTATGCTCATCACTACCGTTTTCATCAATCTGTGTGTCTGCTTTCCTCTTCAATCTAACTACACAAAAAGTTTTAATTATCTTCACATAGTGACTATTTGTATTTTTATAGTAAGACTTTAACTCTTTATTTATGACTACACGTGTCTTTTCTGCAAGGATTTATTAGTAGGGGTGCTAAACGGATCGTGTTTTCGGATTGTCGGGTCCAACCCGACTCGAAACCGAAAATTTTACACGAACCCGAACACGATCCGAACCCGAAAATTATGCCATAGGTGTCAACCCGAACACGACATGAAAATTTACGGTTGACACGAACACGACTCGATTGTCCCAACTGTTTTATTTTTTATACTTTTTTCACATATTAATACTTAAAATTGTTATTTTACAACAAAAAATAGTAATTAATATAAAACAATTATATTTTAATGATGAAATCTTATGTTAATTTGTGACACAAAATATATAAAATAAAATAAAATAAAATAAATAAATAATGGGTCAAACAGGTCAACCGGCCAACCTGTTGGGTTGAAACTGAACCCGACCTGTTTAGCTAAGCAGGTTCACAGGTTCGACCCGAACCTAACCCGAACCCGTTTATAGTAAACTCAAACCCACAAATTTCGTGTTAGGTTAGTGTCGTGATTTCGGATCGTGTCAGAAATTCACACCCCTATTTATTAGTGATTTGTCATTGATGTTAGTTATTATTGATATAACTTTTTATTTTTTAGTCTGTCTAATAATATTATTATTGATATTTTTATTTATTTAAGTGACCTGACCACCTGCCCGACCCAAACTTAAAATTTCAATATTAAGTTGAGATATTCGAGAACATAAACAAACTAACTGAATAAGATTACTTTTGTTAAAAAGTATACCATAAAATTAAATATTTTTTTATTTTTAATATGATTATATTATAGTACTAGTTTAGAGAACCCGTGTACTACACAGGTTGAATACAAATATAAAATTAATAAATATTTAAAAATAATAAAAGATAATTTTTTTGAGCCAAAGATATCACTGAAATTACGTATAATAGTTAATTTAGGTAGTAAAACAGTTAATTTAGGTAATAACACAGTAATAATATATTTTAAACTTCCATCTTTAAAAAACTTTCGCTTTGTAAAAATTACTTTTTAAACACTTCAATTTTTTTTAAAAATATTTTTTAAACAATGTCATTTTTTTAAAAGTCCTTTGCATTAAAAACTTCATATTTCATAATAACTAGTATTTTATCTCGTCACGCGCTGCGGCGACGCCGTATGCTACAATCGACTCAACTCATTTTCGATCTAAGTTCACGTCGAGAATGTAGAGTAGCTAAAAAATATACTCACGACTTTAGACAAAAGTTACGTTGTAACTTAGAACAACTCAAAATGTACTTAAACAAATGTGGTGACATTGTATGTGATGTAATAATATACTACAACCGCCGTGACCTAATTCCAAACTAAATTTATGTCAAAACGTAGAGTGACTCAAATTCGAAAACATATTATATTTCCAAACAAAAGTTACTTCAAATCATAAATTGACTCGAAATTATACCGGGTTTGCATAAAGCATTTATTGTTTGAATTTACCACCATCAATATCAAGCGGTCCAAAATAATTCCATGAAAATTCATTTTACTACCTCACTTGTTTATATTTGATTACAATGTTCATTTATCAAAAAATTATTTCACAATAATAAATAATTCAGGGTTGTAAAAATTTGGGAGAGGAAATCATTGCAAAATCACCATCACACCTGCTGTTATGACCTTATCGCACAGCACCGCTCCGCCTTGCACAGTAATCATTCGCACCACTCCCTTTCTTGTTCTAACGTTGTCAAACACCATCACCTAATCCCATCATCCGACAATCTTAAGCCACTGTCTGTCTGTTGTATCCCACCCTAAACTATCAACCGGCTTCATTTAAAATTAAAAACCAATCTGCGGTGCCATTGGAAAACGAAACAGGAGGCGTACAGGTGTAGATGGTGAAAGATACGTGCCAACTCCCCTTCAAATTCACTACCACACCCGTAGATCTAAAATTAAACGTCAAAAATCAAACTTTTACTATTCATTTCCCTTCTTCTTTAATGACAGTATATATATAGTATAATTTGTTTTTGAAAAATAATTTTTATAATAAAAAGAAACAAATTTTTAATTATTAAAAAAATTGTTTTATAATTTTGAAAAGTATATAAATAATATAATTCATTTAATACATTATTAAATGCTTAACTTTAATCGTTGTAATGACACATATACAATCTTTAGGCGGAGCCTAGGTATATGACATATAAAGGTTTTTTGCTTTATTAGATTAGATTATTATATTTTGTTTTAAGAAAATATAGTTTTTTAACTAGGGGTTTCAAATCTGAACATTATTACAAATGATATTTTAACAATTCTTTTATCACCGGGCTTCTCCTTTAGAACGCCAATTTCAATACGACGCTTTAGATTTTTCTTTGTGTTTTACACCTATGCGTTAATTTTCAACATGACTTTTAGTTTGATTAATTATTGTGTTTTACAAATATATATCAATTTTACACCTGTTTTAGGTTTTCGGCATGACGTTTTGCCATTTGTACATGGTGTTTTGCCCTTCCCTTTTGAACGTGAGTCTAGCTATCTCTCATTATTTTTCTGGACACCTTTACCCTTCCCCTTTCACATATGTCGCACCTTAATGTTTTTCTTGACTTTCTAAGGTTTTTCTAATTTTTAGAATGCCCTTCTATTATGAAATAATAATATTAACGCTTTGATATTTATGTTTAACGAGGTGACACTAATGGGTGATGATTTAACGAAAACATTTTGATGACTAATATAAGATGACTAAATACATGTGAGTAGAAACAATAGTTTTTCTTCAGTCCATTAATGTATAATAAATGGACGCGTACCAAAATTAATTACACTTTATTTAGTATATCATTGGTAAATTAGAAATGATGTAAATGTCACCAGTTTACGATTTTGGATCGTTTAAAATATATTAAGTGACATAATTTTAAACTCAACAGTATTAATCTTTTATATTTTACGAAGATATAGATTGAATAATATTAAGCTTTTTAATTAGTTATTACATAATGAAAGAGGTGAAATTTAAAATTAGGAAAAAGGTGGTATTTGATATGATATCAAAAAAGATATGTTAGTTTTGTTACTCATTAATAACATCTACTGTTAGATTGCTAAAATCGCTATTCGATTGATTAAATAAATATTATTTTATCTTTTCCTTTAACAAAGAATCTTGCATACTTATACAGTTATACACATGCATAAACATATATTTATTTACACATACATACCAAATACAAATTCAGAAGTGGTAGTTGAGGTTTGTATAAATATCTTTTTCATTTGGAATTGATGATAAATGGAAGATATTGTTTTGTAAATAATTCGATGACATGCAACATCAAAAGAGAGTAAAGTGAACTATGAAATTTGATTTGAAAATTAAAAAACCTATATAAGTATTCGATTATTTTAATAATTCTTAAAATCACCCAAAATTGGATGATTTTAATTTACCTTGTACTAGTTTGGTGTAAAAAAATAAAAAGAACTTTCATTTAACTTTTTTTAGGTAAAATGTAACCTAACCCCATCGCACATTCTCTCTTTGCCGAGTTTAAGCAAGGAAAAAAGAAAAGCTTTATTGAATTGATTTCGAAGCGATCAAGGTTAGGGTTTGTTAGTTTCGATTGTTTTATGTTAAGTCTATTATCAATTTGGTGCTTAATATAGAAATAGATGATCTAGGATCATCAAAGTGCTCAATAACTAGGGTTTCATCATTAGGTGTTTTAAAATCAAAAGTGCATTCTATGAACCCACTTTTACATCTTTTTGGCTAATATGTATAGTTTATATGATTTTACATCAAACTGAGATTTTAAAGTACCCTTGATTTTTGTCACAGGTTTAAATGAATACAAGTAAACAAAAACCTTTGCTTGAAAATGATTATACATATATGATAAACAAAACACGTAATGATTGACCTTTTGTAAACTAGCTAGGAGTACGACTATTATGATCTACATGATTCATAACCAAACCAAGACACACGTGTCTTGCCCCTCACGAGCTAAAGAGTGGACACTATACAATCATTCGACCAAATATGTCACACTTGAATTCTACGGGCGCGACCAGTTGTATCACACCACAACTATACACAACAACATACTTATACAATCAAAACCACAAAATTAAACTAAATGTAAAACTTAACAACTTACATAAATCCACGCATTCACATCGTTTACAATCACAAATGTACATACATATACGCTACCCCAGGCAGGAAAAATTTAGTTATTATCTTTTACATGAAAATTTTATTTAGCTTATTCTAGTAAGTCTCCTCAACCTATCTTATTGCCTCCTCCCATTTCCTACTCTTGCATCACGAGTCAAGTTGACATAACTTCTAGGTGCAAACCCTTGGGATTCCCCACCTGAGTTAATCTTATTTCATCAGCCCTAGTCATGTCAATGACCCCAGGCGAGGGTTTTCCACAACCCCATGTTATCATTTCTCATCACCACTCATGACGAACACGCGTTGAAGAACTAAGGTTCACGCATATGTACAACACAGAGCCTAGATGGACTTATCTTATTGATGAAATCAACTTAAACACATGTTGAGCATGAACATATTAGAACAATATTCAACATGAACAAGTTGATTTCTCCCAAGGACCTTTTCTAATCTCTCAAACAAGATATAACAACAGATTGTTATATTTTGTATTCAACAAACATCAATCATGGTGCTGAAACCCATGATAAATGCTATGATATCAGTGTGTGTATGTTTGTGTGTGATTGCTAGTGCTTGGATGATAATATCTGCTTGATTGTATTGATTGTTCAAAAACTTACAAAGGATTAGGGTAGAATATTATTTATAGCCTATACATATAGCTATATACAAATACTAAACTACCATTATGTAAATGAAAATTACAAAAATAATCCTAAGTCTATAAGCTATCCGCTATGGATGAATAGTTGTCCGCTGTGGATGTTAAGATGTCTGCTGTGCTTTGGATGTTGTCCGCTGTGAAGTGTTTGCATTGTTTGTTGTGCGCTGTGGGATGTTCATCCGCTATGGATGTACATCTGCTGTGGAGTGTTCATCTGCTGTGGAGTGTTCATCCACTGTGGATGAATATCTGCTATGGACAGGCATCCCTGTATGTTACTCATCCGCTGTGGATTTCTTCATCCGCTGCAAGCACTTGGTCTTGATCTCCATCCGCTACATCCTCTTGTACATCCACTGTGGGTAGTTATTCATCCGCTGCCGACACTTGGTCAAAATTTCTTTTATCTACAATCCTGAAAAAGAAACTTAAACACTGATTAGTGAATGTTATGATTGTTAATGATCCTATTATGTTAGTTAATGATTGTTTGAATGTTAGAACACATTATGTTTGTTTATGTTTGATTATGGCAAGCATCATCCTTTAATGCATTAATCCATTAATACACTTGTTGAGTCCAACAATACTCCCCCTAAGGATGATGTTGGCATCCTTTTAATGTTTGCTTGTTAAAGTTTTGTTTGTTAGTAAAATGTGTGTGTGTGTTTGATATGAATGATTGTGTGTTCTCTCTTAAATTGTTTGATTACATGATTGTATGTTATGCATGATGGATTTGATTGATTGTTTGTATGACTGATTACATGTATGATTTTATGTGTATGTGTTTACTTGTATAATATGATACTTGTAGGATTGACTGGTTTTATGTATGATTGAATGGTTACTTGTATGATTACATGATTACATGTATGATTGATTGTCTATTTGTCTGATTACTTTGAATGATTGTCTGTTTGTCTGATTACATGTTTGATTGCTTGGTAGCTTGTATGATTGAATGTTTGATTTGTTTGATGTATATATACAACAGACAAATTGACTATCCGCTGTGGATACAGTGTACCTGTACATTGTGGACCCCTTGGATGTTGTACTGTGTTCATAGCGGATGAGTATTTGTATATACGCTGTGCAATGTGAAAAATTTACAATTGATGACTAAAAAGTCATACGCTGTGGTTGACCACTGTTTTCTTAGTGGATGAACAATTGTTCATGTGCTGTAAATTACTCGTAAAATTGTTTGATTGTTCACAGCGGTTGAACATTTATTCATGCGCTGTGGATACTTGATTTTGTTTGATTGTTCACAGCAGATGAACATTTGTTCATACGCTATGGACACTTAAAATAATTTGAATGTTCATCCATGATGGATGTGTTCCTCTTTGGGAATCTTTTTGGATCATGATTTAGGTCATTCAGGTCTGTGCTTAGCACAACAAAGAATGCCTATATGTACTCCAGGTCTATGATTATCATAACAGAGGAGACAATTATATGATTGAGCAATTTATAAACTGTTTCACTTGGTATATTATAGTTACTTTACAAGCAACCTATATTGAATAGATTTGTACTCACCATAGACCAAGATGTGTTGTTTGACCACACAATCATGAGAATTTAGTTCTTCACTGTTGTATGTGATGTTAGGTGTCCTATGCTGAGACTATCCACATATCAAACAAACTACAGTCAGTCTTTATTAGTGAAAAATAACTCAAGTGAAGAATATGATAGTGTACTATCATTTCTGATGAATGGTATGTGTGATTCAATATATTTAAAAAATGATGTGTTTGTTTGATATCTTTATTTTGAAAGATACATGTTTGATGTTAAACTTGGACATTGATAAAATCAAGCTTGTTTGATTTTAATGTTTTGAAAAACATTATTTGTTTAATTCAAAGTTGATCATACCAAGTGACTGAACCAAAAATTCAAATCTTGTTGAATCAAATGGTTTAGTAAATAGGTCAGTCAATTGATTGTCTATATGGACTTTGATCAACTTGATCAGACCTTTTTCTGAGCAATCTCTCAGAAAGTGATATCTGATCTCTATGTGTTTTGTCTATGAATGTTGAATAGGATTATCAGTGATAAACATGGTAGCAGAATTGTCAATGTGTATGGGTGTTTGAAGAAAATTAAAGCCATAATCAAGCATTTGGTTTTAAATCTAAAGCACTTGAGAACAGCATGCAGAAGCAGCTATGTATTCTGCTTCAGGTGTTGACACAGAGACATTTGTTTGTTTCTTGCACTGGCAAGAGATCAATCTTGATCCAAGAAACTGACAACCTCCGGCAGTGGATTTTTTGTTTTGACTGCATCCTCCATAATCATTGTCTGTGTATGCATATAAAGTGAAATCTCCATCTTTGGGATACCACAAACCAAGAACTGGTTTGCCTTTCAAGTATCTAAAGATTCTCTTTATTGCATTGATGTGTGATTCTTTGGGATCTGCTTGATATCTTGCACATATGCAGACTGCATACATGATGTCTGGTCTGCTTGCTGTTAGGTACATCAGGGAACCTATCATGGATCTATAAAGTTTTTGTCTATTGATTTTCCTTCTGGATCGGGTCCAAACTTTAATCCAGTTGCAAATGGTGTTTTGCTGGATATGCAATCAGACATGTTGTATTTCTTCAATATCTGATTCACATATTTTCTTTGATTGATGAAAATTCCTTCAGCAACTTGTTGAACTTGAAGACCAAGGAAGAATGTAAGTTCTCCCATTGAGCTCATCTGGAATTTTGATTGCATAAGAGTTTCAAACTCTTTGCAAAGATGTATGTTTGTGGATCCAAAGATTATGTCATCCGCGTAGACTTGCACTACTAACAAGTCTTGTTCTTTTCTTTTTAAGAACAATGTTTGGTCGATTTTCCCATGGGTGTATCCATTCTGTAGTAAAAACTTTGATAACGTTTCATACCACTTCCTGGGTGCTTGATGAAGACCATACAGAGCTTTATCTAACTTGTAGACTCTGTGAAGGAATTCTGGATCTTCAAACCCTGGTTGTTGGGCAACATATACCTCTTCATCTATCTTACCATAGAGGAATGCACATTTGACATCTATTTGGTTGACAGTGAAACTCTTGGAAGAGGCATAAGCATGGAATACTCGGATGGCTTCCAGTCTTGCTACAGGAGCAAAGACATCATCATAGTCAATGCCTTCCTCTTGAGTATAACCCTGGGCTATTAGCCTTACTTTGTTTCTTATGACAATCCCTCTGTCATCTGCTTTGTTTCGGAAGAGCCACCTTGTGCCAATTACATATTGACCTTCAGGTAGATCAACCAGCTTCCATACTTCTTGCTTCTTAAATTGTTGTAGTTCCTCTTGCATGGCTTCTATCCAACTATTGTCTTTGAGTGCTTCAGTGATGTTTTTGGGTATAATTAGGGATAAGAAGCAGGAGTACAGACACATGTTTGCTATATCAGATTGACTTTGAGTTAATCTGTTATTGAGGTCACCTATGATATTTTCTATGGGATGGTCTTTGTGAACTCTTGTTGTTGTATTCTGATCAACAGGAATTTTTGGATCAAGATTGGTGATTGTTTGAGAAGGGGATGATGGTTGAGCAAGAGTATCAGGAACTGTTTGTTTATCTGGCTGAGGGATCTCATTGATTTTTTGAGGTGAATCATGAAAGAAATCTAAGATTTCATATTCATGATGTTTGTCTGGTAATGAGTGGTAATCATCATCTTCTTCAGCATTGGTTGGTTGATGTTTTTTTGTTTGGTTGTATGGTTATGGTTGGGTGGTCATAGGAGATGAAGATGATGGCGTGTTTGATTATGTTCCTTTTGATGTGTTTGTTTGTTCTAGAGGAGTTAAAACTATTGTACTTGAAGGAGTGTTGTTAGTTCTCCTTGGAGGATCAACAGTCAACGAAACATCAATGGTTGTTGGTGGACCCATTGGATACTCATGGTTATCCTTGGTATTTGAAACATCAAAATAAGATGTGTCAAATGATTTAGTTAAAGCATTAATATTAAACAGCCAGCTTGATCCAATGACTTTTTTAGTGAAAGAATGTTCATTAAAAACAACATCTGTTGTTTCTTCCACTATATTTAGCCTTGGATTGTATACTCTATAAGCTTTTGAGCTTCCAGAGTATCGAAAAAACAATCCGTCATCTGCTTTTGGAGCAAATTTGGATAATTGTTCTCTGGTGTTTAATATTGATACAGAACATCCAAATGCCTTAAGAAATCGTATGAATGGTTTTCTTTTAAACATTAATTCATAAGGCATTTTGGAATGTTCTTTGATGATTAATGTTTAGTTTTGTATGTAGCAAGCTGTGTTAATTGCTTCAGCCCAAAAGGATATGGGCAATAGAAAGTCAGCTAGCATAGATCTGGCTGCTTCTATCAATGTTCTGTTTCTCCGTTCAGCTACTCCATTTTGCTGATGAGTTCTTGCTACGCTGAATTGATGACTAATTCCTTTTTCTGCACAAAAAGAAGAAATATAGTCATTCTTAAATTCAGTACCATTATCACTTCTTAAAGATTTAACTTTAAGATCTAATTGATTCTCAATCTTAGTGATAAAAGATTTTATTATGTCTGTTGTTTCTGACTTGTGTAGTAGAAAGAAAACCCATGTGAATCTGTCTCGTATTACCCATTTCTCATTATAGCCGGACTCTGTCTCATGACAAGTTTGTTTATCAAAACATGGTCTTCCATAGACCATTACAATCATATGCATCCTAATCATCATCTACCAGTTTGGTTCTTTCGAGAATAATGATGCAAAATGTGAATGTATTAGAACCTTACTAAAATAGATCCGAGCTTACGATTGTTGTTTGACGTCAACGAACGCACCACCAAGTGATCAAACACTACAATAGAGTTTCACACATCATATTCTCGTGGACTGTTAAGCCAATCCACTACAATTCATGACCTCCTTGGCAAACTGTCACCTTGAAGCTTTGGCGGACCCCATTGCGGTCTACTATGGTTGTTTAGCCTCACTTCCTTAGGAAAATTTCATTCTAAGCCGTTCCAACAGATCTGTTTATTAACATGATAACCTATTCATTGAGCTGAGGGGTCACATCCTCTTAAAAGGGTTTCATCCCATAATCATTTCCATATGTGAACAGATGGGGGTATTTCTTTCTTATTGTTTCTTTCATTTCCCATGTAAACTCCGGACAACGAGCAGCGTTCCATTTCACTTTAATTATCGGAATTTGTTTCTGTATCAGTCTTCTTTCTTTTCTCTACATAGTCTCAAATGGCTCTTCCATAAAGTTTAATCATTCATCCACCTGGATCTCATCCAGTGGGGTCCTTAATGTTTCATCCGACAAGCATTTCTTTATATTCGACACGTGGAATACTGGGTATACTCCACTTAACTCCTTAGGGGGTTCTAACCTATAGACCACAAGGCCTATTTTTTGATGACCTTAAAAGGTACAATATACCAGAGACTCAGTTTACCTTATTTCAAAAACGAATGGTGCCCCGCCATGGCGACACCATCAACTTTACCTTGTCCAGAACCGCAAATTCCAGCGGTTTTACCGCCTATCGGCATAACTTTTCTGACGATTCTAAAAAGCTTTCAATCTTCCCATTATTTTTTTCACCTTATCGGTGATATCTAGAATCAACTCAGCGCCAGTCAGTTGCCCTTCACCTACTTTGAACCAACAAAGCGGCGTCCGACATTTCAGCTCATATAATGCCTCAAAAGGCGTGGCTTTTAGACTCGTGTGGTAGCTGTTATTATAGGAGAATTCAATTAATAGGAGATGATTATCCCAGCTACCACCGAACACGATTACACATAGGGCTGCAAACAAACCAAACAAAAACGAACACGTCATTGTTTGTGTTCGTTCATTAACAAAATAACTTGTTCATGAACTATTCATGAATACTTACCGAACGAGATTTCTTGTTTTTGTTTGTTAATTAAAAAATTTAATTTCATTAACTGCTCACAAACTTAAACGAATGCAAGCAAACACACACAAATATTCATGAATATAATGAACACAAACAAAATTTCTTAAAACAAACAAATACAAAACATTATATATTGATTTTATTATTAAAATCATAAATATTATGTTATCCACTAAAGATAAATAATTATTTAACATAATTATCTCAAATATAACTTTTAAATGAATGAACGCAAACAAACGTTAACGAACACATTGTCGAATGTTCGTGAATATAAATGAAGGAACGCAGCTTCTGTTCATGTTCTTTGTTTAACTATATGAACAAATTTTTTCTTGATCGTGTTTGTTCATTTATTAAACAAACGAACACAAAAAAAATTCTCGACGAACGATTCACGTATTGTTCGCTAAACTTTCGGTTCATTTACAGCCTTAATCACACATGCTCGTAGCATGTCCTTTAGGGTTTGTATGGTTCCTTCAATCTGGCCTTCTGTTTGGGGAAGATAAGTTGTACTCATTTCCAATTTAGTCCCCAATGCTTTCTGAAATGGCACTTTGTGTCTTGACACTATTTCATCAATGTATAATTGGATTAGTCTTTCTATTTGATATGTTTCCTTAGTAGGTATGAATTGTGCAGACTTTGTTAACCTATCTACGATAACCCATATCGCGTCTTGGCCCTTTCGTGTCCTTCGTAATTTGACTACGAAGTCCATCATGATTTTTTCCTAATTTTCACATGGGAATATCCAACGGTTGTACCATTCTTGAAAGTTTCTGGTGTTCGGCCTTTCACTTGTAAGCAAGTCATACATTTTTTCACATAGGCCCCGATGTCCTTTTTCATTCCAGGCCACCAGTAACAATCTTTCATTGTAGAATTACATCTTATCAACTCAAAGATGCATTAAATACTTAGACTTGTGTGCCGCTTCTAGTACCAACCTTCTTAGATCTCCAAAGTTAGGTACCCAAATCCTACTGCCCATGCAAAGTAATACATCACAACTTGCAATCAGTTGTTTCACCTTTCCAATCATTTCTTCTTTCCCTTTCCTCTAATAAGGCTTCCGTTTGGGCTTTTCTCAACTCACCCATTAAGCTTACTCGTATGTCTATACGCATAGCAAGTATACGAATTGGCTTTGACTACTCTTTTTGGCCTAAGGCATCAATAACCGCCTTTGCCTTGCCTGGATGATACCAATGTTCAAAGTCGTAATCAGCCAATACCTCCATCCATCACCTTTGTCACATATTGAGCTCCTTTTGCTTAAATATGTGTTTTAGGCTCTAATGATCTGTATACACGACAAACTCTTTTCCATACAAGTAATGTCACCAGATCTTTAATACAAACACAACCGCATCCAATTCTAGATCGTGTGTAGCATAACTTTGTTCATGCTTCTTCAGTTTCCTTGATGCGTATACAATCACATGGTTCCTTTGCATCAACACGCATCCTAGTCCATTTATAGAAGCATCACAATAGATCATAAAATCATCATTCCCCTTAGGTAGTGTGAGAATGGATATATTACTTAGCTTCTATATAACACTTCGAATGCTTCTTCTTGCTTGGACCAAAGCTAAATTTCATACTTTTTTGGGTGAAAGTAGTAAGAGGTGTTGCGATCTTAAAAAAGTCCTGGATAAACCTTCTATAATATTCGAGCATACCCAGAAACCTATGAATCTTAGTTGGTGATTTAGGAGCTTTCCATTCCATTACTACTTCCATCTTGGTTAGGTCCACATGGAACCTTTTGTTGTTGATGACATGTACCAAGAATTGAACTTCTCTTATCTAAAATTAACTAATGCTCTAAATTATACATAGAAAACATATTAGAAAAACATAAATTATTCCTTAATATCTTGCGTAAAATAATGCAAATGAAATTAAAAGTGTTAAATTGTGTTTTCAGGTATTCAAAATGACAAGATGGACAAAAGAAACATACTTAGAAAAAATTTAAAGAAAACCAAGCTTTGAATTCCAAGCATAGGTCCATGCCTCATTAAGCACACCCCCATGTCTAGCCTGAAACACACTCCATGCTTAAATTAGCATACCCTCATGTTTTGATATCTCACAGGCCAAAAATTAGTGTCTCCCAAAAGTAGCACGGGGTCGTGCCCCTTGAGGCACGAGGGCGTGCCTCACCTCAAACACGAGGTCGTGCCCATGGAACACGAAGCTGTGCCAGACCACCTCTACACACATGAACCGACCTACTTTCGTAAGCATTGTACTAGCACGGGGCCATGCTTAAACACTCTAGAAAGCCTATAAATAAGGTTTAAGTCCATCATTTGGGTGAGATTTTGGTGGAGGGTTACCCTACTAATTTCTCTCGAAATCAAGACTTGAAAATCCTTGAGAGGCTCGGGAGGTGCATGCAACAATTGGAAGAACCTTGGGATTGTCTAAACATCATCCATTGTGGATTACTGGTTTGATTGTTCCATTTCACTGATGCTTTCATATCTATCTTTTATCTCGTTTGTTGTTATGTTTAAGCTCATTATGAGCTAAACACTTATTATCACCCTAATTGGATGAAACTTATGTAATTTGTGATGAACTAATGGTGTTATTTATGTTATCATAATGTTATGGTAATTTTGGGTAAACTTTTGATGGGTAGCCTCTACATTTGAATGGGGAGTTATAAACTTATGATTTGTAATCACGAATGTCATACAAGGTTGACAAACATATGAACTAGCTTTTATTTGTGAAACCGACATTCTTAACAAATCCATGGCTAATGAACTAGAAATGGTTATTAGAAATTATATAACTTTAACTTTCTGATCATTTGTGGGTTCCCTTTTACTAGTCTGAGAAATCTATAGTAATTGTTATGGTTTTCTAAAATTAATGACATGTTAAAAAGTAACTTGATCAACTCTCTTTCTAACATTAAATTATGTTTTTTAGAAATCATTTGTTGAAAGGTTGCACGAGTATTACCTACATTACTAGTGGCTTGGAGGATTGGCATAGTATGTTACTCGATGTTGGTGCCCTTGTCATTACGGAGCTAGCAGACTAGAAATCTGTGTTGCCTCACGTTTATAAAAAGTAACATAACTACTTAAAATTTTATTTCAATCATACCACCATATTCATCATAGTTACATAAGTGTAATCTAATTAAGATGAAGACCTTAATTCCTTGTTTTAAAAACCCAAAAGCCTCAATTTTTAATTTTTTCTTTAATTATTGTTTTAAAAACCCCTAAATATTTGGTTATATCAATGAAACTCATCATTTTCTCAAAACAAAACCTAATCTGATAGTCAATTGTTAAGGTTGTTGAGTAGGCTCAGTATGTCCACGGATTAAAAATCGGTTCTTACCAACACTATATTACCACACGACAGGTATACTAGCCTTTTGTATGTGTAGTTTAGTATATGTAAAAACTATTTAAAACTTAATCTGCACAAAAAATCCTATAAAAAATACATACACCATCTACACGGATCAAGTTTTTGGCGCAATTGCAGGGGTCACATGGCAGTTTTCAAAGACAATCTAAATTTTTGACTATTTTGTTTATATCTTGTTAATATATTTTGTTTAACTTTGTTTTATCTTGTTAGTTAGGTTAGTTAAGTTAGTTTGCATTGGTTAGTTAGTTTAGTTACATTTTCCTGAGTTATTCTAATGCTTAATTAGTATATGCTTTTTAAGTTAGTGTATGTCCAACTCGTCTAGTCCTGAACTTGTTTCGCCTCTTTCGGAACCCGAACAACTTTTCCGTCAAAGGTTACATGAAATACCATGACAAAGATCAATAATCATCAAAAAAGACGTTTTGAAAGGTACACACTTTGAAGAAGACATGGCTTACCAAGACGAGGAAATGAAGATAACACACTATGCCACGCCGTTAATCGATGGTTATGAGTCTAGCGTTGTCCAACCAGCAATAGCAGCCAAAATTTTTAAGATTAAGTCTAGTATTATCGTACTCATAGAAAACTCTCTTCAGTTCCACGGATTGCAAGACGAAGATCCTAACGCTCACATCTCTTGATTCCTTCGTATCTGTGCAACTTTCAAAATCAGTAACTGTTCAGACTATGCAATTATACATTTTCCATTCTCACTTCGAGCCCGAGCATTGACTGGCTTGATTCGCTTCCGCCTGGTTCCATCACCACTTGGGTGGAAATGGCCAAACAATTCCTTTTGAAATACTTTCCACGCGATCGCACTGCAAAACTAAGAAGCAGCATCACAAGCTTTCACCAAGATGATAATGAATCATTACATGCAACATGGGAGAGATACGAAGGTCTCCTTCGGAGATGCCCACATCACAGACTTGATCTGTGGCTGTTTTGTTAAACCTTTTATGATCCATTCAGCGGAGCACACAAAAAAGTTGTCGATGAAAGTGCGGGAGAATATTTCAGAAGTGTCATACCAACCGAAGCATACCAAGCCCTAAAGAAAGCAGCTAAGAAGTGCTTTGCTTAAAATCCCTTAAGAAACAAGCCTAGTTCTAAAGGCATTCATCAAGTAGGCCTGAAAAAACCCTAGTTGCAGCTCAATTAGAAGGCCAAACCAAATGATTTGAACATTTGCAAGCCAAACTTAAGAAAACTCCAACACGATGCAACACATGTGGAGATTCTCAAAAGACTAACGAATTCACACAAAGCATGGTTGAAGATGTTGAATACATAGGATGCCCAAGCAATTCCTACAACAACAACTCAAATTAAAGAAGTAACTCAAATTACAAAGAGTCTAGCTACAACCAACACAAATTAAAGAAATAACAACAGGCCGCCCTACTAACATAAGAAACCACCATACCAAGGTCTAAGCAGCAGTAACCAAGACTGTTAAGCATCATCAATGTAAGACTTATTACAGCAACTCACAAGCCACAGATGAATACATCCGGAAATTTGACTGAAGAAATAAGGAGAGGTCCAAAGAAACAAAGCTAGCATCAAAAGCAACAAAGAATCACTGCAAACCATTGAACACCAAGTAGGTTTGATAGCACAACAGGTTTCTGAAAGACCCCAAAGTGATTTGGCTAGCAACATTATGACAAACCCTAATACACAAGTGAATGCCATTACCACAAGAAGTGGAAAAACCATTAAGGGTGATGTACCTGCATTACAACCAATCTTGGAAGAAGTTGAAACCAAAACTACAAGTAATGTAAGTGATAAGCAAAAGCAACCTATTGCTAATGAAAAAGTAGCTAAGATATATGTACCACCACCACCCTATGTTCCACTACCTCCGTATCCTGGTCGTTTAAGACAAAAATGAACGAAGGCATAATATGAGGAGAGGTTACACATCAAACCGCCATTGGTGGAAGCCTTAGCTCAAATGCCAATTTACACTAAGCTCTTAAAGGGGTGTTATCGAACAAAAAGAAACTGGAAAAGTTATCACACGTAGTATTGAATGAGGAATGCTCTGTAGTTTATTAAAACAAACTACCTCAAAAGGTGATTGGTCTAGGAAGTTTTACCATACCTTGCCTAATAGAAATTTGTGCATTGGTAACGCCTTAGCTGACTTAGGTGCTAGCATTAACCTCATGCTTTTTGAGGTTTTCAAAAAGTTAAACTTAGGTGAACCTATACCAACCCGTATGAGCATCCAGTTAGCTGATCGTTTTATCAAATATCTAAGGGGTATCCTTGAAAACCTTTTAGTAAAAAACAACAAATTCATATTTCCCGTTGATTTTGTGATCCTTGATATGGACGAGGACAAGAATGTTCCTCTTGTCCTAGGCAACCTTTTTTAGCAACTGCTTGAGCTCTCATTGATGTTTGTATTGGCAGACTCACACTTAAAGTGGATGAGGAAGTAGTAAATTTTAACATAGGATGATCCATGAAACATCCTCAACATCATGATAACTCACTCAATTACATTTATGTATGCGATTTAATCATAAGCTATCATTTAAGGGAAACCCTCACAAATGAAGTTTTCAACACTCAATTAATAGAAGTCTGAACGACCGTGTAAGGAATACACTTAGAGGTTGATGCGACCAAAGAACAACTAAGAGCTCTTAGCATGCGAAAATGAAGTACAAGGAAGTTACTTTGGAAGATTTGATATAACTCAGTGAATTATGCTAAGTATCAAATCTTCCGAAGCCAAAAGACCATATCTTCCGAAGCCAAAGATGAAGTCTTCCGAAGCTTCAAAGACAAAGTCTTCCGAAGCTTCAAAGACATAGTCTTTCAAAGCCAAAGACTGATTTCTTCCAAAGGCAGAGAAGACATGCTTTCTCTGAATCACCTTTTGACTAAAGCTGAATCACTTTTTGCTGCCACTTCTGAAGACTCACCAATTTATATGAGTTGGTGAAAAGTCCATACTTTTGTCAAACTGAAGATTAAGGTCTTTTGTCTGTAACCTTCCAACTATGTACCTTTTATCCTTTTTGTAATAGATAAGGATGTGAGCTATGGCATGTCATAGTCACTAGTCAAATGGCAATCTGCCTTTTGACTCTACATTGATCTTGTTGTCTAAATTAGTGTATCCAGCTGGCCTTCAAAGTATGGTAGGCTGTAGGATTTAGTATAAAGTGTCTCAAGTACTTGTATCTTAATGTATGCTTTGTAACACTAGTAAGAACTTGAGAGCAATATACATCATTCTTGAAAGCCATATTTGAGTGTTCTTGTTCTTATTGTTTTATTTGTGTTCTTTGTATCATCACTAGCCGGTCCCTATTTGATCTGCTAAGTGTTTCACATCTCTCCACCTTATGAAACTATTACATTGACCACCCTTCACGGTCCTGCAATTGGTATCAGTGCTTTTCAGGCTCTTGATTGTAGGATCTCACCATCTTAGATCACTTCAGTTTTAAAAAACACTTATCATCTCAAATGGCAGCTTTTTCTAAAGCTGATATGGAAATTGGTACTATGAAAAAGTCTCCACTGATTACTCCTGATGACTTTGATACTTGGTGCCAATGTATGGAAGGGTTCATCAAGTCTCAAGACAGCAGGATATGGAGATCTATTATTGAAGGACCTCATATCCGATGCACCTCTTCAGCCACTACTGGAGGTGGCATTATACCAAAGAAAATGGCGGACTACTCTGAAGAAGACTGGAAAAGAATAGATGTAGATTAGAAGGCCATGACCGCTCTTCAAATTGTACTTCCTAACTCTATATACAGAGGCTTTAAGAAGTGCAAGACTGCTAAGCAACTCTAGGATGCACTAAAGCTGATGTATGAAGGGTCTGAGGAAGCCAAGGAAAACAAGAAGGATATCATGAAGCAGCAGTTTGAAAACTTCACCTACAAGACAGGTGAAACCATGACTCAACAATACTTTAGATATGTTGAGATTGTGGATACTCTAATGGATGTTGGAGTAAAACTTGAGAATAGAGACATAGTGAGGATGTTCATGTTCTCTTTTCCCAGACAATGGACTCCCTACTGTGTGGCCATTAAGAGAACTGAAAACCTCTCTACTCTGATTCTCACAAAATTGTATGGTATCCTGAGTGGGTACCAGATGGACATGAACCTACAAAATTCATCAAGCAGCTCTTCTAACAATCAGTAGAGTTTAGCCCTTCATGTGGTTAAAAGGGAAAGCATAGAACCACACCATCATTTTATATGTGTTGGATCATATGAGGCTGGTGCAACCAAAAAAACACTTAGAATAATCTTGTGTACAAGTTGAAGAATACTTCCGAAGATAAAACTACTCTTCCGTAGCTATGTCAAAGATCTTCCGAAGCATTATGTTTGAAGAGCTTCCAGAGGAAAACTAAGTCTTCTGAGACTAAGTAGTTTTCCTCCTGAAGTATATGAAGAACTTTCGAAGGATAGAACAAAGTCTT
The DNA here is from genome assembly GCA_025506505.1 of Flaveria sonorensis. NCBI lineage: Eukaryota > Viridiplantae > Streptophyta > Magnoliopsida > Asterales > Asteraceae > Flaveria > Flaveria sonorensis. The sequence continues at coordinate 49,987,588 of CM046440.1, read as the reverse complement.
CCAAAGACCAAGCAGTTCTCCTTCCAAAGCATTCACACTTAGAAGATCCAAGACAAAGTCTTCCAAAGGATAAAGTCATAAAGACCTATAGAAGACTCGAAAGAAGTTGTTTCTTGCGAAGTATAAATGGACTCAGAAGAAATTATTCTTCTGAAGCCATTTAGCTTCGAAAGAATCAACTATGAACCAGTGGACATAAGTATGGTCTGTCTGACAGACTCTGATACACTGCATGGTGCTTTTCCTAACCCATGTAATTGACCATACTTTAATCTAGTGTTCACCTTTTCAACTTAGTACAGATGCCATCTTTAGTTGGTGACAAAAGGTAAGTCATGGACTTATCATGACTACCTTATCTAGGATATTATTTTATCTTAGATACTTTACTTCTAGCAATGTAGTATTTGTCTAGTTGTAGATTCCAGTTGGTTTTCTAAGTATAACCAGCTGTAGATAGTAGTATATATAGTCTCTCATTGTAACTTAAGTAGCATGAGCTTAAGAGTCTTGTAATACTTAGTTGAGAAGTAATATATACAAGTATCTTGAAAACCATTCTCTTGTTCATTAACTTCATATATTATTATCAACTTTAGTTTGAGATTCTATGTTTCATCGATCTAGTGAGACTTAGTGAGTTCTGTGTTTAGAGTCAAAACTGATCCTGCAATTGGTATCATAGCTTCCAGGCTCTTGATTGTGAGATCTAACCATTCTAAATCACCCTTGCTTCTTCACACTCACTCACTTCACTTTAATGGATCTTAACCAGAAATTCTCAGAGTCCAAAATGGGAACCATGACCAAGGCTCCTATCATCACTCCTGATGATTTTGGAACTTAGTGCAAACGTATTGAAGGGTTCATTAATTTTCAAGATAGCCGCATGTGGAAATCTGTCACTCATGGTCTTTATATTCCTAAGATAGCATCCTCAGTGGGTAATGGTGCCATGATAGAGAAGGCCGTTGAAGACTACTCTGATGAAGACTTCAAGAAAATAGACATTGATTACAAAGCAATGACTGTTTTGCTTACAGCCATACCAAACTCCATAATGGTTGGCTTTCAGTAATGCGAGTCAGCCAAAGAACTCTATGATGCTTTGAAGCTGATGTACTCAGGTTCCACTGAATCCAAGGAGTCCAAGAAGGATGTACTGAAGCAAAAGTTTGAAAACTTCATATATATCGTTGGTGAGACCTTGAGCCAACAATACTTCAAGTACATGAACTTGATCACCTCTCTTCAGTCTATGGGAGTGGATCTTCAGAAGAGAGACATTGTAAGGAAATTCATGAGTGCACTTCCTCATGAATGGACTTTCTATTGTGTTTTTATCAAGAGAACTGAGAATCTTAACACTCTCACCATGACTAAACTATATGGAATCCTTGATGGATACCGTATGGAGATGAAGACTCAGAAGAGCCAACAGATGAACCGACCCTCAAATCCTGCTGTCAGCAATGCTCTACATGTTGCTGAAGGATCAAGACAACCTCAGTTGTACCTGAACTATCCCTAACAGCCATCATCTTCATCTGGGCCATAAATCACTATCCCTGAGACACCCAGGTCTCAATAGGCTCAACACACTCCTTTTTAGGATAGTTGTGTCTTTGTCTCAGGAAGTGAACACTCTGGAGATTTTCAAATGTTTGAGCTACCTAGACCTATTTCCAATTCTCCAAGAAGAAATGAAGAACAAGCTCCTACTGCTGAAAGTCCTGAAAGCATGAGTATCTCAGGAAACAAAGGAGCTTCAACAAATTGTCAACTCACTGAGCCTCATAACCCAGAGGTTGGCAATTTAAGCACTCAACACCAAGCTGATGAAGACAGTGACATGGAGGAACAAGCAACTGTTGATGCTGCTTCATAGCATACTGCCATTGATGAGTCACTCATTCATTCAATCAATCCTCATTGAATGAATGTGAGACATCAGCTGGAGAAGGTATTTGAAGTTCTGAGCAAAACTTCTCAACCTAGACCTATCTATGCAATTAGATGTAATTCCTAGGCTCAGGATTCATAACACTCATCTAGCTAAAAACATCATTGGGATGTATCAGAAGGTGTGAGAACAAGAAGTCAGACCCATAATGGGAATGTATGCTTGTACTCATGCTTTCTCTCTCAATCAAAACCAAAGAAGGTGGAAGAATCCCTCAAGGACAACAATTAGATTGAAGCTATGCAAGAGGAATTGCTTTAATTCAAGAGGCAAAAAGTATGGAACCTGTGTCCTTTGCCACCTGGCCAAGTCCCTATTGGCACCGAGTGGGTGTTCAGAAACAAAAGAGATGATTGAGGTTTGATCATCAAGAATAAGGCAAGACTTGTTGTTCAAGGATACACACAGGAAGAAGGCATAGATTACACTGATGTCTTTGCACCTGTTGCAAGACTTGAAGCTGTGTGAATCTTCCTTGCTTTTGCAGCATCCAAGAACTTCACAGTATATCAACTTGATTTCAATATGCATTTTTGTATGAGAATATAGACAGAGAAGTCTAGTGTGTCAGCCACCTAGATTTGAAGACCCCAGCATCCAACTATGTGTGCAAACAGGATAAAGCTCTTTATGGGCTGCATCAAGCACCTAGGCTGTGGTATGAGACTTTGTCTCAGTTTCTCCTCAAAAATGTCTACACCAGAGGCACCATAGACAAGACATTTGTTCATAAAGAAATCTGGGATGGACATGCTGCTTGTTCAAATCTATGTCGATGACATCATATTTGGTTCCTCAAATGACCAAGTGTACAAAGACTTTGAAAGCATAATGAGAAAGAAATTTGAGATGAGCTCCATGGTAAGATGGATTTCTTTCTTGGGAGTTCAAGTGAAGCGGATAGAAGAAGTATTCTTTATCAACCAGTCTAAGTATGTCAAGGACATCTTAGAAAGATTTAAGATGAAAGATTGTAAGACAGCCAAGACACCTATACCCAGAAATCACAATCTATGTCCTAATTCCGAGGGGGAGGATATTGATCAGCATCAGTACAGGGCAGTTATTGGATCTCTGATGTATCTCACAGTTAGTAAACCTGATATCATGTTTGCAACTTGCATCTGTGCAAGATATCAGGCTACTCCCAAGGTGTCTTACCTAATTGCCATCAAACGGATTCTTAGATACCTTAAAGGAGCTCCCAAACTGGGTTTCTAGTATCCTAAAAATAAGGATTTCAATCTCTATGGGTACTCTAATAGTGATTATGGTGGCTGCAACATTAACAAGAAATTCACATCAGAGGATGTCAATTTCTTGGTGGAAGGATAATTCCTGGCAATGCAAAGCAATCATGTGTCTCTACATCAACTACGGAAGCTAAATACATTGCTACTACGAGCTGCTATGCTCAACTGCTATGGATTCAAAATCAGATGTTAGACTATAGATTCAACTTCATGAATACTCCTATCCACATAGACAACACGAGTGCTATTTCTATTACAGAAAATCCAGTCAGCACTCCAAGACAAGCACATTGATCAGTATCATTTCATTCGAGATATTCATGAGAAACACTTGATTAAACTAGTAAAAGTCAATTCAAATGAACAATATGTTGACTTGTTCACCAAGCTTTTGATGAACAAAGATTTAAATACTTAATCCAAGCTATTGGGATGATTAATCTTGACTAGTTTATTTCTTTTGAAAACCTTATTAAAATGTGTTTTGTTTATGTTGTCTAATTACAATCTAAGCCCTGTTACTAAAGTTTTTCTTCTAAGTGGAAATATTTCCGAAAAGAAATTTGCCCTCGGAAGAGATCTTTCTATCTTCCGACGGTACATTCCTTCACTTTAGTACTCTCTTCTGAAGTTTTTTACTCTAAAGAAAATTTGATCATACATCAAATTTATTTCCGAAGATTTATTAACTTCCTCTAGAAAGAAGTCTTTTCTCTCGAAGCAACTTTCCCTTCGGAAGAAAACTTTTACTGTATAACGGAAACATTTGGGCTCCACTGTGTAAAGATTAAGATCATTTCGGAATATTTTAAATTATCTACCTTGCCGCCTTACTCATGTACACACCCAAACTGTCTTTTCACCTTATCGGTATGGTCTTTTACCCCCTATTTAAACTTCAGACTCTTTTTCTTTACCTTTTTACCACCTCTGAAACCTAACACTCCCATTATCGTCTTCACTCTCTCTCAAATTCCTTCAATCAAACAATGCTTTCTTACAATGGCTCTCAATCCTCAACATAACCAAGTCACCATCCTTGATTCCTCTAAGGATGCTGACTTTTCTCCCATCATCGATTTTCTTTCCACTCCACATACTTTACCGCCCTCACTATAAACCCACCATATACTCTAATCACATGACCGAATTTTGGGCAAATGGTCATTGTGAAACTCTGAATGATGAGGGTTATCAGGTCGAGAATCAACGGACAAGAGATCATCATTTCTGAATCTACCATCAGGAGCATCTGGAGCTTCATGACGAAGGCGCCCCTACTGAATTCCCCAAATCTGAGCTAGGAAACACATACACTCAGATGGGATATGGTGGGTGATGTACAAGTCCACTGTTTACAAGTTTAATTTTTCTTATAACTGGAAATTCTTGTTGCACATCGTTCTACACTGCCTATCCAACAAATCAGGGGGTTGGGATCAAATCCCATATGATCTGGGCTGCCTAGTCCATGGAATGGTAAAAGGCCTCCGCTTCAACTATTTAAGGTTTGTGCTGAACAATCTATGAGAAAATCTTACCAGGGATTCATTTTTCATGTATCCTCGGTTTATTCAGCATATCATCAACTGTGAGCTGGACCAGAACAGACTCAACATGTAGACACTCTAATGCTCCCACACATGAGGCCGAGCATCTTCAAGACCTTGAAGAAGGTGTCCACCAATTTCACGGGGAGATTCATAGATCTTCTCCTAGGTATGCTTGAGCCAACGCTCCTGGTGATATCCCTGCAAGCCCAGCAGGTGATGAACCCACACCAAACCTCCCCACTCAATGCCAACTACTTCTTCCCACCCAATAAAGGTTATATACACCAGACGCCCCAAGCGAACCCCAGATCAATCTAATCTAATTGATCAGGTCCCTCTGTTCACACTAAATAGGCTCGAGTGGAACTCAGGGCTCCCACTCAGCCAGAGGTCACACCATCCTCCACCATCGACCATGATATCAATGTTGAGTCTCCTCAGTCACAATTTGATGAGCCTAAAACCCAAGTCGTTATCCCTGGGTGAGTCCCAACACTCCCTTGAGCAACCAAAAAGGGACAACCACATCATTGGCACATCTGCTTTGTAGAAGAGCCATTAGGTGCTGACCAAGGTCCCAGGTCATTAGAATTAACCTCTCTATCCTTCACTGACCTTTTAATCCAACCTGATGAGGATATCATGTTCCATCAGGGCCATGATGTTGATCTACAATACCTCTCTCAAGATCAACTGAGCCCTAGGAACCTCTGATATCTAGCCAACATCAGTTAAACCAAACTGAGGTGAGTCCAACTGGTGTGGAGGTGACTCATGTAGACTAAGAGCGCACTACTAAAGTGTCTCACTGGTCTCTCAGGAAAGTTGTGACATCAATGAGACTGAGTCTACGCAACCTTGCCAATTTTATGTTTTTGAAAAGGACATCATTAGGGAAGGGTATCCAGGTGATGATGAAAGGCATGTTATCTCATCTCCCTATGATTCTTCAAAAGAAGATGAGGATAGTCTGCAACTCATTATCAAAGACCTGATTTCTAAAAGTCTCAAACCTTGAATCCAAGGTTAAGACATTAGAGGACAGGTCTGCCCCTCATCAACTTGAGATTAAATATCTCAAGGCTATACTAGTTGAGACAGAGATTGAGAAGTCTATCAGGCATGTACCTATCCAGGTTTCTTTAAGTTCTTCCTCCAGCTCATCTACTTCTCAAGATGATGCTACCAAAAAGGGGGAGAATGTACAGAAACAACATCATATGGAACCCACTTATACCATAGCAACAACTTCTCCCGATGCCTTATTGCTATCTTTTACCCCACAGCATCACCTTACAACAGTCTTCCCTCAACCAGCTACCATTACCTTTCAAGTGGACCCAAAGCTCCATAATCTCAATAGGTTTCTAACCAAATTTCTGTTGAGCTCCTCCATTGAACAACCCTCCCCTGATCTACTGTCCGCCTACTTTGGAGCTGAAGAGCTTCAAAGGTTGAATGCACCACCTACCTCTAAAGAGAAGTTTGGTCAACCTAAGGGTCTCTACTAAACCCAAGATTAACTTCGAAGGGGATGAACAGACTGATGGCCCAGCAACTGATTTGGATGGGACAGGGTGATGTCATTCCAGTTACTTCCAAAGCAGAAATCCAAGCTGGCCGAAGGAATAGTTGAACTGTCTTCATTGTCCCAGTATCTGTTCATAACAAAGGCAATCCTTGAACTAGCCTCTGAGATTAACAGTGAGGACTTCCTTACACCCCTCTCTTACATAACCACTACTTCAAACACCCTCACTCAACCTGAATCTTTTGAACCTGAGTTCCCAAAGTTGAATCTTCCTCTGATCATAAGGGGAGAGAAAGCTTACTACTGAGGAGCTACTAGAAGAGGAAAGATTGGAAGCTTAGAAAAGAGCAACTTGATACTGGAAAGTTTATTGGCTGCAAGTAGCAAAGTAACAGCAGCCCGCCCAAGCAAGCTGCAACATAAAAAGAGTGGAAATCATTGATATGCTTATCAGCCTGGGATTAGCCAACTAAGAAACTCTTCTACTCCCAACTAATGAGCTTGTGAAACTAGAAAAGGCAACCTTGTTGCACAAAGGAAAGGAAGAAGCAGCAAGGTTGGCAAAGAGGAGGAAAGAAGGAAGAATAAGGAAGAAGAAGGAAGAGCTATAGAAAGGAGAGGATGGAGAGAATAGCCTTTCTCTGCAACAGAGGCTATCTCAAGAGGATCTAGCACCTCACAAAAATGACATGATCTTGTTTCTTTATCACAAAGAGCAAGATCTAATCAACAGGGAGAGGAAGAGTCTGCCGGGGAGAAGCTGAAAAGAGAAGAGAAAGAAAGAGTAGAGGAATCCTTGTGGCTACCAAAAGGAGGAGACAGGATTGGATGAAGTCCCTATCTCCGAGCTCACAGCTTCTCCAGCAGGCAATGGGTCCCATGTCAATCAGACCCTACAGCGATGTCAGTGATATCAAGGCTGACATTCGCTTAGGAAGAAGGCAGGAGGTTGCTTAAACTCCTAGTGGTTCAGAGGATGGCACCCAAACTAATACCCAACCCACTACCCAAAACACAACCTGCACCTTCTCCCTCCCTCATCAAAACAGAACCTTTCACCCCTGAACCTTCACCATCAACCTTACCTATACCATCACCCACTGCTTCCCACCAACCACCACCACCACCTATCCTACGACCCAAACACAACCAAGAACCCACTCAAAAACCAACCTCCTCTGATCCATCAAAACCCTTGACCTTGAAAGAATTCAAGGAGATAAAGAAGAGCTCACAAATTGCTAACATTGAGTGAAATCTCTTGTGAGGAAGAGTCCATCCAGCTGACTTTCATTGATGGCTCTTCCAGTTCCCTCACAAGAGATGCATTCCTTAATCTTCCTAAAGGAACACTGGACCAGCTCTTCAATGAAGTCGAGAAGAAGTTAGAAGGATGCTGGTGACTCTGCGGACACTAGGAAGGGGACAAACTACCAACAAAAACCCCTTAGTCCTAGAAAGCAATTGTCCAGTAGAGGTTCGACGAAGATTCCTACAGCTTTGCTATGGAAAGGGAGAATGGTGAAGTTACCAGGTCTGACACTTCATCTCTGTTACATTCCAGCAGATTTGACATTGCTGTGTTAAGCAAGAAGCCATTCTCCAATCCCTCCACTCTGAGATAGCTGCTCACATCAGAAATCATTTAGCAGCCTTCATTTTGCCGAGCTCACAAAGATGGCCAAGATTGAAGAAAGTTGAAAAGGAGAGCACATGATGCAGAAGAAGGCACAACCACAAAAGGGAAGACCTTTCTACAGATGGTTGAGGCTCCATTTCAAATCCTATAGTTAGATGGGAATATGACTACCTTTCCCCATAATTAACTCTCTTCAAGGGATGCAGTAAAGAGTACACGTCATTCAAAGCAACCGACTGGATTTTTTATCTACGAATGACCTATACAAACTCCTCACCACCACATCAGGAAAAACAAAGAGACAGATAAATATCTGCTTTCCCTGGTGTTGAATACTTGAAGAGCAGGAGGAAGTGAAGTTTTGGTAGCATCAGCCTAGTGGGATGTTTGTTTTGATCAATATGAGCTGGTGCAACCAAAACAACACTTAGAACCATCTTGTGTACCAGTTGAAGAAGTCCTTCCGAAGATAAAACTACTCTTCCACAACTATGTCAAGATCTTCCAAAGCATTATGTCTGAAGAGCTTTCGGAGTAATACTAAAAGTATATGAACAACTTCCGAAGGATTAACAAGGTCTTCCGAAGACCAGCAGCATTTCTCCTTCCAAAGCATTCACACTTAGAAGATCCAAGACAAAGTATTCCGAAGGATAAAGTCATAAGACCTGTAGAAGACTCGAAGAAGTTGTTTCTTCTCCGAAGTATAATGGCCTTGGAAGAACTTATTCTTCCGAAGCCATTTAGCTTTGGAAGAATCAACTATGAACCAGTGGACATAAGTATGGTCTGTCGATAGTCTTTGATACACTGCATGGTGCTTTTCCTAACACATGTAGTTGACCCTACTTTATCCATTGTTCCCCTTTTTCAACTTAGTACAGATGCCATCTTTAGTTGGTGACAAAGGTAAGTCATGGACCTGTCATGACTACCTTATCTAGGATATTATTTTATCTTAGATACTTTACTTCTACAGATGCCATCTTTAGTTGGTGGACAAAAGGTAAGTCATGGACCTGTCATGACTACCTTATCTAGGATATTATTTTATCTTAGATACTTTACTTCTAGCAATATAGGATTTGTCTTGTTGTAGATTCCAGCTGGTTTTTCAAGTATAACCGGCTGTAGATAGTAGTATATATAGTTTTTTCATTGTAACTTAAGTAGGATGAGCTTAAGAGTCTTGTATACTGAGTTGAGAAGTAATTACAGTATCTTGAAAACCATTTCTCTTTTCATATAACTTCGTATATTATTATCAACTATAGTTTGAGATTCTGTTTTTTATCGATCAAGTGAGACTTATGATTTATGTGTTTAGAGTCAAAACCGATCCTGTAATATGCCTCCTTGAAAACTCACAAAGGGGTCCTTTCATCACCTTCCCTAAGCACCAGAGGAGAGCTACATCCAAGGAAGTCCATTCCAAGAGATAGCTCTGCACAAGCCTTTGTGTCTATTGATGAAAGTGGTTGCAACTTTCTCTTCACTCTTGAAGACCTGACTGTACGATGATATCCTCCAGATGACCTGGAGTACATGGAGATAGTCCAACAGATGGCTCTTCTCACTCATAGAGCCAAGAAGTTCTGAAAGAGGACATGAAGAAAGTTCCCCAGAATGTGGCCAGTGGAAAGTTTGGACTAGACAAAAGCAAAGTAAAGTGTTACAACTATAACCAAATGGGCCACTTTGCTAGAGAGTGCAAGGCACCAAGGACAAATGGTGGCCAAGCACAAACCAGACCAAACTACACTGATGCAGCTCCAAGAACCGAGAGGCCAAGCTAGCCCAAACAACATGTTGTTATTACTGTTGAAGAAGGATACCTCTCAAAACCAAGCACTAATGGCTGATCATGAAGAAGCTAAGGTATTTGAACATCTTTATACTCCTGAATGCATTGGAAAAGTTAACATGTATAGGTCCTATAATTTGGAAGTATACATGTCCTATAATTTGAAAGTGAGATCTGACTTTGAGTCCTTAAATATTTTAAAAGCTGATTTTAAAAGAGATGAAAATGATTATAAAATAGAAGATTTAGAGAGAACAATTTCAACTCTTAAGCATGAGCGCACAAACTATAGGACTCAAATCAAGGATCTCATTACCAAATAACTGAATGCCAAGGTAAGGTTGTGATCAGCAAAGCTAAGGTAGAGAAATGTGTTCTTGAAGAAGAAACCTTCAAGAACATAATATCTTCATCCATGCATGCAAATATTTTTTTATCAGAGCAGGCAAGGATTGGGTTCAAGTGAGATAGCTCCTCCATACAAATTGTTATCCATTAGATCTCCAAGGTGTGGAACTTGTCAAGATGAGCTGCCCTCCATAGATCCCATTTAAGAAGAGGATGAAGATGAAAAGGAGGCAGTGAAGGATGAACCTGAGATGAGTGACAAAGGTTATCCTGAGAAGGGACACTATTCTCCTAGAGAGAAGAAAGAATTCAGGATGAGCAAGTCTGCAAGGAATAACTTGATTAGAGCAGCTAAAGAAAGTCCAAGAAAACTCAAGAGATCAAGGACACTTTCAACTCCAAGCAAAAGCAAGTTTTCATCTCTGCCGGATTTGAAGTGGTGAAGACTAAGGACACAACCATGGACTCTAGTACCAGGAGTTCGAGTTCATGTCCAAGTCATCCTGATTCAAAGAAGAAGTCTGATAAAAAAAGCACCACTGCTACATAGCTTGAACCATCGAGTTCCAAGAGTAAGCCTCGTCCCAAGAAGCCTGTGCATCATCTGAGAAGATGAAGAAGGAAGTAGAGAGTGATCAAGCTCAGCCTCCCACTCAAAAGAAGATTCTTAGAAGCATGCCAACTAAATGCATCATGTGTGATAGTGCTTCTCACTTTGCCAAGGATTGCATCTACAATCCTAAAAGTACTATCCGTATGAACAAGAAGAAACTTTTAAGAAGAGAGAAGAAGAAACAACTTCAGAGGAAACTTCTCTCCTTTCAACTCCTTTCGGAAGCTCCAAGTGTAAAAAGATAAGTGAAAACTTACCTTTGAAGAAATTTTGGTCTCGGAAGAAAGGAATGCTTCCGAAGTACTGAGTCTACTGTATTGGATGCAAAAGCATCCAAAGCTCCAGTATCCAAAACTTCCGAAGTCAACAAAACTTCCAAAGTATTGAAGGCCAAGTCCAGTCTTCCAAGGATGGTGTGGAAGATGAAAGAAGGCCATGTGACTGAAAGTTTCTTCATCACAACAGCAAATGATCCTCAAACTTGCATATAGATCAATCACTATTGTATTATCTTTCTGTTCACTTTGACAAGCCCAAGACCAATGAGACTTGGGTTTCCAAATGTATCCAAACATCTTTTTTTGTGCAGGAACAGCTAAAGACTAAAGGAAATGTATGGATCACTAACAGTGGCTGTTCCAGGCACATGATAGGCATGGCTCTTTACTTCAAAACTTTGAATGAATTGATGGAAGGCCAGTTGCTTTTGAGAGAGAATCTAGTGTTACATTACTGGAAGGGGTAGGGTCATGAATGGTAAGCTCAGTATTGAAAAGGTAAACTTTGTCAAGGAGCTTGGGTACAATCTTCTTAGTGTATCCTAATTTTGTGATCAGAGACACAACATGCTCTTTACTGAGCATGAGTGCATTGTTCTCAAGCCCGAGGTAGTCATACCTCAAGAGTATATCTTGCTCAAAGCCCCCAGGAAAGGGAACATGTACAAGATGGATTTGTAGGAAACATCCACTTCAGGAGAAGTTTCTTGCTTTCTATCTAAGGCCAATAGTGATAAGCCATTACTTTGCATAAAATAACGTGCCACGTAAACTTTAAGAATATGAATAAACTAATTAAGAATGATTTAGTAACTAGTATGCCAAAGAAAGTTTACAAGTGATAATCTTGTGTTGCATGCCTGAAAGGGAACAACACAATATCTCACAAGCCAAAGGAATGAACTCCATCACTACACTCCTACACTTATTACTATGGATCTCTTTGGCCTCACAATGTAATGATCTAGGAAGGACCTCTTATTGCTTTGTCACAGATGACTTCACAAGATACACTTGGGTCTTCTTTTTAGAACTAAGAATGAGACCCTTGAGATCTTGAAAAGTTTCATTCTGAAAATTGAGAATCAATGTGATCACAAGGTCAAGATTATAAGATGTGATCAAGGAATCAAATTTAGAAACCAAATCCTTGATGCATTTTGTGATGAAAAGGGTATTACAAGACAATATAGTGCTCCCAGAACTCCTCAGCAAAACAGTGTTACTGAGAGGTGAAACAGACACTTACTAAAGCTACAAGAACCATGTTGTCTGACTCTAAACTACCCATCACCTTCTAAGCAGAGGCAGTTACACTGGCTACTATGTGCAGAATAGTGTTTTAGTGGTTAAGACTCATGGTAAGACTCCTTATAACTGTGGCACAAAAGGAGACCTTTTATTGGTTTCCTTAGATAATTTGGATGTCCTTGGACCATCTTGAGTACCAAGGATCAAATAGCCAAATTTGATGAGAAATCAGATGATGGACATTTCATTGGATACTCTTCCCAAGCTAAGGATCATAGAGTATACAATCTCAGAACTAGAGTAGTTGAGGAGTCAGCCAATATGACCTTCAATGAGCACACACCCAATATGAAAGGTTCTAGTCTTGATTGGTTGTTTGGTCTTGATTTAGTTACCAACTATTTTAACAAATCTTGTGAGAATGTTCTAGGATCATAGGTACCTTATCAACAGGAGATTCTGATCCAAGATTTAAGCTGAGAATACCAATGTACACAACTACTTCAGTTGCATTGGGAACTAGCCCTGTAGTTGGAAAATCCTATCAGCACAACCATGATAAATTCTTCAGCTGATACATCTGAAGTGCCTATACATTCCAGGACAGAGGCACAAAACTTAGATGAAGGGAATTTCCAATATAGGAGAGATGGAGGTGTGATAGTGATCAAGAATTTCTTGATGCTGATAACCACTCCATAGAGATAACATCATGATGAACACACTCTTGGATCAAGGTTCACTTGATAAGTGTTTGAGTGGGTGGATGACTCTCAGCACCAGATCTGAACTTCACCAATTTAGATCTGTCCAAACAACTTGCTGTGATTCCTCAACTGAGAATCCCTACAGTCCCATCCTACATAAACATCATTGGAGATGTTAGACTGGGGTGAGAAACAGAGGACCACCCATACAAAAATGTTGTCTTCACTCTTTGTTTCTGTCCCCTATAGAGATTTAAAGATTGAAGAGGCTTTGAAAGATGGAAGTTGGTTGAAGCAATACGGGAGGAGCTGCTTCAATTCAAGAGATAGAAGGTTTGGAATCTATGTCCCCTTCCCAAGGGAAGACTACCATAGGTACCAAATGGGTATTTAGAAATAGAAGGATGATAGAGGACTTGTCATCAAGAACAAGGCATACTAGTTGTTTAAGGATACACACAAGAAGAAGGGATTGACTAAACAGATGTTTTTGATCCTGTAGCAAGACTTGAAGCTGTTAGGATATTCCTGGCTTTTGCTGCATCCAAGGATTTCAAGGTCTACCAACTTGAAGTAATATGTTCCTTTTTATATGGGGTGATTGATGAGAGTGTATATTAAACAACCACCTGGCTTTGCAGACCTAGATCATCCTGATTATATATGCAAGCTTAACAAAGCTCTTTATGGGCTGTATCATGCCCAAGAAAGTGGTATGAACACTATCATTGTATCTTTGTTAGCATAGTTACAAGAGAGGTACTATTGATCGAACACTCTTCATCAAAAGAACAGGAAATGACTTGATGCTGGTTCAAGTTTATATTGATGACATCATCTTTGGGTCAACTAATCTGAAGCTCTGTAAAGACTTTGAAGAAGCTGATGAAGAATAGATTTGAAATGAGTGCCATGGGGGAACTCAATTTCTTTCTAGAAATTCAAGTGAAGCAGGTTGACAATGGCATCTTCATAAACCTGTCATAGTATGTGCAAGACATACTTATCAGATTTCACATGACTGAGTGCAAGGTTGCCAAGACACCTATAGCCAGAAAGCACTCTCTTGGACCAGATCTTAAGGGGGAGTGTGTTGATGAACACTTATACAGGGCTATGATTAGGACTTTTATGTACCTCACTACCAGCAGGCCAGATATCATGTTTGCTACATGTATTTGTGCAAGATATCAAGCCAACCCCAGGATGTCACACCTTGATCCTGTCAAGAGAATTCTCAGATATCTTAAAGGTGCTCCCAAATTGAGCCTTTGGTATCCAAAGAATTATGACTTCCATTTGTATGCATATATAGAGAGTGACTATGGTGGTTACAATATGACTATACAACATCTGGGGGATGTCAATTTATTGGTGGAAGGATAGTCTTATAGTGCAAGAAACAATCATATGTATCTGCATCAACTGCTGAAGCTGATTTATTACTGCTGCAAGCTGCTGTGCTTAAGTGCTTTGGATTTAGAATCAAATGCTAGACTATGGATTCAACTTCAAAGAGACCCCCATCCATATAGACAACAACAATGCTATCTCTATTACAGAGAATCCTATACAGCACTCAAAGACAAAGCACATCAATATAAGGTATCATTTAATTAGAGATAATTTTGAAAAAGGATTGATAAAACTAGTCAAAGTTAACACAAATGAACAATATGTTGATCTGTTCACAAAAGCTTTTGATTAGTAGAGATTTAAGTATCTTGTTTCAGCTATTGGGATGATTAACCTTGTGTAGATTTTTCTTAAACTAAACTCAAGATTATTTTTAATAATATGTGTGTCTTAAGTTGTCTATATCATCACCATATAAGCCCAATTTACTTTGGAAGAAACTTTTCAAACTGATATCCCTTAGAATTTTGAGAATGTTGGATATTTTTCCTTCTGAGAAATTAAACTTCAGATGAAATTCGAATATATCATCCAAAGCTTATATTTGTCACTAAGGACTTATATGTATTGAAGGACTATTTTCTTCCGAAAGCAATTAAGTCTCGGAAGACTTATTCTCTTATTGAATAAGATTTCTGATATTTGATATCTTTCGAAGCAAAATCTATCTAAGAAGTAAAAATACTGTATGTATTTTTCTTCCAAAGCAAAATTCTTAGATAACCAAGGAATATCTGGGTTTGGATGTTTTTCTCAAACCTTCTGAAGACAAATACCCTTCGGAAGATTTAGACTTCTAAGAAAACTAACTTTTTGGGCATTTTTTCAAAGGTGGGACCAACATTTGGATTTCAAAGTTTATCCGTTTGTATTAACTTTGTCTCAAATCCATATCATATATATATTTGTACAACGGTTCCCCCTCTTTCACTATCTCCTTCATCTGCAAGATTCAAACCCTAAATTCACCCATAATTTTTCCGCTTCTTATCTCTCACCAACTACCTCACCGCACTCATAATCGACCCTCCATTATATGAAGATCAACTTTTGGAGTTCTGGAGGACCTACCAATAGGTCCTCTTGGATGGTGGGAAGGCACTATCTGCCACAGTGCAGGGGAGGATAGTATTCATCACTCTAGCCACTATCAACCCCATTTTAAGGCTGGATGATGAAGAGGATGACTTGTCCTTCCCTAAGTTTGCTGTGAACCATTCATTCCGGCAGATGGTATATGAAGGAGATTACTACGTAAGAACCTTCAAGAAGGGGAAGGTCTCATCAAAATGGAAGTACATCCTCCATGTAGTTATCCACTCTTTATCTAACAAACATGGAGGTTGTGACCAAATTCCTTAAGATCTTTCCTATATAATCCATGGAATGGTACAAGGGGGTCAAGGTCAGGTACTCTCAATTTGTATATACTAATTTACTTGCAAACTTGGACTCCTTAGAATATTATATATTCCCTAGATATGTCCACTACATTCTTAACTGTTAACTGGGCTCACAGTTAAAGGGAACAGGTAGTGTTCTAAAATTGGGACTGATGAAGCCCGACATCTTCAAGACAATGAGAAAGCCAACTATTGGCTTCTCAGGGGTAGAAACAGCTCTGGTCCTAAAAATGCTAGAGCTCATTACTCAAGGTGACAACTTGGCAACACATGCTAATGTTGAACCCACACCTTCTACATCTACAACCCCCACACAACCACAAATCACCATCACCTACCAAAGAAAATCCAAACGAACCCTTGCTCAGTCTACTTAGGTTGAGTAGGCCCCCAAATTACCTACCATGCAGGAAGAAGTGGTCACTGGAGCTCCCACTTCTCCTAAGGAGCAAACCACTCCCATTATTTCTATGATCAGTGCTGAGGTTCTTCATGCTTAGCCTGATGAGCTCACTACCTCAACCTTAATGCTTCACTCAGAGTCTCAAAAGTCTAGTGATCAACCTTCAGGGGGAAGTTACCATCCCCAGCCACTTGACCTCAACCAACCAATCCTAAGCATAGACTTCTATGATGATGAAGATATTGGCTTCAGTGAGTATCATGAGTCTATCTTCTTCACACCTGCTCAAAGAGAGATGAGTTCTTCTGAATCCTCAATATCTAGCCCACATCATCCACCCACAACTAGGGTGGACCTTCCTGAACCTATTCAGGAGGCCCGTATGGAAGAAGCTCTCACTTTTGCAAGTGATTACATTATTAGGACCTCAACCATGGCAACCTAGCCCATTGACACTTCCTTTGAAGCTGTTAGTGTGCAGGTGAAAACTAGCAGCCAAGAAACTGAAGCTGGTGATGAGGAAGAAGACCTTGGTCTTATTCTCTCATCTTCCTCATCCCTCTGTGATTCTTTTGATGAAGATGAGGGGAGTATGTAACTAAAGGTGCACAAATTGACTAAACTCTACACCTATTTAGTTTCAAGGTTAGTCACCTATAATCTCAAGTGACTACCTTACAAAGAAGGGTCAATGACCAGCAACTTGAGATCACCAATCTCAAGGGCAAGTTAGCTGAGAGACCCATTCAAGGACTCAACCAGTCCACAAAAACCTGTGGATGTGATAGTCCTAACCCCTAGCTCCCTTGTGCAAGAGGATGATGCTACCAAAAAGGGGGAGAAAAACTTAATTACAATCACAAAACCTAGGAGTTCTTCTCAGAGTATGGACATGGAGGTCTCACCACCCTCACTTCAAGTTGTCCATACTCAACGACCTCCTCAGGTCCACATTGATATGGACACACTTATTCAAAGCCTGTTTGAGGAGGCTATACCAAGGGCTATGTGATGAAATCAGCTTAAACTCATGATGAACATGAATATATTCAACATGAATAAAAGGTTGATTCCCCCAAGGATCTTTTCTATATCTCTCAAACTTCAACACACTAGAATCATGGTGCGGAAACCTATGATAATAGAGTACGAAATCAGTGTGTGTGTGTGTGTGTTTGTGTGTGTGGTGTGCGTGCAAAAGCACAATCAAATAAACTGCTTGTTTGTATTGAATTCGTTCAAAAGCTTACAAAGGATTAGGGTAGAATGCTATTTATAGCCTATACACATAACTATATAAATACTGAAACTACCCTTACTGAACTACCCTGTAAACGAATATTACATAAATAATCCCAAGTCTATAAGCTATCCGCTGTAGATGATTAGCTGTCCGCTGTGGATGTTAAGCTGTCCGCTGTGGAAGTTAGATAGCATGTCCGTTGTGCCTTGGATGCTGTCTGCTGTGAACACTTGTTTGTGTTTGCTTGTATGTTGTCAACTGTGGAATGTTCATCCGCTGTGGATGAACATTCGCTGTGAATACTTGTGTGTGTTTGCTTGTATGTTGTCCGCTGTGGAATGTTCATCCGCTGTGGATGAACATCCGCTGTGAACACTTGTGTGTGTTTGCTTTGTATGTTGTCCGCTGTGGAAATGTTCATCAGCTGTGGACTTAGGCATCTGCTGTGTGTGTTGTTCATCCGCTGTGGGCACTTGGACTTGATCTTCATCCGCTGCATCTTCTTGTACATCCGCTGTGGGCAGTTATTCATCCGCTGCCGACACTTGGTCAAAATTTCTTTTATCTACAATTCTGAAAAAGAAATTTAAACAAATTGTTAGACCCTGAAAGGATCATACTTGCCAATTCAAAAGGTGGTTGTAGGTTGCTCTAGTTGGAAATCAACAAGACAGAAGACAAAGACAAAGACAAAAACAAAACACAGAAGAAAAGACAAGAAAAAAAAGATAAGTGTTGAAGTCTCCGCATTAGTTAATGCGGATGACCATTGAACAAATGCTGACAAGTATTTGTTCATCCGTATTAACTAATGCGGATGAAGAAAGAAGAAATGCTGACAAGTGTTTGTTCATCCGCATTGACTAATGCGGATTAACAAAAGAAATGCTGCCAAGACTTGTTCATCCGCAATAACAAATGTGGATGAACTAAGTTAATGTTGAAGACAATCAACAACAAATGCTGATGAAGACTTGTTCATCCGCATTAGTCAATGCGGATGAACACTTACAAATGCTTATGTTATTTTTGTACTTAGACTAGATTCTGATGTATAATAATCAGGGTAGTTTAGTCATTTTGTACAGGCAATGGGTATGCCTATAAATAGAATAGTATACCCTAACTTTGTAAGCTTCTTCCATCAGTCATAATATTATCCATTTTCAGCAGTAACCTTGTTGTCTTTGTGAACTGCTCATCAAAGCATTTACTTTAGTAGTTAATGTTCTATAATATAGTAATTCCGCAACTATATTACTAATTCAATCATCATATTCGATCTTAAGTTGAGTCATATCAACTGAGATTCTTATTCTTGGACCCAATCAATTAGTATCAGAGCCTCAGCTCTTGAATTCATCTCAAAATCAGTGCATATTTTGAATGAACATCGATTGATCTGGTGATTGAGTTGTTTATTAGCAGATCTTGAATGCTGATAAATAACATACTGAAAAAAAAAACAACAAGAAACTTCATCTTAACAGATCTGTGTTAGTCGAGTTCTCACAAACTAACAGTGAAACCAGTGAACTCATCTAGATCGACACTTGCTAAGAACTATTGAACAAAGAAGACAAGGACTATACACTGCTCGAACCTCATAAAGACATAAAATCAACTAAAAAGTACTCAAAACCATGTAACAAAAATCAGTAAATTAACAATGGATTCAATAATCTCTCTGAACTTGGGCATGCTTCTAAACCTCCAATGCATAAACACATATCTGAGTTTAAGCAGTGGAAAATCAGGTTTAGAAATTACATCATAGGTGTAGATCCGGACTATTGGATCTTAATTTGCAAAGGGCCTTACATTCCACTGTCACTAAATGCTGATCAAGCTGCACAATACAGAACCTCAAGAATTCCCATTGAGGATCCAAGCTTAAATCTTGAAGATGAAGAGTACAAGAAAATCAAGATTGATCTTAAAGCATACTCCATTCTAACATAAGCTTTGAAAATGGATGTACTCAAAAGGCTGGAAAAATATGGAACAGCCAAAGGGGTTTGGGATGCTCTGCAAATTATGTATGAAGGGAGCAGTGAGGTTACTGAAATTAACAAAGATAAACTGATTAATCAATATGAGACATTTCACCATACAAAAGGAGAATCTATTTCAAGGCAATTACATAGATTTGTCCAATTAGTAAATGATCTTGAGATTATGGGAGTCACCTACAAGGAAAAGGAGATGAACAAGAAGATGCTGCATAGCTTACCAGAAAATTGGAAGCAAAATGTCACCATGTTGAAGAACACTCTTGACTTGGAGAGTACAAGCCTAGACATAATGATTGGAAAAATTGAAGCACTAGAGCTGGATGAACGAGCAGAAATCTTAGTGGACCCTAAGTCATAGAAGCATACAAGTTTCCTTCTGAAACACACTCTGTTGAGAATGCTTTTGTGACTGAAGAAGAAGATTCTATCATCAAGAGAACAATCAAAGTCAACTGGTCTTTTTGCTGCCCTCAACAACACAAAACATCAAACTCTGCTCAATCAACTGCAACACCCATAAGTTTGCCAAGTGACCAAAGATCTGAAGAGAAAAAGGCAACTTATAATGCCTTTGTTGCAAGTTTTGAAGCTTACCATGGGGGGAGACTCATGTCAGCATACTTAATTCAGGAGGATTTGGAAGAAATGGATCCTGATGATGTTGAAGAGATGGATTTGCAATGGCAGATGGCCATGATTGCTATGAGAGTAAAGAAATTCTTTAGAAAAGGGAAGAAACTGAGTCTTAATGAAAACACTAAACTTGGATATGACAAATCCAAGGTTAAGTGCTTTCTATGGAATGACTGGTCACTTCTCCAGGGAATGCAATGCTCCCAGAAGAAGCAACACAACTATCAAAGACCTGCTCATGGTAAGAATTCATCTCAATCCACTTCAAGCTTTCAGTCAGGCAATCATCATCAAAACTAGTTTTAGTCAGGCAATCATCATCAAAACCAGTTTCAGTCAAGTAATCATCATCAAAATCAGAACCAGCATCAAATTCAGCAACAGTCAATTCATCAAAGACAACCTCAATTAGCTCAACAAGCTCAGGGGAATAGGCAAACAACTTCTAATGCTCTTGTCATCAGACAAGATGGAGTATGTGATTGGAGCCTATACGCAGAGGAAGTTCAACCTTAATTTCAGAATCATGCACTGATGGCACACATTAATGATGGTCCAATTCCATGCCATCAGAGGTAAAATTAATTTATGTTCTGATAAATGTGTTCTAGAAGTACAGGGTTACAGAGAACACAATCACAAATTGGCTAATAAAATAAAAGAAGAAAAGGTGAAATTTGAGATGCTAAAACAAGAAATGAGAATTTTGAAGTCAAAATCAAATCACTTTTATCTGACATAGAAACACTCTATGGTGAAAAGTTTACCCTTGCAGCTGAGAATGAGAGGTTAACTGAACTTTAACCAAATCAAAGGCTGAGCAATCGGCTACTGAAGTGAAACTTGAAAAGTTCCAACTCTCATCTGTCAAGCTGCAAGAGTTGCTTGATTCTCAAAAGGAGGCCAAGGATATGACTGGGATAGGTTACAAAACTTGTCCTCCTCCTTAAAATGACAACTACACAGTTATGCCCGAGTCACTCACCCAATCTGATTCAACTGAATCTAAAGTTACTAAAACCAAAACAATTGTTTCACAAATAACGAATCCTCAAAATAAACCAAATGTTTACATTGAAACAAATGAGGATAAAATCAAATTGGGTCATCCTATCAAAATTAAAGAGTGCTTTGACAAACCTGTAGTTGTCCAAAAACCAAAGAGCCTAGTCAAAGCCCTTGTGCCTTTCGTAAAATTTGTTCCTGAAAAACTCAAGATGAATAACACTGCTGAATGTTCTATAAAACCACTGCTGAAGCAGATCTGATAGTGAGATCAAATCTCCTAAAACTTCTAGCAAATCAGAAAAGGTTTCATTAAACTTCAAAAAGAAAGCTACAGTTCCCTCAGTGTCCAAAGGGAAATCCACTATGATTCAAAAACCAAATGTAAAACCTGCTTCATCATCACCATCTAAAAATAAACAAGGGATAGGTTTTGATATTTGCAATAAACAACATGTGGAACAATTTGAAAGAGAGTTGAAAAAGGGCAAAAAGAAGCAAAATCAGTCAGCAAAACCTAAGCAAAGCAAAATTGTGAAACAATCTGCTGCCACCCAGAAAACTAATTTGGCTTCTTCATCAAAGTCAAAGAACAAACAAATGTATTGTGACATTTGTGCCATGTCTAATCACAATATAGAGGAGTGCTACTTTAACCAGTATTGCTCTATCTGTGACATGAACAATCATTCAACCAAAAACTGTTATTTTAACAAATATTGATATGTATGTGATATGACTAATCATAACACATCTGATCGTTACTTCAACCAAAAAGGCTTGAGAATTCCTCAAAACAAGCCTATTTCACCAATTTCATCTGACAAGGTCAAAATCAGAATTCCAAAAGACCTTAAACACTCATGGGTTTCAAACAATGATAAGGATTTCTATGATAAATGGCAGCCAAAGAGTACCAAAAAGAACCTTAATGATCATATGAAACAATCACCGAGTTCTCATTCAAGATATTAAACTAAGTGATTACTGAAAAACACAAACGTACTCAATGTCTACATAGAAATCGAGATCAAAGAATTGCATACTCTTCTGACAGTTCAGTTGAAATTGATGAAATCAAACCAAAAAGAAATCCACAAAAATTGGTCAAAGAATCCTCCTCTAAAACAGAAATTAGAGGAAAATATCAAGAGGTCACAGTGATGGATAAAAACGGACAACGAAGACCATCATGGCTTGGGTTCCTCAATCTAACTAGTTCGTTTATGCTTGTAGGGTCATTTATACAGGTCCAATAGCTTATGGTATGTGGACAGTGGATGCTCCTGACACATGACTGGAGACAGTTCCCTCCTTCATGACTTCAAGCATATTCAAGGAACTACTGTGGTATTTGGTGGAGATTCACAAGGTGGTAGAATTACAGGGGAAGGATCTGTGATGAATGGATTGTTGAGTTTTGATAAAGTGAATTACTGCGAACAACTGAACTTCAATCTGCTCAGCGTGTCTCAGATCTGTGACAAGAAATATTCTACTCACTTCACAGACATTCATTGCTACATTCTGAAACCAGGATTTCAAATTCCTGAAGAATGGGTTGTCTTGAAGACACCGAGAAAGAATAATACTTATGTCTTAAACCTTAATTTTGCTTATCCGTCAGAAGAGACATGTCTTTTGTCTAAAGCATCTTTTGATGAGTTTTGGCATAGAAGCTTAGGACACACGAATTTCAAAAACATGAACAAATTGGTCAAAGGAAATCATGTACTTGGTTTACCTAAAAAAGAATTTCATTTCATTGACCACTGTTCAGCATGTCTTAAAGGAAAACAACATAAGTCCTCCCATAAGCCAAAGCTAGTGAACACAAACAATTCTCCATTGGAGTTGCTTCATATGGATCTCTTTGGTCTAACTCATGTCATGAGTAATGGAAAGAAGCATTATTGTTTGGTGATCATAGACGACTTTACACAATTTACATGGGTCTTCTTTTTACTTCATAAAAACGAGGCGTTCCAAATCATAAAAGATTTTATCATAAAAATAGAAAATCAACTTGATCTAAAGGTAAAATCAATCAGAAGTGACAATGGGACAGAATTCAAGAATGAAGATCTAAGTTCATTTTGCACACAAAAAGGCATTGTTCATCAATTCAGTGCAGTTAGGACTCCTTAACAAAATGAAGTAGCTGAAAGAAGAAATAGAACACTGATTGAAGCTGCACGAACAATGCTAGCCGATGCAAAATTGCCAATTACCTTTTGGGCAGAAGCTGTAAACACATCGTGCTTTGTGCAAAATAGAACTTTGATCATTAAAGAAAGCAATAAAACACCATATGAACTTCTTTTTCACAGAAAACCATTTATTGGATTTTTGAAGTCATTTAGTTGTCCGGTCTCAATATTGAACACCCGAGACCATTTAGGAAAGTTTGCTCCTAATTCTGACGAGGGATTCTTTGTGGGGTATTCCTCCATCTTAAAGGCTTTTAGAGTGTTTAATCCTAGATTAAATATTATTGATGAAACAACCAATATTCAATTCAATGAGCATTCTTTTCCCAAATCAACAAATGGTCCTGATTGGTTGTTTGATATTGAATCATTTACTAGATCTTTTGATCAGTTTCACTTGTCTTATGCAGGATCATCTGGAACAGTGGAAAGAAGAAATGACTTTCCTATGATTCCTCCTTCTACTGATCCATTTAATGAAGAAGTCCCACTACAAGCAGATCCGGTCAGACACATCACACAACATCAGAGTGTTTCAACTGAGGCTAGTCCAAGCTCAATTCCCACTTCTTCAGCTGAACCTTCAACTAAAGTGAGAAACCCAGAATCAGCTTTTGTACTAGTTGAAACCAAAGGAAATGCAAATGATGAAAGTATCCAAAGTGCTGCTGAAGCTGAAGTTGTTGAAGCATTTGATTACTTTCATCATTCTCCTACATCTCAACCTGAACATGCCTCTCAGCAAGATGATCTCAATGTCTCCAATCTTGATGTGACCATTGCTGGTGATTTGATTCCAATTACCAGAACACACAAAAACCATCCAGTGTCTAACATCATTGGTGATTTTAATGAGCGGGTGACTAGAAGCAAGTCAACTATCTTAAACATCTGTTTGTTTTCTTGCTTTCTGTGTCAAACTATACCCAAGAATATTAAAGAGGCACTTCAAGACAATAGCTGGATTGAGGCAATACAGGAAGAATTGCTACAATTCAAGAAACAAGAGGTATGGCAACTAGTGGATCTTCCCAAAGGACAATACCCTATCCGCACTAGATGGCTGTACAGAAACAAGACTGATGACAGGGGGATTGTCATCAGAAACAAGGCAAGATTGGTTGCATAGGGCTACACTTAAGAAGAAGGAATCGACTATGACGAAGTGTTTGCTCCTGTTGGAGATTGGAAGCCATACGACTCTTTTTTGCTTACTCTACATCCATGAAATTCACTATGTATCAAATGGATGTAAAGTGTGCATTTTTGTATGGAAAAATCTCAGAAGAAGTCTATGTGAGTCAACCACCAGGTTTTAAGTATCCTGATTTCCCTCACAGGGTATACAAGCTTGACAAAGCTCTGTATGGTTTACATCAAGCCCCTCGGAAGTGGTATGAGACTCTATCATCTTTTCTCCTTGATCATGGATATGAAAGAGGAAAGATTGATCAGACTTTATTCAGAAAGAAGAAGGGACATGAACTGTTGCTTGTCCAGATCTATGTGGATGATATCATTTTTGGCTCAATAAACAAACAACTCTGTAAAGACTTTGAAAACCTGACGCACTCTAAGTTTCAAATGAGTGCTATGGGAGAGTCACCTTCTTCCTGGGTTTACAAGTTCTACAGACAACAAATGGAATTTTCATAAATCAATCAAAATATGTGGAATCTATGTTGAAGAAATTTCATTTAGCAGACTGTCAGTCTATCAGAACTCCTATGGATACTAAAGTGAAGATTGGTCCAGACTCCAATGGCAAATCAGTGGATCAGACTTTATATCGATCAATGACAGGTTCACTTATGTATCTTACAGCTAGTAGACATGACATTATGTTTGGTGTTTGTGTTTGTGCCAGATATCAGGTTGATCCCAAAGAATCCCATGTGAATGCTGTGAAGAGGATATTCAGATATCTCAAGGCAAGCATGCGCTTGGATTATGGTATCCAAAGGAAGGAGACTTCAATCTCTATGCATACACAGATAGTGACTATGGGGGATGCAACTTCAATAGGAAGTCCACTTCTGGAGGTTGTCAATTTCTTGGTCCCAGACTGGTCTCCTGGCAGTGTAAGAAGCAGACAAATGTATATGTTTCAATAGTAGAAGCTGAATACATAGCAGCATCAGCATGTTGTTCTCAAGTTCTCTAGATTCAAAACCAGATGCTTGATTATGGTTTTAACTTCTTGCACACACCAATTCATATTGAAAACACAGCAGCCATGTTTATTACAAATAATCCAGTTCAGCACTCAAAAACTAAACATCTTGAAATTAGATATCACTTTTTGAGAGACTGTGCTGAAAAGGGGGTAATCAAGTTGATTCAGGTTCACACGGACACTCAATTAGCTAATTTGTTCACTAAGGCATTTGACCCTAGTCAGATTGAATTCTTAGTCCAATCAATCGGCATGATTAAACTTGAGTAAAATCAAAATTTCCAAAAAAAAAAATTCAAAAATCATTAAAATACAAGAAGTCAATTTTGTTATAGTACATGCAATGTACCCTGGGAAATGATATAATTACAGTCGTTATATCATTCACTGTGCTTATTTCAAAATCTTGAAAGGCTGACATGACTTACCTGATATGCGGGTAGGCTCATCTTGGAAAAGAAGATAAATGCTGTGATAAACTAAAGATCACATTCAACTGTGAGGCCATCATCTCATGGTGTGTAAGTATTTTACTTATCCGAATGTGTGTATGTGTAGTAATCTAAACACACCAGGTCATGATACCTTATGAATCTCATTCACCCATATCAGTTTCTCCTCTGTTTTGAGAAGCAAAGATCTGGAGAAACAAGCACATAGTACTGATGTCAAGATCCGAAAAGATTCCCGATGTGGAACACATCCAATCTGGATGAATTACATTCATTGAGAATAAACAAAAAGAATCCCAAAGTGGATCACCTTCCAAAGTGAAGAGCAAAAAGAATCCCAATGTGGATCAAATAAATATAAGGATCAAAATAAAAGAATCCTAATACGGATCCTCCTTACCCTAAAATAAATGAGACTTCATTTCATGAGGGTAGTTGATCTTGCTATGCTTCTGAGTGTGAGGTACATGTTGAATGTTTAATCCACTCAAAACATGATAATGATCACATGCATTAAAATATTTACCAAGCACGAGTTTAACAGGACAAACATACCTACAATCAATAGGGTCATGACTACTTGCACTTGTGAAAGTTAAGATTGATATGATCCCAAATAAGGTACACTTCCTTGTCATGTACAATTATGAAAAAAAAATTTGGAAATATTTTCCTTTCAATTTTAAAATTCATTAAAGTTTCTATCCAATCTGGATATAAACTTTAAGGGGAGTTATTAAAAATTTAAAAGAAAATATTCACAAAAACATAAAATTTGCAATATAAAAGGTTTGACTGTGTTGGTGTGGAAGCTATACCGTAAGTATCTCAGTGTATGCAGATATTTAGAAGCACAAAGTCCAAGATCAGTCAAAACTAGGAAACTTGTATCACACAGGGTATACATGTTAATCCAAGCAAGAATTGACAATACAAACAACAGCTAAAACTTCATAAAAAGAAAACAACAGACTAATCTTCATAAAAATCAAGAACATCAGTGTGCAAAAATAGTCAGAATCATCCTTTGCAGAAAACATTAATTTTTGACAAGTTCAAAATTAATGCGGTTAAGAGTATTGGTTAATGTGGGTGAAGGTAACCCAGACATATAACCAATGCGGGTAACTGTTTTTTGTTCAAGTGTAACTAATGCGGACAACTTTTTGTTCTTCCGTATTTGCTACAGTAAATGAGGATAGTCTAACTTGTTCTTCCACATTTGCTACAGTAATGCAGTTAAGTTGAAGTTGTTCATCCGTATTAGTTATAGTAAATGCTTTGAGGTTATTTTCTTGTTCCGCACTTGCTACAGTTAAAGCGGACAAGTTAACTTGTTCTTCAGCATTTGTTTCAGTAAATGCGCTGATGACAAAATGTTCATGCACATTTGCTACAGTAAATGCGCCCAAAGAAATTCTTCATGCGTATTTGCTACAGTAATGAAATTTCTCTACGCATTTGTTCACACTTGTAAATTTTGGGTAAGTTTTCAAATGTACTATTTAAACACATTTAATGTGAGTCATTTATTACTTTTCAAATTTGAGTGAATTTTCATAGTGCGACGAGCGTTCATCTACTATTCTTCACCATCATTCAAACATTCACTAATCAAGGGTTTATTGTGATTCAATCAACTTCATATCAGTTCATTCTGATTCATCATTGTATTGTTACCAAACAAAAAGGTGATTCTCAATGGATTCAAAAAACCTCAACTATCGAACCAGCATGAACATAGAACCCTAGGTTTGAGATAATTCCTAAATACAACCAAGAACAATGGAGTTAAATGACATTCTCAAGTTCATGAAACATATGTTTATGTGAATAACAAAGAACAACTGATTTTCAAACCCTAATTTGAACCACGATGAACAGGGGAACCAAAACTTGGGACTGTGTATATCAAATCCAATGTTCTAGTTGAAAAGAATGTTTGAAACAGCAAAATGATAAAAAAATTAAGCATAAAACTTAACTTCAATGAGTCTCCATCACCTAAGTCAAGATTAGGTCAAAAATCTAATAAACAGTAATATTTGAAATTTCAATTTTGACCTGAAAAAGTCAAAATATGAAAAGTCAAACTTGATCAAGTGCACATGATATAATGAATGTTAAAACATTACTAACTCATTTGTATCTATTGTAGAATCCATGGTTAATCTGACATGGAGTAAGCTCCATAATGTCAGTGGATTTCTTGATCATACTGTGCCTGAAGTTGAAGGATTAAGAGATATGATCAGATTTATCTCTACTACCAGAGTGGCACATGCTATTACAGTTAGACCCATCATTTATGAGAACTACATTAGATCTTTCTTGGGAACAGCTGAAGTAGCAAAGATTGATGGAGAGAAGACTATTTTAGGAAGAATCACTAATGATCACACTCTAGTAATCACTGAACAAATTGTGAGACAGTGTCTAGAATTTGAAGATGATGAGAACTCTCCACTAGAGCTTGAAGAATATGAGATTATGACTTTATTTGCTAACATTGGGTATGAAGGTGGTTTTGAAGGGAAGCAGATTGTCAAAGGGTTGGTTGATCTCCAATGGAGGTTTCTCATTCACTTATACCAACATTGCCTATCCAAGAGAAAGACAGGTTGGAATGACATCCCTATCACCATATCATCAGCCATCTGTGCCTTGTGCATAAATAGACCTTTCAACATGTCTTCCTATGTTTTCAATGGTCTGATATCAAACAGTCAAGAAGGGAGAAGGCACATGTATCTGATTTACCCACGATTTATCCAATGCTTCATCAATGAAGCATTTCCCAATCTTGTACCAGAAGGCCCTATTTTGGTTATCCCTCATTATAATGCCAAGTCATTCAATTACATCAAAAAGAGGGATCCAAGGAATTTCTATAGTGGAACCTTCTTTCCATTACTTCCTTGGATGTTGCAACAGATTAATAATGAAGAAATGCAAGAAGCTGCTGCAGATGAAGCTATTCCTATTATAGAGGAACAAGTTGTTGAGGAACAAGCTATGGAAGAACTAGCTGATGTATAAGAAGTTGTTGAAGAGCATCCAGCTGCTATTGATCAACACACTATCGATGAGCATGCTGAGGCTGCTGAAGACATACCAAGGACAGTGTCACCATAAGGTGATGTAGGTGGTGATCTTCACACTGTGCCTATGGTTCATGAACAAGTATTTCCCTCACCCTTTGGTGCTTCACCTATTATTTCACCTCCACATTCACCATTCCAAATCACTAAATCACTTCAATAATCTCCAATCCAAATCCATCAATTATCACCCTCTGTCCCATCTCCATA
This sequence comes from Flaveria sonorensis, assembly GCA_025506505.1. Classification (NCBI taxonomy): domain Eukaryota; kingdom Viridiplantae; phylum Streptophyta; class Magnoliopsida; order Asterales; family Asteraceae; genus Flaveria; species Flaveria sonorensis. Next base: position 49,958,381 of record CM046440.1, on the reverse strand, counting down.
AGCTGCTGCTGATTTTGGTGAAGCTGGTGAATCTGCCAGCTCATCAGACTCTTCTGAATCATCATCTGATGATCATCCTCCTGCACAACCTCCTGTGAGACTAACACTCTCAGAGGAAGGACCATCAGAGAGCTTTGCTAAATCAGGAATAAACGGACCAGATGAGAAAGACAAAATGATCACTGATCTATTGCAGAAAGTTGCAAGGATGGAGAAAACTCTTGAGAGAAGGGCCGGGATAATAAATGACAAAATTCTTGTGCTAGATGAAAAAGAAAAAGAGCTCAAAGAATTAAGAATCAAATATGAGGCTGAAAAGAAAGAAAAGGATGAAGAGATTGAAAGACTCAAAGCTGCCTTAGATATGTCAAGAGAAGAAATCAGTGGCTATCCAGACCATTGCTATGGAAGAACAAGTAAACCTCATTGAGATGCAATAAGACATCGTAGTTGATCTCAATAAACAGATTGAAGCTTTAAACAAAAGAGTTTCTGAATTAGAGATGCTTGTAAAGCTAAAAGATGAAGTGGCAAGAGAAGTGCATGATCAAGATGATGTGGAAACAAAAAAGGTCGAAACCTCACAACAAGCAGAACATAGTGAGGTTGGGGGTGAAGAAAGTTTGGCAATGATTGTGCATTCTGGTCCCTCTACTGAAGAAGATTCAATCATGAAAGATCTTATAGAAGATCTGGATATGCACTCCTCTAGTGAGTTCATCATTGATGAAGAATTTTAGGACTACATCAAAAATATCAGAACTCCTGTAGAGCCAATTGTTGTAATCCCTACGAATCCAGTTCCTATACAAGAAAAATTAAAGTTGCAGCTTGTTCCAGTAGTCACCTTGACTGTTGAACAACAAGAATTGATCAAAAGCATATATGAAGAAATGAAAGATAGGGAAATGGCTGCAAAACAGATTGAAGAAGCTGTAAAATAGAAAGAAGCTGATGAGAAATAGAATCAAGAAGCTGAAAAGCTTGAGATTGAAAGAAATAAACAAGAAGTGGAAGCATCTGTCCTATCAACCTCTGGCCCTAGACTACATACATATTCAAGAAAAAGAAAGTACTTAACAAAGAAAGCCAAAGGCAAACTGCTAATGGTAGAAGAAGAACAGCCTGTTAAGAAACAAAAAGATGATCCAAGAAGCCTAGCAGCTATAGCTGAATTTTTAGAAGAATATGAGAAGGCAGAGAAAGAGCTAAAAGATATACTTGAGGTGATTGTATTAGAAGATAGAGAGATTGAAGGAGGATATGATGAAACATCAGTTGATGACCCTTTGACCAGGGACAGTCTTGCAAAGGTTGAAACATCAGTTGAAGAAATGGTTGAAAAAGCACAATCAGATGATCTCATGATTAAGGCCATGTATCTGATCAATCATGGATATGAGGCAGATGAAGTGTTTAGCATGACTTATGAGGGCATGGTTGAAGAGGTGAGAAAAATGGAAAAGCTGCTTGATCCCATCTTTGTCACTGATTATGAGAAGAAGATTGAAACTGCCCAAATCATTACAAGTGCTGCCAAACCTGTAAAGCATCAAAGAACCCAATCTGCATATCCTGATCCCTACAGTATGACTGACAGGGAAATGAAGGATTATTTATCCAAGAAAGGGTTCACAAAAAGAAAGCTGGGTAATATGAAGACCAACTCTCTAAGGGTTGCAATGCTGATGATGATTAAAGAAAAGAAGGAGAGACATCAGTCCATAGAAGAAGAAGTAACTGGAAGAAAACCAAGAACAGGAGCTTCAGCACAAGATGTTCAACTTACTACCAAGGATCAAGATGTCTTGGCACCCATGTTTCACAAGAATCCAGAATGTTTCATTGAACCCTCCCAACTTAAGCTACAGGAAGGGTTAACCACCTCTGAGATGATTAAGGGTGTGTCTACTCCAAAAGGCAAAATTGATGTTAAAATCATTGCCTAGAAGTATGACAGCAGTTGGAACATGTTTATGGTAAAGAGGTTCTCTGGGCTTGTTCAATTTTTCACAGAGTACTCTACTCTGGTGAACTCAATGGAGATTCATGACCTAAAGGAATTGGCAGAGCTTGAATTGATCAATCATGATGCCATGTATAGAGGATATGAATTTGAAGACATTCTAAAAATGTTTAAGAAGACAAACAACTTCAAATCTCTGAAAGCTATTTGTTTGACAAAGGATAGATCTTTCAGAAATCCTCTGGAACAAAAGAAAAAGAAAGAAGCAGAAGAGTTGGTATTTCTTGAATTGAATGTAAAGCCAACTGAGTCATTAAAAAGGAAGATGGTTACTTGAACTCACAAGACTAAGCCAATCTCCAATGTGTACTATGATGAGAAAACATTTGAGTTTGTAATTGAAAGGAAATGGGGTGGAAAAGAAGCACCTGAAATCAAACTGTTCAGTGGATATGAAGTAAAGCTGTTGGATGAATCTTATATTCACTACATTTTCACAAGACACTTCAGAGCTCTCAGCAACAAACTAGGTGAAGATGACTTGGAGTTCTTTCTGAAATGTATCAAGATTTTGAAGATGGCATATGATAGAATAAACAAGAAAATGGAACAAAGAAAGAAAAAGAAGGTGCCTCTCCAAATGGGCAACATTGTAAAGCTGGAAGTTGATGCAGATGGATCACTGCTGATTCACAGAGATGGTCTATCCATAATTTTTGTGTGGGAACCCATCTCTTTGAAACAAATGCCCATTGCTGCCATACACACAATGAGTCAGATGAAGATACATGTCCTAAGCAGAGAAAAAATAAATGATGCCAAGGATTTCTCAAATATGATCAAGGCAATGTTGTATCCTTCTTTGGTAGATCTGTGCTTCATGCTGAAACTACATCAACACTCTCCCCAACAACAGTCCAACCAAAGGAAGCACAACAAGAAACACTAGAATCATCACAACCTCCTCCAATGTCACACTCTTGAAGAACTTAGGCAGTATAATCCTTAGGGGGAGTATTGTTAGACCCTGAAAGGATGATACTTGCCAATTCAAAGGGTGGTTGTAGGTTGCTCTGGTTGGAAATCAACAAGACAGAAGACAAAGACAAAGACAAAAACAGAAGACAGATGAAAAAAAAGAAAAAAAAGATAAGTGTTGAAGTCTCTGCATTAGTTAATACGGATGACCATTGAACAAATGCTGACAAGTATTTGTTCATCTGCATTAACTAATGCGGATGAAGAAAGAAGAAATGCTGACAAGTGTTTGTTCATCCGCATTGACTAATGCGGATGAACAAAAGAAATGCTGCCAAGACTTGTTCATCCGCAACAACAAATGCGGATGAACTAAGTTAATGCTGAAGACAATCAACAACAAATGCTGATGAAGATTTGTTCATCTGCATTAGTCAATGCAGATGAACACTTACAAATGCTTATGTTATTTTTGTACTTAGACTAGATTCTGATGTATAATAATCAGGGTAGTTTAATCATTTTGTACAGGCAATGGGTATGCCTATAAATAGAATAGTATACCCTAACTTTGTAAGCTTCTTCCATCAGTCATAATATTATACATTTTTAATAGTAACCTTGTCGTCTTTGGGAACTGTTCATCAAAGCATTTACTTCAGTAGTTAATGTTCTGTAATATAGTAATTCTGCAACTATATTACTGACTCAATCATCATATTCGATCCTAAGTTGAGTCATATCAATTGAGATTCTTATTCTCGAACCCAGTCACAAATATTAGTGTTTGTTATGAATGATAATGATGCCAATGTGTTAGTAAATGATTGTTTGAATGTTAGAACACATTATGTTTGTTATATGTTTGATTGTGGCAAGCATCATCCTTTAAAGCAATAATCCATTAATGCACTTGTTGAGTCCAACAATACTCCCCCTAAGGATGATGTTGCCATCATTTAATGATTGCTTGTTAATGTTTTGTTTGTTAGAAAAATGTACATGAGTTGTTGTTTATTAATGATTTGTTTGTTAGGAAAATGTGTGTGTATGTCTGTGATATGAAAGATTGTACTGATTATGTGTTATCTCTTAAATTGTTTGATTGCATGATTGTATGTTATTGAAATGGTTTGTTTATTCATAGCGGATGAACATTTGTTCATGCGCTATGGATCCTTGGAACATTTGATGGTTTGTTCACAGTGGATGAACATTTGTTCATGCGTTGTGGACATGAAATGTTTTGATGATTGTTCATGGCGGATGAACATTTGTTCATGTGCTGTGGACACTTGGATGTGATGTGTGAATGTTTACAGTATATGATTACCTATGTGCATACGCTGTATACACTTGCACTGTTTCTACAATGGATGACTTATGTTAGTCATGCGTTGTGGAATGGCACTATATTCACAGCGGATGCCTTACCAACATCATGCGTTGTGAACACTTGTATGTTCACAAGTGCATAGCAGATGTTTGTTTGTTTGTCCACGATATACACTTGGTGTATTTTGCATGTTATGATGGTTACAGTAGCTACAGCGGATATATGTTTGTGTGTTTGTTGTTACAATTTTTTTTTAAAATTTCAGATTTTTGTTTGTTTTGAACTAATGTCTTCCAAAGCATATGTTTGATAAAATTTTCTTCCAAAAGAATATTTGTTTGATGAGACTTGTTTAAATCAAAATGTTTGTTTAAATCTTTGATTTAAAATGTATGTTAATATGCAAAAATTTTAACATGATCAATATATGGATGAACATATCACTCACAAGCAATATTGTGTAATAAAATAAACAAATGTATGTGTGTCAACCTGCTATTTGTTAGTGTTGGCCTGACTTGGCTGAAAATTTCAAATTTTAAAATGTATGAATATGCACAATTCTACTGCATTTGATATTTCTATGTTCAATTTCTCCCCCTAAATTTTTGCATAGTTATTAAAATCTTTTACAAAATGACAAAAATTTGTATGTATTTGAGTGGAAATTATCAAAGTCCAATTGATTGCTTGCTTGATAAAAGTTAGAAAGATAATGCCTTATCTAACTAATAAATGAATGATTTTCATGTTTGAACATGAATTCATTTGCACATAACATGAGATCATACTAGTCTAAAATTCTCACTGAGTGGTTTATATGGTTTTGAGAATAGACATAGACAGTGCAATGTTGATTGTAGATATTGTGATCCACTTAAACTCATGCATGGTGTTAGTGATTATCATGTTTTGAGTTGGTTTGATATTAGTTGTATGTACCCCACATCTGATTGTATGATTGGTACAACCCTTCTCAAGATATGCTAGAAAGCACTTTCAATACTTAAAACCTAGGTACTTAGGAGTATAAATGCTCAATTTGATCCATGTTGTTTGATCCTCATGGGATTCTTTTGACTTTACTTTGGAAGGTGATCCTCTTTGGGATTCTTTTGATTCATTCACAAGGAATGTAGTCTAAAGATTTTATTGATTTTTCATCCAAACTGGATGTGTTCCTCTTTGAGAATCTTTTTGGATCATGATGTAGGTCATTCAAGTCTGTGCTTAGCACAACAAAGAATGCCTAGGTGTACTCCAGGTCTATGATTATCATAACAGAGGAGACACTTGTATGATTGAGCAATTTTTAAACTGTTTCACTTGGTGTATTGTAGTTACTTTAAACCAACCTATACTGGATAGATTAATACTCACCATAAACCAAGATGTGTTATTGACCACACAATTATGAGAATTTAGTTCTTCACTGTTGTATGTGATGTTAGGTGTCCCATGCTGAGCCTATCCACATATCAAACAAAGTATTATCAGTCTTTATTAGTGGAAAAAGACTCAAGTGAAGAACTAAGCTAGTTTACTATCATTTCTCATGAGATGTATGTTTGATTCAATATTAAAAATGAATGATTTGCATGATTTCTTGATTTTGAAAAAGGTAAGTTTGATTTTAATGTTAATCTTGGACTTTAACAAAATCAAGCATGTTTGATTTTAATGTTTTGAAAAACATTAATTTGTTGATTCATAGTTGATCATACCAAGTGACTGAACCAAAAATTCAAATCTTGTTGAGTCAAATGGTTTAGTAAATAGGTCAGCCAATTGATTGTTTGTGTGGACTTTGATCAACTTGATCAGATCCTTTTCTGAGCAATCTCTCAGAAAGTGATATATGATCTCTATGTGTTTTGTTTTTGAATGTTGAACAGGATTGTCTGTTATAAACATAGCTGCAGAATTGTCAATGTGTATGGGTGTTTTAAGAAAATTAAAGCCATAATCAAGCATTTGGTTTTGAATCCATAACACTTGAGAACAGCATGCAAAAGCAGCTATGCATTGTGCTTCAGCTGTTGACATAGAGACATTGGTTTGTTTCTTGCACTGCCAAGAGATCAATCATGATCCAAGAAATTGACAGCCTCCACCTGTGGATTTCCTGTTTTTGTTGCATCCCCCACAATCACTGTTTGTGTATGCATATACAGAGAAATATCCATCTTTGGGATACCACAAACCAAGTGCTAGATTGCCTTTCAAGTATTTAAAGATTCTCTTCACTGCATTAATATGTGATTCTTTGGGATCTGCTTGATATCTTGCACACATGCATACTGCATACATGATATCTAGTCTACTTGCTGTAAGGTATATCATTGAACCTATCATAGATCTGTAATGTTTCTGGTCAACTGGCGTTCCTTCTGGATCTGGTCCAAACTTCAATCCAGTTGCAAATGGTGTTTTGCTTGATATGCAATCAGACATGTTATACTTTTTCAAGATCTGATTCACATATTTGCTTTGATTGATGAAAATTCCTTCTGCTGATTGATGAACTTGTAGATCTAGAAATAATGTAAGTTCTCCTATTGAGCTCATTTAGAATTTGGATTGCATAAGAGTTTCAAACTCTTTGCAAAGTTGTGTGTTTGTGGAGCCAAATATTATGTCATCCACATAGACTTGCACTACTAACAAGTCTTGTTCTTTTCTTTTAAGAACAATGTTTGGTCATTTTCCATGGGAGTATCCATTCTGTAGCAAAAACTTTGATAAAGTTTCATACCACTTCTTGGGTGTTTGATGAAGACCATACAGAGTTTTATCTAACTTGTAGACTTTGTGAGGAAATTCTGGGTCTTCAAACCCTGGTGGTTGAGCAACATATACCTCTTCATCTATCTAACCATAAAGGAATGCACGTTTGACATCCATTTGGTAGACAGTGAACTTCTGTGATGAGGCATAAGCAAGGAATACGCGGATGGCTTCTAGTCTTGCTACGGGAGCAAAGACATCATCATAGTCAATGCCTTCCTCTTGAGTATAACCCTAGGCTATAAGCCTTGCTTTGTTTCTTATGACAATCCCTCTGTCATCTGCTTTGTTTCTAAAGATCCACCTTGTGCCAATTGCATATTAACCTTCAAGTAGATCTACCAGCTTCCATACTTCTTGCTTCTTGAATTGCTGTAGTTCCTCTTGCATGGCTTCTATCCAACTGTTATCTTTGAGTGCTTCAGTAATGTTTATGGGTACAGTTAAGGATAAGAAACAAGAATACAAGCAAATGTTTGCTGTATCAGATTGACTACGAGTCAATCTGGTGTTGAGGTCACCTACGATGTTTTCTATTGGATGATCTTTGTGAACTCTTGTTTTGGTGATCTGATCAACATGAATTGTTGAATCAAGATTAGTGATTGTCTGATCATGTGATGATTGTTGAGCAAGAGTATTAGGTAATGTGCGATTGTCTGGTTGAGGGATCTCAGTGAATGTTTGTGTGGAATCATGAAAGAAATCTAAGATTTCATCTTCATGATGTGTGTCTGGTAGTGAATGGTAATCTTCATCCTCATCAACAGTATGTGATTGATGTTGTTTTGGTTTGCTGGTTTCTTGTGGTTGGTTGGGTGTAAGAGATGAAGATACTAGTGAGGTTGATGATGTTCCTCTTGATGTGTTTGGTTGGTCGGGTGGAGTTGAAACTGTTGTACTTGAAGGAGTGTTAGTAGATCTCCTTGGAGGATCAACAATCAACGGAACATCAATGGGTGCTGGTAGAACCATTGGATACTCATTGTTATCCTTGGTACCTGAAACAACAAAATAAGATGTGTCAAATGAGTTGGTTAAAGCATCAATATCAAACAACCAGCTTGATCCAATGACTTTCTTAGTGAAAGAATGTTCATTAAAAACAACATCTGTTGTTTCTTCCACTATATTCAGTCTTGGATTGTATACTCTTTATGCTTTTGAGCTTCCAGAATATCCAACAAAGAATCCTTCATCTGCTTTTGGAGCAAATTTGGATAATTGTTCTCTGGTGTTTAATATTGATACAGAACATTCAAAGGCCTTAAGAAATCCGATATATGGTTTTCTTTTAAACAATAATTCATAAGGTGTTTTGGAATGTTCTTTAATGATTAATGTTTTGTTTTGTATATAGCAAGCTGTGTTTATGGCTTCAGCCTAAAAGGATATGGGTAATAGAGAGTCAGCTAGCATGGTTCTAGCTGCTTCTATTAATGTTCTGTTTCTCTGTTCAGCTACTCCATTTGCGGAGTTCTTGCTACCCTGAATTGATGACTTATTCCTTTTTCTGCACAAAAAGAAGAAAAGTAGTCATTTTTAAATTCAGTGTCGTTATCACTTCTTAAAGATTTAACTTTAAGGTCAAGTTGATTCTCAATCTTTGGGATAAAGGATGTAATGATTTGTGCTGTTTCTGTCTTGTGTAGTGGAAAGAAAACCCATGTGAATCTGGAATAATCATCTACTATGACAAGGTAGTATTGCTTCTTTCCTATACTTAGGATGTTTGTTGGGCCAAAAAGGTCAATATGAAGCAATTTGAGTGATGTTTAATTAGAGTTTACCAATTTAGACTTATGGGACACTCTGTGTTGTTTACCTTTCAAACATGCTGTGTAGTGGTCTGTACAGAAGAATTCTTTTTGTGGTAGACCTATGACTAGATCACCTTTAACAAATTTGTTCATTTTGTTAAAATTAGAGTGACCCAATCGTCTATGCCATCATTGGGAAACATCTTCTGTTGCTTTTGATAATAAACAAGTTTCAGGGGTTGATGCTGAAACATTGTTCATATCAACAATGTATGTGTTGTTTAGATGGGGAGTTTTCAAAAGGATATGTTCTTCTGGAATCTAAAATCCGTCTTAAGGATGTAGCAGTTGTTGGAGTCGAATAAGGTGGCATATCCCTTGTCACAGATTTGGGATACGCTCAGAAGATTGAACTGAAGATTGGAGCAGTAGTTGACATTCTCAAAATGAATCAACCCATTTTTTACTATTCCTTCGCCAGTTATCTTCCCACCTGTTTTATCTCCTCCAAAGTCTACATTGCCTCCATGTTTGTTCTTAAAATTCCGAAGGAGGGAACAGTTGTCGGTCATATGTTGGGAGCATCCACTATCACCATACCATATGTTGCCAGGCCTTCTTTGATGTCCCTATAAAATAGATGAAACCAGTTAGTTGAAGCAACCCAAGCCAAGATGGGCTTGGGTTTTCCGTCTTTTCCGACAATGCAAATTTCTTCCAAAACGGCATTGTCTGCTGGTTTTGGAAACTCTAAAAACACTAGATTTCCTTTGATTTGTTTTAGCTCTATTGGGAGAAGTACTTTGTGCTCTTCTCTTTTGTGAGCTAATGTCACTGTTTTGTCTGTTCTAAGACTTATGTCTCCTTGATGTGTGTTGAAAATTGTCATAAAAAGTTTTATGAATATCTAAAACAATTTTCTAATGTGGAGTTTGTTTAAGAACTCCCATTTTGCTCTTATTCTAAACAATTTGTTGTTTCTCAGTTGTTTTCTCAACCTGAGCTTGTTTGTTTTGTTTCTTGTTCTTCTTTTTAAAGAAACAATTTGCAGTGCTATGGTTATTTCTATCACAAATTGAGTAGTAATTATGAAAATGACATGATTATGTACTGTGATTATTCATCTTACAGTACTTGCAATACTTACCATATCTACATTTTTCAGTGGTGTGTGTCAATTGATCACACCACTCACAGTATGGCAACTCTGATTTTGATTGTTTATTGATAACTTTAGTTTTCAAATTTGATTTTGATGGGATTTCAAAAGTTACTGACTGTTGTTTGGCTGAAAGGTTGCTTTGCCTTTCCTTTTGTTTGCCTATTTGGGAGACGCAGTGGAAGATACAGCCTTCCTTCCACCGGAACAGATATCAAATCCTTGACTCTGTTTCATTTTTTGTTTGATGTATCAGCCACACTTGAAACCATTTGAGTTTCAGTAATTGGCTGATCAGGCTCATCATCTAATAAATCATCCTCATCATCATCTGTTGTTTGTTCATCAAATTTATTGTTTTCCCCTTGATAAAAGTCGGTTGATTTGATTGGTTGAAGTGTTGAACTTTTAACAAACTTTATCAAAGGTGATTTTGATGATGATGATGATGATTGTTGGAGTCCTCAGTCTTTTCATGAGGATCAAGAGATTCACCTTGTTTGTTGGTCATTTAATCAGGAAGAGGAATATAGTTGTTATTATAATATGGATTCACCTTATGATATCCAAGTCCTGATGGGTCCTTAAAAGTCCGTTGCTGAGCAAGAAGTTCTTCAAACTTCTTATTGCTCACCTAAAACTTATGAAGCTTCACTTCAGTTTCAGCTTGTAGTGATTTTGACTCAGTTAATGAGATAGAGAGTTGCTCAACCGGAGCTGCCAAAGTCAGTTTTCAGACATTAATTTGTCTAAATCTGTTTGTAATGAAAGTATTTTAGTCGCATATTGTTTCTGTTCAGATTTTAAACTTTTATTTAAAATGTTTGTTTCTATAACTTTCTTTGACAGTTTATCAGCATGCTCTCTATATCTATTTACCTCATCAATGCATGCTTGGCTATAGAGGTTTTCTTTTACATCTTTTGGGATTTCTGTCAGTTTGTCTTCAACGTCTGCCAAAAGGGCATGATCTGAAGATGATGGTATATCAGCCTCATAAGGCTCCAGTCACACTATCAATCTTGTTTGATAGTCATTGCTGAAGATTTTGGATGTTGAGTTGGACTGAATTGTGTGATTTGGGGTTATGTAGGTCCACTTGGAATGCTGATGGGTGGTGGCACTTGTCTGTTTGAATGATATCCACTGGATGGTTGTGCCTGATGTGTGTTTTTGTCAACTCTGGGTTGTTGACATTCTCTTGAATAGAGCCCACAAAGCTGACAGTTGTAGCACCTAACTTTGGCTTTATCAAAACCAATTCTTGTCTTTTTGTCCATGTTTAACCCATGATTTCTTTGTAGAAACCTTTTGGACCTGTATGCTATCATGGCCATGGACCATTGCAGATCCATCTCTTCTACCATATCAGGTGGAAGTTCATCCAAATCCTATTGGATGATCTATGAAGGAGTCAGACTTGCTCCTAGGAATGCTTCAAAACTAGTTGAAAATGCTGCATATGCTGCCTTTTGTTCTTCACTTTGAAGAATGATGGTGAGGAGCAGCCATGGGTTTTTCAAGTCTGTGAATGTTTGGTTGTGGCTGTGATTGTTTGTTTGTTGCTGAAGAGTGAGGGTGGTGCTTGCTTTGGGGAGTGGTTTCATAAGAAGCATGCACACTAGTCTTCTTAGACTTGTGTTTGGTATTGGATGTTTCTAAAGATGAGAAGAATGAAGTGTCATTAGAATCCAAGAATTCTTCTTCTTCATCTTCCCCAGTGTTTGTGAGGAAAGCACTGTCTGTATGTTGGGTTTCCTTGAACTTATAAGCCTCTACGTGTCTGATTTGGTTATTGTTCCTAGATTTTTCATCCATTTTCAATGCTTCAACCTTGGCTACTAGTGAGTCAAGGGATAGGGCTTCTAGGTCCAATGTTGCTTTCATGAGAGATACTGACTGAGTCCAACTCTCAGGCAATGTGTGCAACATTTTCTTGTTTATTTAAACAATGTCATATTTTAGTCCATAAACTATCATTTCATTGACCAATTGGACGTATCTATGCAACTGTTGAGGGATGGATTCCCCATGTATGTGATGAAAGGTCTCGTACTGAGTCCTCAGTTTTTCTTTCTTGATTTACCGTATCTCTTCACTACCTTCACACATAGTGTGAAGAACCTTCCATAATTCATGTGCTGTTTTGAAATTTTCAACACGAGTCAAAATTTCAAAAGGCAGTGTCATAGCAAGAATGCTATATGCCTTCATGTCTGTTTTGACCCGGTTTAGGTCATCACCAGCTACACTCTTCAGACTAACTGGCTTTTGGATGTTGTAATCTGGTCCTAATGTCAAGGGAATAAAAGGACCTTTAGTGATAGATGTCCATAGATCAGGATCTTGAAAAATAATCCAGTTTCTGAACATTATCTTCCATTGCTTAAAATCTAATTTGTTCTTCAACCTGGGAGGTTTTAATCCACTGTTAGAACCAGTCATATCGTCAGCCATGTTTGTTTAAATTTTAACTTAATAATAAATTTTTTAAGTGAAATTTGTTTGTTTAAATTTTAGTCCGTTGCTAAATTTGATTAATCCTAATTGTCTCTAGGATTTGTTTGATATTTGTTAAACCTTTTTAATTGTTTACCAAATACAGAAAATTAATTAATTAATTAATTTTCCTATGTGATGTTGCTTTCAACGCCACGGTGACAAGAATTAAATATTGTGAAAAGAAATGTTTGTCCTTTTTAATTAATGTGTGGTCAACGCAGAAAATGGTCAAAAACCCTAAAAACAAAAGTTTTGTCTTGTGTGAGTTATTTTTTGGATCAAAAAGTAGCTTTTCAAAAAATTTCAAAAGAAGAATACTGTTTTTCTTCGTTTCTTCAAATAAACAACCACAATTCCCTTTAACTGTGAATGTATTTTCAGATAAAAAACCTAGGGTTTTCTAGGGTTTGATGTTTTGCGTTTCAACTATTCTTCAAAATTTCAACAAAACCGATTGTTAAATGAAGAACAAAAATATGTTTCTAGTGAGATTATCACCAGTTTGTGATGATAATGAACAATCTGACCGGTTCAGAATGTTCAAATACTGTTTGTTTCGAAGAAAACCAATGAAACAGTGTTCAACAGTATTCGAAAATGTTTGCAAAAACCCTTTAAAACTAATGAGATTTAAAGGTTTTGATGATGATTTGAAAACCTTCTGTTGAATGATGTTAACAAGAGATAAACAATACTTGTGTATTGTTTTATCTATTAAAACAACAGAAATCTTGTGTATGTGTGATGTTTCAAGCTAGAAATTCAAAAACACTTATTCAAAATGCACAAAACGATTCTAAAAATCATGTTTGTTTGCATTTAATGAATGTTATGAGTAGAAGAAGATGATTTTGAAGATTTTACAGCTTGGGAATGTTTGTTTTAAAGCTAATGAACAACTGATTTCATGTTTGTTGAAAGAGAGGATCGAAATCTATGAATGATTGAGCCAAAGCTCTGATACCACCTGATGAAATCTTCTTAAACTCATGATGAACATGAACATATTCAACATGAATAAAAGGTTGATTCCCCCAAGGATATTTTCAATATCTCTCAAACTTCAACACACTAGAATCATGGTGCAGAAACCAATGATAGTAGAGTATGAAATCAGTGTGTGTGTGTGGTGTGTGTGCAAAAGCACAATCAAATAAACTGCTTGTTTGTATTGAATTCATTCAAAAGCTTACAAAGGATTAGGGTAAAATGCTATTTATAGCCTATACACATACCTATATACAATTACTGAAGTACCCTTATGTAAACGAATATTACATAAATAATCCCAAGTCTATAAGCTATCCGCTGTGGATGATTAGCTATCCGCTTTGGATGTTAAGCTGTCCGCTGTGGAAGTCAGATAGCATGTCCGCTGTGCCTTGGATGATGTCCGCTGTGCCTTGGATGATGTCCGCTGTGAACACTTGTGTGTGTTTGCTTGTATGTTGTCCGCTGTGGAATGTTCATCCGCTGTGGATGAACATCCGCTGTGAACACTTGTGTGTGTTTCCTTGTATGTTATTCGTTGTGGAATGTTCATCCGCTGTGGATGAACATCCGCTGTGAACACTTGTGTGTGTTTGCTTTGTATGTTGTCTGCTGTGGAAATGTTCATCAGCTGTGGAATTAGGCATCCGCTGTGTGTGTTGTTCATCCGCTGTGGGCACTTGGACTTGATCTTCATCCGCTGGATCTTCTTGTACATCCGCTGTAGGCAGTTATTCATCCGCTACCGACACTTGGTCAAAATTTCTTTTATCTACAATTCTGAAAAAGAAATTTAAACAAATATTAGTGTTTGTTATGAATGATAATCATGCTAATGTGTTAGTAAATGATTGTTTGAATGTTAGAATGCATTATGTTTGTTATATGTTTTATTATGGCAAGCATCATCCTTTAAAGCATTAATCCATTAATGCACTTGTTAAGTCCAACACTATGCCTACTCCATCTCACCCTACTAGAAATCCAATAATGGGATGGAGGTATGATGATCAAAGAAGAGCCCTGGTAATCTCTAGGTCTTAGGGTCAACAAGAGATCTTCAACTTCTACAACCTAAGATACTATGAGACCACCTATCTAGTTGACCTCCCACTTGCCAACCCAAGTCAAAAAATACAAGTTGCAAGGTTAGCTGATAGGATTCAACAAAGGGTGATCGAAGAGTTCAAGCTGAGAACAAGACTATATAGACAGAGGGTAGCAGGAAAGAGTTTTGGTCAACTGGATGCTGAGGTGGACCCCAAGATTAGCTTCGAAGGGGAAACCTTGGCTGAAGGCCCAACAGTTGAGCCTGTGAACCTTAAGACAGGAGCTGCTTTAGCACCCTCAACACCCACTACCCTCAGTGAGGCACCAGCAGGTGTAGGTGTCTCACAGCCTCTCTCTGGCCAAAGCTTAAGTGAAAAACCAAGCACTAAAGGCCAAAGCTCTCTCCAACCTGAGTCACGCAGGCCTGTAAGTGAAAATGGTAAAAGGAAGATGACTCCTGAGGAGATTGAGGAGGAGAAAAGAGAGAGGAAGTGGAAGGCAAGGGGAGAGAGTTTAAGTAGGACCCCTTGCTTCATGGAAGCTACAATCAGGGCTGCCCCCAGGCCAAGCGTGGAAACCATCGATTCTGCTGGATGGATCGAATATTGCAATCGTATTGTGGTCGTTTATCGGATCTATGATGCGAAATCTCACAAACTCGTTGATGATTTCAAGTGAAGATTTGATGCAAGATTGAATGTATGATGATGAATGAATGAGGAACAATTCAAGTATACATATTCGTAAAATATTTATTCATTCATATGTATGTTTGATGCTAGGAGATTACAAAGGGAGTTTGTAAGAAAATTCTCTCTCACACACACTCAACCTAATTGTTTCTCTCACCAGCCTAATTCTCACTTAGAGAATTCTTGTTAGTGCTTACAATGCTTAGAAAAATACTTAGAGTATAAATGACTACACTTGGTCTATTTATATTCTTTACATAAATGAACAAAATTACATTTAAGCCCTAATGATTACATAAATATTCTTCTAAGTCTAATAAATTCTCTGTTGCTGACGCGTCATTGCCGAGTGCTGACGTCATTCAGGACGTCCGCTGATGTTGACTGTTGACTTTGACCACGGTTGACCTAGTTTGACTTTGGTCAATTTTTTTCGTTTTGATCATATTTTTAGCATAGCTTCACCGTGTCAGTTTTGGTAATCTTCATGAGATTCGGCACTTAGGTTTTGGTAAATATCATCTTCAAATAGTCCAACAATACTCCCCCTAAGATGATGCTGCCAAAACCTCATGATTATCAAAACCTTGGATGTTGATTGATGTGCAGTCTTGGAGTGCAGTCTTATCCCCCTTTTTGGTAGCATCTTCTTAGAAGCTTCAGAAAAAGGAATTGAGAAAAAGACTTTATTCGGCACATACAGACATTGTTTTGGCACTTGATGGATGTTTCATCAGCTTGATCTTCTAGTCTTATTTTGAAGACTTGAAAATACACCCATTTGCATACACTATGGATTGCACAGGTAGCAATATCAGCAACTTTATCTCAACTTCAGATGTGAAGGAGAAGCATCAAAAATTCTTCAGACTTGACACATACTCTCCCTCAACAAAAGCTTTAGAGGGTGAGGAACTTTTGTGTATGATACACCAAGAGGAGGATTCTTAGTTTTCAGCAACTGGTAGGAGATCTTTGAAGGAAGCATGAGTGTTCACTTGACATCTTGAACTGAATGAGAAACTCAGGCATGTTATGCAATTCATCACCTGTAAGAGTTTAAATCCTCTCGGTAGAGGTATTGCATGGAATTTTCACTCCTAACTCAATAACACATGAAAGCCTGCCAAAACTAAGAAAAATACTAAAAAAGACAATTTTTTTGGTTTCAACAATGATCCTTCCGCATCATCCATAACCACACCATTAACCTTCATTATCAACTGTTAACTTCAACATCCATTCATCACGTCCACAGTGGACGAGGTTAATCAGACATAAACAGATACACAACTGACGTTGATTTATCACAATCATACACTGCTGTATGCAAACTGTTTCACAGCGCACATCAGAACAAAAACACTCATAGCGGATAATTAAGCCACACACAGGTACACAGTTGTAGCCACAGCGGACGAACAAGAGGAAAAGGAGTGTGAAACAACCTTACCGTCGATATCAACACAAATCAAACACTACTTCATCATAAACCTGTCGACAGCGGATATCATAACACTCCATCGATGTCTTGATAATCAATCATCATCATAAACATTACTAAAACTACCCCAATCACCTGTTGACTTCCAACCGACACCCTGCAATCTTCGATTCAGCCAACTCAACACAAATTTGTTCATCTGTAATCACACCATCAATTTCTTCGATCTGTGTGAACACCAATCGACCACTGGCAATCTCCACTGTTGATTGCTTCCATTGGTGTGAACACCAATCGACCACTGGAAATCTCCACCGAAACCCCAAAACTCTAAAATTGTTGGTCAATTTGGGTAGGCGATTATTGATTTAGGTTCGCCGGGTGTTAAAGAGCGTCGAGAGGTTTGAGAATTTTCTTTTAGAAGTTCAATTTTTGAAAGCAGAAAAGCTTCAATTTTGACTTATATTTGTATTTTGACCAGCCACATATATATATGTTTTAAAACATTAATTAATTAAACCCGCTTCTTGATTGAATTTAATTGAGTGACAATTATAATTTGATTAATTTCAACGGGTTTTAAAATTATTTGAAAAATCATTTAATTTTAATTTGGACGATCCAAATTTTATTACTTTTTATTAAGTCAGATTAATCTTAGTCCGGCTTAACTAAATTGTAATTGAACAAAGTTAACTCTTTAATTAGGCCAATCTAATTAATTTGAGTTTCAACGTTCTTTGGATTCAATTAAAGTTTAAATTTGATTTTGCTTTAAACACAAAACAAATTTTCAAATAATTTTTTTTTTAAAACAAAATGGAAAATTTAACAACATTCACTAACACTCGTGTTTCAAGAAACGGAGCTATCTTTCTTGTTGCAGGTAGAAAAAGGTTTCAAGAATTCAAACAAAGGAAACCAAGCTGCAACCACTCAAACAGTAGCAAATCAAACAAAAGCTGCAACCAACCAACCAACATCAACATATCAAACAATAACAACAATTCATTGTTTGAGAAGTCAAACATTAAGTTGTACATCAGTCACATTGAGAAAGAACTGATGCACTTACATTTATGTGATCTTGCAAACTCAAACAACACTTTGTCTAATGATTTGATAAAATGCAGGTCAGAGATGGAACAATCTCAAAAGAAATGATCAAGCACAAATCAAGACATTGAATCAACAAAACATCAGTTTTGCTCAAGAGATGAACCAGTTGCATGACAAACTGGTTCAACAACAAATCAAACTTGAAGAGTTAACTACTGAGCTTGCAAAAGCCACAAACATCAACCACAATAACATCTCCATTGCCTGAAATTCCTGAAGACAGAAAGATCAATCTATGTTCATTAGCATGCATAGATGAAGTACAGGCATATCGAAAATATTACAACAATATATCATACATGATAAAAGAGGAATGAGCTTCACATGCAGAGGAACTACAAACATCTGCAAATCAAACCAGTTCACTAGAGAAAGAAGTTGATAAATTGCTTAAAGAAAAATGCTTAATCAACTGAATTCTCTATGAAATTAACAAACACAAAGGCTAAAGTTGAAGCCAAAGTATCAGAAGCAAGTACAACTAAAACAATCAATAACTTGCAACATTACATTGAGCATTTAAATCAAGCAATCACAACAAAAAGGCTACAAATGCAGAATTGAAGATACAACATAAAGCTTTTAAAGATAAAATCAATTCTCTTCTCAAGGATGTAGACAAACTCCTTGAGAAAGATTTAGTCTTCAAGCTCAAGTTACAAGACTCAATGAGTCTCTAACAAAGACAAAAACAGATCATGCATCAACAGAAGTTGAACTTGAGAATTTAAAGATGACTGCCAGCAAGTTGGAAGAACTACTTAATGCACAAAGAAATCAAAAGAAGAGTGTTGGAACTACATACCATGTTGTTCCTCTTCCTCACAATGATAACTACACAGAAATGCCAACTTCAATGACAAGTCCAGTCAAAGAAGATTCAAATATGCATGATCATCATCCAACAGACAAACCATCCACTATCACTCAAATCACTTCTCCTGAAACAACACCAAAGCAATATCTCAAACCTGAATCACCACAAAATGAAACCTTTCATTCCTGTGATAGTCAAGATGGAGATCCTGCAAGTGATAACAGTGATGAAGAAACCAACCAACAAAACAAAGCAACATTGACATGTACTAGTCATGTCATTGAAGAAATCAATCCAAAACAAACACATCCACAAAAATCCAAAGCAGTAAAGCCTGACAACAAACAAAAGGCTATGGTTCTCTATGAGAAATTCAAACCAGCTGGATTTCTTGAACCAGAATTAACAAAGGCCAAACTGAAGGCAAAGATTAAGATGGAGTTAAAGAACAAACAGAAGCATGAGGTACAAGAAATCAAAGAACAAGTGAAGAGGAAGAAGACCAGATCTAAAACAAAGAAGAAAAGTCAGACCAAGTCTTTTACACCAGATCCAAACCAACCATCAACTTCAAAGGCTACATTAGAAACTCCAAAACAACAATCAATTCTCTACTAGACATGCAATTCAGAATCACACAGCACTTCTGAGTGTAAAAACACTAAGAGTGATTCAAATATACGTCCTCACAAGAGAAATCAACAAAAACAACCAGGGTAAATGGTTAGTTCTTTGTGCCTCTTCAAGAGACGTCCTTGGTTTGAGTTTTCCAAGCGTCCTTTAAAATTAAAGACTGCACTCCAAGACTACACATCAATCAACATCCAAGGTTTTGATAATCATGAGGTTTTGGCAGCATCATCTTAGGGGGAGTATTATTAGACTATTTGAAGATGATACTTACCAAAACCTAAGTGCCAAATCTCATGATGATTACCAAAACCAACACGGTGAAGCTATGCTAAAAATATAATCAAAACGAAGAAAATTGACCAAAGTCAAACTTGGTAAAACTTGGTCAACTGTGGTCAAAGTCAACAGTCAACATCAGCGGACGTCCCAAATGACGTCAGCACCCGACAATCATGCATCAGCAATAGAGAATTTATCAGACTTAGAAGAATATTTGTGTAATCATTAGGGCTTAAATGTAATTTTGTTCATTTATGTAAAAAGTATAAATAGACCAAGTGTAGTCATTTATACTCTAAGTATTTTTCTAAGCATTGTAACCATTACCAAGAATTCTCTAAGCAAGCATACAGATTTAGTCTAGTGAGAGAAACATATGGTTGAGTGTGTGTGAGAGAAGTTTTTCTTGCAAACTCCCTTGTAATCTCCTAGCAAACATACATATGAATGAATGATATATTTTATGAATATATGTTCTTGAATTGTTCATCATTCATTCATCATAATACATTCAATCTTGCATTAGATCTTCACTTGAAATCATCAACAGGTCTGTGAGATTCCGCATCACAGATCTGATAAACGGCAACAATACGATTGCAATTTCGATCCATCGATTATTTGATTTACACAAAAACCATATTTGAGTGTTCTTGTTCTTGTTTTTTTACTTGTGCTCTTTGTATCATCACTAGCCGGTTCCCTATTTGATCTGCTAAGTGTTTCATATCTCTCCACCTTATGAAACTATTGCATTGACCACCCTTTAAGGTCTCGTAGACCGCACACATTTGTGAAGAACAAACCATTCAAGAACTAGAAGTTGAAGAAACATCATCTCATCAAGAAGCATTTGAGATTATTGAACAAGAACTAGAACCTAAAGCCAAACCATCTATCAAAGATCCTCCGGTTTTAGAACTCAAAGAACTCCCATCTCATCTTGAATACGCCTTTCTTGAAAAGACAACTCAACTTCCTTTCATTATCTTATCCATATTTGAATGATGAGAAGAACAAGCTGCTGAATGTGCTTAAGTTGCATAAATGAGCAATTGCTTAGAAAATTATGGAATCAAGGGAATCAATCTATCCTTTTTAACTTACAAAATTAGGATGGGTGAAAACTTTAAATTTGTTAATTAGCCTTAAAGACATTTAAATCAAAGCATGCAAGAGGTTATGAAGAAAGAAGTAATCAAACGGCTAGATGCCGGTTTGTTTTATCCTATTTTCGATTCTCCTTGGGTTAGTCCCGTCCAAGTTGTTCCAAAGAAAGGTGGAATGAGTGTTGTAACCAACAAGAAGAATGAGCTAATTCCAACTCGTACGATTATAGGATGGAGAGTTTGCATCGACTATTGCAAACTCAATGATGCCATAAAGAAAGATCACTTCCCTCTACTATTCATCGATTAAATGCTTAAAATATCATCGGGGAAAATGTTCTATTGTTTCCTCGATGGTTTTTTAGGTTATTTCCAAATTCCAATTGCTTCTAAAGATCAAGATAAAATGACATTCACATGTCCATATGGCATATTTGCTTTTTGACAAATGCCTTTTGGATTGTGCCATGCCCCTGCTACATTTCAACGATGCATGATAGCAATCTTTCACAACATGGTCGAACATTCCATGGAAGTTTTCATGGGTGACTTTTCCATCTTTGGAAACTCATTCAAACCATGTCTTGGAAATCTAGAATAGATGTTGGTTAGATGTGAAGATTCTAACCTTGTCTTAAATTGGGAAAAGTGTTATTTCTTGGTTACAGAAGGAATAGTGTTAGGACACAAAATCTCTCAAGCAGGACTTGAGGTTGATCAAGCCAAAGTCGATACTATTTCCAAGCTTCTACATCTCGTAACAGTGAAAGCAATCAGAAGCATCCTGGGTCATGCAGGATTCTATCGACGTCTCATCAAGGATTTCTCCAAATTCTCATGACCAATGACTCAATTCCTTAAAAAAGACACATAATTTGTAATTTTTGGTGAATGCATTAGTGCATTCAATTGGCTGAAGGAGGGACTGGTAACAGCTCCGATCATGGTTTCCCTTGATTGGACATTACGATTTGAACTCATGTTGTAAGCAAGTGATTTCATGGTAGGAGTCGTGTTAGGCCAAAGGAAAGACAAGCAATCCCACCCAATTTACTATGTGAGCAAAACCCTAAACGATGCGCAAGAAAACTACACCATGAACGAAAAAGAACTTCTTGCAGTAGTTTTCACGTTTGACAAATTCTGCTCGTATCTTGTCCTTTCAAAAACAATCATATACATACATCATGAAGACCTTCGTTATCTGTTCTACAAACAAGATGAAAAGCCGAGACTGATACGTTAGATACTTTACTACAAGAATTCCACATTGAAATTCACAATAAGTAGGGAGTAGAAATCTGCTGGTCGATCATCTCTAGCGTCTTGAATATCCAAACTCATCACAATCTGAGGAATTTAACATAAACGACAGTTTTCCTCACGGTTTATTTATGCACATCCAATACTCAATCGATAAACATCCTTGGTTTGCCAAACCAGCTGGAAATGACATATCAGCAAAAGAAGAAATTCTTCACTGATATCAAGCATTACTATTAGAAGGATTCGTATCTATTCAGAATTTATGCAAACCAGCTTATCCAAAGATGCGTTTACAGAAGTGAAGTACAACAGATTCTAAGTTACTATCTTGAAGGACCCATAAGAAGACACCATGGAGTAACCCTAACAGCCAAGAAAGTCTTTGACTTTGGATTCTACTAGCCTAGAACCTTCAAAGATGCTCACAACATGGTATGCACCTGTGATGCATGTCAAAGAGCAATTAATATATCAACATGGGATGAGATGGCTCAGAAACCCATACAAGTATGCGAGTTATTTGATATATGGGGGATTGATTTCATGGGGTTGTTCCCGGTGTATTTTGGCAATCATTACATCTTGGTAGCATTTGATTATGTCTCAAAATGGGCTGAAGCTCAAGCTTTACCTATCAATGATACAAGAAACATTGTTAAATTCCTCAAAAAACTATTCACTCATTTTGGTGCTCCCAAAGCTTTAATTAGTGATCGCGGAATGCATTTTTGTAACAACAAACTCAAAAGAGCATTGGCTCGTTACGATGTTCACCATCGATTTACAACTGCCTATCATCCGTAATTGAATGGGCAAGTTGAGGTCACTAACAAAGGCATCAAATAAATACTCGAGAAAACTGTAGGTCAAAACCACAAGGATTGGTCTACCAAGCTAGATGATGAGTTATGGCCTTTTCAGACAACCTATAAGACTCCCATTGGTACTACACCGTTCAAACTGGTTTATGGAAAGTCATGTCATCTACCTGTAGAACTTGAACACAAAGCCTATTGGGCACTCAAAGCAACAAACCTAGAACAACATGATACGGGTAAAAATCGATTTCTACAAATCCAAGAACTCGAGGAAATGAGAGAACAAGAGTATACAAACTCTACGGTTTACAAAGAAAAGACAAGTAAACTCCACAATCCCTGATTCAAGAGCACTAAATGATTCCATGTGGGAGAATGTGTCTTAGTGTATAATTCTTGTTTACGTTTACTTCTTGGAAAGTTGAAATCACGATAGTCTGGACCTTATACGATTAAAGACATTTATCTGAATGAGGCCATCGAAATTGAAAACCAAGATGGTTTAAGTTTCAAGGTAAATGGTCATTGTTTGAAACCGTATGCCGATGGACCGACCAAAATTTTCTCAGAGGAATTATACCTCCACCCCAAGAAAGACTAAGTGTGGGGAAGGGTCACACGAAGGACCTAAAACCAAAACATGGAACCTGTAAATAGGTTTTTCTCTAAAATTTTAGGATAAAACAACCAATCACAAGGTTGTGCCCTATGAAGCACGAAAAGTTTTCCGCGATTTTCGCTGACCACTCTAGAATGTTGAAGGTCGAATTTATGTCAAATTCTGACAAGCACGGGGTTGTGGTTGGCCAAGCACGCCCCAGTGTTCACCTTTTCCGACCCCTATATAGATACCAAACTTGTTCCATCCTTTCCTCACACCATTACCTACTCAAAAACGCCAAAAATATGAAAGAATCCAGTTTGGAAAGCTCGAGTTGGAACCCTGTAAATAAACCGAATTCCAAAATGCGAGAACCAACCATACATGAGTATTTCTTTAAGTTACATGAAGTAATCAAGCACTTGACCGAAGTGAACTTAGTGGCAAACCAACACTTAGCTAAACTCATCTAGAAAGTTCAAGAATTGGGCGAGAAACTTGTTTTCATCAACCGTCAGCTTGTGGAAGTAAGCAACTACATTTCGCATTATCCCATCCTGATCCTTCCACACGAAATGTGTGGAGGTTTCCTTTAGAAATGTTTCTTGATGTGTTATGTGCGATAGCGCACGGTTAAGAGTCTAATTTTGTAGTCTTAGATTCTTGGCTTTTGTGTATTGTGTAACCGTAGATTGTTACGAACTGTAATTGTCATTTGGTTTGTTTTTATTAACTTTAGGACTTTAATCATATCATTTTTGGTGATTTGAAAGTGAGAAAACTCAACCTGCAAAATTACGTATTGGAGAAAACCGGAACAAAAGAAGCAGAAAACCAGGGACAATAGGGAGGCACACCCTTGTGCCCGACACAACCATGACACAATGTCAGCCTTTTCAGCTTATTTAATCAACCACCTATAATAGTTTGACCTTTCCTTCGAGTTAAAAGCTTGGACATGCATGAGTTCACTCCATAATTCACCATTTCCACATTTTCCTTTAGCATTTTCAAGTGTTCTTCCATTTTCTTTTCAAGTTTCATTATCCAAGAGGTTGGTGTTAATTAATTCCATGATTTAGTGATGTTTATTCCCATATATTTAGGTGATTAGGTCTCTAAATAACTTTAATCCTAGCCATTATACGTGAATTCTTGCAAGTAATGTTTATATGGAATGATTAATACTATAAACATTCTTATTCTTGTTTCATATTATGTGTTGATTAGTGTATTAATGATAGTGATTAGTTAGTTTTCTTTTGTTTATGTTTCATTTTAAGTTGTTAACATGACTATCTTCATAAACCATGATTGAATAATTGTTAATTACATTCATGTTACAAGGATTTAGTTGTTAAACAAATTGTTTTAACACTTTATTTCAACAGCCATGAATTATTAACAAAGTGTTTAAAATATTACATGTATAATCTGTTGTGGGTAGAAAAATCATAGTATTATATCTTGGAATGAATAAGGATTGTGAGTATCCTTATCCCAGGCATTATCTTGAAATATTTGGGATCACTAATACTATTATAATTATCCTATTTTGATTATTACTTATGTGCAGGTTACGGTTCAAGAGACTAAGTCAGAGCAAAACCTCCAAAATAAAGGGCTTGACTAAGTAAATGGCATGTGGAAAAGATTGATTCTCAAGGGCTTCAACGGCTCCAAAGATAAACGTTATGAAGACCGAGATATTTGGATAATTAGTTAGGATTTACTTCTTATATCATGAGGCTGATTCATCAAATAGGAACACACACTGCTTAACCTGCATACTCTTTAATAACTATCACTCATACTCATTCGAGTGTAACACTTAGTCATTGATCAATCTAGCTCTCGAGTTGTAACACTGATTTTTCTTTAATATCATTCTAGGCAGGCTGACTATTGTCACCTCCCGAGGTTTTTATCCTGGAGATCCTTCAAGGATTAAGGGCTTTTCTTCGTAATATCCTGGTGTTCTGGTTCTTTCCTTTATTCTGCTTACTTATCTTTAATCGTGTTGCCATTTGCCAAAATATACTATTGATTTTTTTAAATACTTTACCTCACAAACTGATTTGGAACCTTAATTTTGTTTTAAGATAATTTTTGACCAAAACAATTTGGCGCCCATCGTGGGAATTTGGTGTTTTTTCTCCTTCAGTCTATGATAAAATCAGTTTTTAACTATTGTCTTTCGATACTTGTCGCAAAAATGGCTACATCTTCAAATCTGTATCCTATTCTGTTCCCTCTTCAACCTCTGGAATGAGTACCTTACCGCTTCTTCTGCCCATCTTATCTTAATCTAGAAGGGCTGCTGATCCTACTAGATCCTCTACCCCAGGATCCGAGATTTCCTCTGCTCATCTAGGATCCGGGACATATTCATTTTCGCTATTAATGGTCTCTAATGAAGATATCTTCAAACCGATGACTGAAATGAAGAAGAGCTATGAAAAGAAAATTAAAACCAATAAGTTCATCTTCAAGGAGTAAGAAGGACTAAAAATGGCCAGGTACAGGATGAAGTGCCAACACCCCTGATCCTAAAAGCAATCGACTTCAGCATTCTAGGATCTTCTACTATCCATAGAGATGACTTTATTCCTTTGAGGGCTACCCCAAGGCAAGAAACTACGACTCCAGCTGTCATCATGACCACTGCCAGAAGTCTGAGAATAATTTAGAATCCTATCCCAGGATCCTAATAGTGGTAACATGACTGTTAATCCTTATACTACTAACAATAATGATCTTATGCAGAATAATGTTATTAGCCCTTCAGTTGCTAAAAAATTAAATAGATTGAAGGACATGATAGCTAGCATACTAGGAGTAGTACAACCTATTGCTAAAGTTTCACCAGGCAGTCATAGGATCTCAAGATTTGCACCCCGATAAGTGATGCTGAAATCCCAAAGCGCTTTTAGATCCCCAAGATGATTCTATATGATGGAACTACTGATCCGGAGGAACATATGGTTTAATATTGAGAACAAATAGAGATGAATCCAATCCTATTTAACCTTAAAGAAGCTTGCTTACACAAGGGATTTGGTTCAACTTTAATAGGATTAGCCTTGAAGTGGTTGTTGCATGTTCCACCATACTCAATAACATCCTTTGCTAATTTGATTAATTATTTAACTATCAATTTTCTTGTAGTAGAACTTTTGAAAGACTAACCAGTGATCTTTATAGGGTGGTTCAAACATTAGGAAATCACTCAAAGACTATGTTGGAAGATTCAGTTGGGAATCATTAGAGATTCCAAATCTGGATCTGCCAACGACAATACATGCTTTCAAGAAAGGATTTATAAAAGGATCAAAATTCTGTGTTGATTTTGTCATGAATCCTTGTAGAAACCTAGATGAAGTTAGAAACATGGCACTTAGGTTTATCAGGATGGAGGATGATCTCAGTATTCAAAATAGAATCGTTTCTCCTAAATCTTATATTTCTCCTAACTGTAAAAGTGAACCATCATCATATAAATCTTACAAAAACAAATCTTACTCTAAAACAAAGAGTCATAAGGTTAATATTGTAGAAGAAACCAGTGATGATGAAGATGAGAACCCTAAGATATCTGAGTATTGTTTTTCTAGTGATGTTTAATGAATCTTGTTTGCCATGTAGGAACTGGATGATAAAGCTAGGTGGGCAAAGAAAAATGACAAGAGTTATCTAAAAAAGGATAAGTCAAAGTCGTGCGCTTATCATGAGTATTTTGGGCACAAAACTAAGGATTGCATAGCTATAAGAAAAGAAATTGCTTATCTACTAAGTAAAGGTCACTTAAAAAGAATTGTTAGGCCATAAGAGAGAAAAGAAGCAGTCCCAGGATAACACCAATAATCGAGCCACATGTGACAACTCGAGTTTCTGGATCAACGTCGTTACCGCATCCAGCGTATGTCTGATAATTTAAATAAACTATTTCTATTATTAGTAAATGATTATAATATTTATTAACCAACCCTAAACACCAACTAAACATAACTAATAATTTACTAACTAAACTCAATGTACTTAATAATGTAATCTAAGTGAAGTTGAAGGGCCTATTACGTAATGCATGGACCCTTAAAAAAAATCCACTCACGGTTCCTCATCTACATCGAAAGCCTTCTCCCCCGTAACCCTAATTCTTCCTCCGCGTGAAATCTGCCATCGACCCCCATCCCTTACGCAAGCAAGCTCATCGGCAGCCTCCTCTCCCTCTCGCTCAGCCCTTGCTAACCACCAAGCCTTCACGATTACCCCCGGCAACTCCCCCTCTCTTCTAATGCAACTTGGAAGTTGACGTTACCCATGGCAGTCACGTAAGTTGATCAAGGAAGCAACCATTCGGTACTATTTCTTCCCTACTTACTCGTTTCTCTCTCAGTTGCTATGTTTCACACGAGCATAGGGCTATCAGTTTCGGATTGGTTTTGTTAAGTGTGTGGGCGTTGCCGTGAATATATTTTGTGTATCGGTGTATGATTGCATGTATATCTATGTGTGGATGTTCTATAGGGGATTCATGTATGGTGTTGATGGGTGGGTTCTTGGTAGTGTGTGTTCCTGTGTATATATATGTGCATGTTCGGAGATGCGTGTTTCTGTTGTACATGTAGGTAGCATCGGGTTGTGTTGGAGCGTGCACGTATGCTTGTCTGCGTATTATGTAGGTATGGTCCTCGATGGATTGGATTTAATGGGCGAGGGCTCTTGGTAGTGTGTGTAACCCTGTGTATGTATACATGGGTGCAGATTAATATGAGTGGTGCATGGTTTGGTTTAGACGCATGCGGTGTTGGGCTGTCAGGTGTGTTTACCGTGAGTGTGTGTGCATGGACTGTTGTGTGTGTGTTGTATGTGGGTGGTATGTAGTTATGATTGTATGTACGTGTATGCAGGCAGCATGGATGTACACGTGGGTTGGGGTTGGGCGCATGAGAGGGAACGGAGGTCAATGCATGCTGTGACTCATGGGTTGTATGTGTGCGATGGCAGGGGTGTTTGGGTTTTGTTGTGGTGTGGTATGCTCATGTATGCATGTATGTTAAAATTATCAAAGCACATGGATTTTTGTATGTGATTGGGCATGTATTAAATATAAATTATTATTCGGGTAATATATATTATGTATATATATGGGTGCGTGTTTTGGTTGGGTTGTTACACGGTTGTCATAAGTGTATGACATGTTAGAATCGTATAGGGTTTTATTATAACAAGCATGTAATTAAAATATATAAAGAGTACCTTATACATGATTTGGCTTGCGTGATAATTGGATTCCATACATTTAGGGTGTTGTGAGTGCTTGATTGTGTAAGACATATAAATTGGTAGTCCGCACCGTAACCGAACCGAGAACGTGAAACCGTACGATCCATTATTAAATTTAATATTTAATATTAATTATACAATAAACGTGCATCCAGGTTGTTCGGAAACTTAACCGCTCGTTTTTACGCTAATTGATTTTGTTGTGCACTTAAGGTGAGTTTACAACCCCACTTTCATACTATACTCTCTTTTGGGGGAGAGAAACATGTTGTTTACATAATACTGTACGTTACTTAGATTTGTAATATTGCATATACTTGTGTACTATGGTGTTACCACTACGCCTCATTATGACCGTTAATATGGTATTAGTGAGGTGATTGTTAGTAGATCTACTGGGTTTGACAAACCCCGTCTGGGCTAGTCGTGCTAGCTTGACTGGAGGCCAATCGGGTGAATGGTTAGCCTATTTTACTGTGCTGTGGTTTGGTACCCACAGCCGGGGAATTCATTACATTATTACTGTCAGCTCGGTCACGAAATTCATACACATAGTGACTTGTTGTAGGCTAGCTACCTACTTATATGCTCTGATTATTAAATCTGGATTTCATACTGATACTTACTGTTTTCGGTTTAAACCTGTGAAATCACCAACTTTGTGTTGACACTTTAGCATGCTTCTTTCAGGTTCTCAAGATGCGCATGCTTAGGATCATATCATTCATGCATTCACCGTCTCACGTGATACATTTATGTTTTTCATGAACTTTATTTAAATCGTTTTGCGTGTGTTGAGCCATTTAAGAATTCAAATTTATTTATGCATTCGTAATTATTATTATGTTTACATTAATAACCCTGTCTTTGGTAATTTCAAATGTTAACAAATAACTATGTTTGGTAATTGACGTGTCGTTTGGTGTAACTAGTGGCTGAGATCCTGGTATGTCACACGCCTAACGGTAATACCCCGTTCGTGGAAATTGAGGGTGTGACAGATTGGTATCAGAGCCATTGGTTATAGCAAAATAAATTAACATTGCATTCATTTGCATTGCATTTAGACTATAGCCTGATGCCTTAGTTACACGCATATAGACACGATTAGTTTTGTTAGCTGGCCTTGTTTACGTTCCTTGCTAGATTGCTTGCTGTTGTTCATTCCTTCATCGTCTGTACCTATCTCTTCTCCTTCTAGAGGAAAGAGGCCTATATATCGCAACTTTATACCCCATATTACGGGTCCGTACGATTGGTCTATGCGTCCTAATAGTAACGAGGAGTTTGACTAGGACCAGCCATTTGCACTACCCCAGTACCCACCAGTTCATTAGTGGCAGTACTATCCCGTGTTTATGACACGACTAATTCAGGAGAAGAATGTTCCTTCCCCACCTGAAAACCGGCACCGTACTAGGTCCGCATTAGCTAGGGACCCTGAGGCTCCTACCTTACCTCCTTTACACTGCCCTCCCGAGCAGGCCATGGCTGTTATGGCAGTTACTTTGCATATCTAGCGTAAACACGTTGCTGAACTATGGGACGACAACTGAGTGTTGAAGAAAGCAGTGCGGGAATCGACCGAGGAGATCAAGGAGTTGAAGCGAAGGTTCAATATACTAATGGAGTATCATAACAAGCACGTGGACCGCATCACTGGTTTGTTCGATCGTGTGATTAGCGATGAGGTGGACATCGCTGCTAACAGTCAGAGACTTGATACCTTTGAGGGTCAAGTCAATGCATTGAACGCAGCACCGGAGCCTGACGAGGAAGACCTATAGGAAGAGCCAGAAGAGGAGCCGGAGGAGCAGCCAGATGATGAGCCTGAAGATGACACCGGATCTGTGGATTCGCATTGATTTCTTTCTTTATTCATTTCATTTGTTTATTACACTTTTTCTTATTCCGAACCTAGATGGGAAGGGTTGTTTCCCATCCGACTTATGTTTTTAAATTTTTATATTTGGTTTGATTAATTGTAGATGTTCTTGCAATTTATTTTGCCAGAAATTATTATTTGAACATTTAGTTGTGTGTGCTAAATTCTTTAATTGCTTATACTTAAATGATGTTGATATGTTGCATATTTACTTATTTTTGTATGTTGTGATTGTTAAGAATGTTTGGACGTGGACGTGGTCGTGGTTCTATCAATATGACACCAGCGGACTGGCCGCTCTCATAAATCAGCATGTGGCTGATGCTCTAGCAAACCACAACCCACATCCTCAACCACGCTCCTATTGGTAAGCTATACCAAATTCATTCTTGACATTAACGTTCTGTCAGTCTTTTCAAGCTATACCATTCTTCTAAAATCCAAAGTCCTAATCTAAATCTATTGTAGGTCAAGCGGTCTGTACCTTCAGGTCCTTTATGGACTGCAAACCAAACCCCTTCACTGGAGTGGAAGGAGCAGTGGGACTCCTGCGCTGGTTCGAGAAGCTCGAATCAGTATTTGAAATGTGCAACTGCCCGGTGGCAAACCGAGTCAAGTACGCTACTGACACTCTGGACGGAGCTACCCTATCATGGTGGAATACCCAGGTACAGATTTTAGGTGTTGAGATTGCAAATCAGACCACCTGGAAAAACATTAAAAAGATGAAAAAGGAGGAATACTGCCCTCACGACGAGGTGCAGAAATTAGAAATGGAATTCTGGAACCTAAAAATTACGGGTTCTAAGATCGAGGCGTATACACTTATTCTCATGAGCTTGCTACACTATGCCCTAACATGGTCAACCCTCCTTCTTTAAGGATTGAAAGATATCTGCATGGATTGTTTCCAGAAATCCAAGTTATGGTTACTGCTTCCCGACCAAACACCATATAGGAGGCGATCAGACTGGCTCGTAGATTAACTGATTAGGCAGACACGCAACGTAAACCACCTCAGCGTGGTTCTGTTTCAGCCACTACTGATAACAACAACAAGAGAAAATGGGAACCTTCTACTACTAGAAAACAATCTTCATCATTCACTCCTTGGCAGCAGCAGAACAGGAAATTCAACCAAACTCAGCCTACTAAAGACTCTGGTAGCTCTGGCGGCCCTTCCGAAATGCAACAAATGTAAGTTTCACCACAATGGCCAGTGCACGAAGAATATTTGTGAAAGGTGTGGAAGGTTTGGGCATGCCGCCAAGAATTGCAGGGTAAATCTCTTAGAAAAAGAGCCACAACAGCAACAACAACACAACAAGAATCAAGCTGGGTGCTATGAATATGGGCAACATGGACATATTAAGAGGGATTGCCAAACGCTCAAGCGAAATGGAGGAAAGGGTCCTATTGATAAACCCAGAGACAACAACAGTGGCGGAAGCGGTGGTGGCAAAGGTAGAGCTTTCGTCATTAGCTCCGGTGAGGCTCGTAATGACCCTACTGTAGTGTTTGGTAGATTTCCTGTAAATGGTTGTTATGCCTCTATTTTATTTGACTCTGGTGCTGATAAGAGCTATGTGGCCAACAAGTTTAGTAAAGTACTAGGGGTAGTACCTACTGACTTGAACTTTGAGTATGCCATAGAAATAGCAGATGGTAGGACGATACTAGCTACCCAAGTATTTAACAAATGTAAGCTAGGCTTGTCCGAACACACCTTCGATATAGACCTTCTTCCTGTTACACTTGGTAGTTTTGATGTAGTGGTTGGGATGGATTGGCTGTCCAATAACAATGCAGATATCATCTGCAAGGAGAAACTGATCAAGTTACCCATCTCGGGTGATGAGATCCTTATAGTTGAAGGCGAAACATTGGTGCTGTGGTCGGTATCATTTTTTATTTGAAGGCCCAGAAATGCCTTCTGAAAGGGCACTTGGCTTTACTGGCACTAGTTACGGAAAAGAAAGCAGATGAAAAACATATCGAAGATATTCCAGTTGTCAGAGATTTTCCAGAAGTATTCCCAGAAGGCTTACATGGCCTCCCTCCACACAGGCAAGTAGAGTTTCAAATTGAACAGACACCGGGAGCTGCTCGATAGCTCGTGCGCTGTACCGCTTGGCACCGAACAAATTGTAAGAGTTGTCTAAGCAATTGCGGGAATTGCTAAACAAGGGATTCATACGTCCTAGCTCTTCGCCTTGGGGAGCATCAGTGCTTTTTGTAAGAGGAAAGATGGGACTTTTAGAATGTGTATCGATTACCGGGAACTGAATAAGTGACGATCAAGAACAGATATCCACTTACACGTATTGATGACCTGTTTGACCAATTATAAGGGTCAAGCTACTACTCAAAGATCGATCTAGAGATCAGGTTATCATCAGTTACGAGTTCGAGAGGAAGACATTCCGAAGACAGCATTCCGGACTCGCTATGGACATTTTGTGTTCGCCGTTATGCCTTTCGGATTGACTATTGCCCCAGCAGTTTTTATGGACCTTATGAATAGTGTTTGCAAGCCTTATTTCATGAAACGGATCTGGGTACCACGACATAGGGATTTACGAGAGCTGGTAATGGATGAAGCTCACAAGTCACGCTACTCAATTCATCCGGGTTCAGACAAGATGTATCAAGACCTGAAGGAATTCTACTGGTGGCCAAACATGAAAGCTGAAATTGCCACTTACGTAAGCAGATGCCTAACTTGTTCTAAAGTTAAGGTGGAATATCAGCGACCATGCGGTCTACTGCAGCAACCGGAAGTTCCAGTGTGGAAATGGGAGCATATTTCGATGGACTTCATCACGAAGCTACCTAAGACTCCCAGCGGATGCGATACCATTTGGGTTATAGCAGATCACTTAATGAAATTTACGCATTTCCTTGCAATCTGAGAGACGGATCGAATGGACAAGTTGACACAGGTTTATTTAAGGGAAATAGTCTCTCGGCATGGTGTGCCAGTATCTATTATATCCGATCGTGACGTCCGATTCACTTCACATTTTTGGCAGTCCTTACAACGATTATTGGGAACGCGACTGGATATGAGCACTGCATATCATCCGCAAACCGATGGTCAAAGTGAGGGTATGATACAGCACTGGAAACATGTTGCGTGCCTGTGTGATCGATTTTGGCAGCAGTTGGGAAACTCATTTACCGTTGGTCGAGTTCTCCTTCAATAACAGCTATCATACGTCAATCAAAGTGCACCATTTGAGGCACTGTATGGACGCAAGTGCCGATCACCGGTCTATTGGGCGGAAGTTGGAGAAAGCCAACTTATGGGTACTGAACTTGTGCACGAAACAACTGAGAAGATCGTGCAAATTTGTAACCGTATGGCAGCAGTTATTGATCTACAAAATAGCTACGCAGATAAACGCCGTAAACCATTGGAATTTTAGATTGGTTATAAGGTACTTCCGAAAGTGTCACCTTGGAAAGTGTAATCCGGGTTGGGAAACGAGGAAAGTTGAATCCGCGCTACGTGGGACCTTTTAGGTTATCAAAGGGTTGCTCCAGTAGCCTATCAGCTGAACTTACCTAAGAGCTCAGTGGAATACATAATGTGTTTCACGTATCCAACCTGAAGAAATGCTTAGCTGACAAATCACTGATTGTACCCTTGGAGGAACTGGAGATTGATGAACAGCTACGTTTCATTGAATAGCCAGTTGAGTTATGGATTGAGAAGTCAAAACCCTGAAATGTAGCAAGATCCCGATTGTGCGCGTAGGTGGAATTCAAAGCGTGGACTAGAGTTTACTTGGGAACGCGAAGACCAGATGAAAAAGAAGTACTCGTAACTGTTCAATGATCAGCATTCATTCCTTAAGGTATCATTTTTAAGATAGAACCTTACGTTCCTTATTTTGGATTTGTTTCAGAAATTCTAGAAACCTCTTTTTCTGTATGTGTTCCAGATCGTTGAGTCTGTTATTCTTCATGAACTTGATGTTCTAATTTCGGGACGAAAATTCCTCCAACAAGGGGATGATGTGACAACTCGAGTTTCTGGATCAACGTCGTTACCGCATCCAGCTTATGTCTGATAATTTAAATAAACTATTTCTATTATTAGTAAATGATTATAATATTTATTAACCAACCCTAAACACAACTAAACATAACTAATAATTTACTAACTAAACTCATGTACTTATAATGTAATCTAAGTGAAGTTGAGGGGCCTATTACGTAATGCATGGACCCTTTAAAAAAATCACTCACGGGTGCTCATCTACATCGAAAGCCTTCTCCACCGTAACCCTAAGTTTTCCTCCGCGTGAACTCTGCCGTCGACGCCCATCCCTTACACAAGCAGCTCATCGGCAGCCTCCTCTCCCTCTCGCTCATCCCTTGCTACCCACAAGCCTTCACGATCACCCCCGGCGACTCCCCCTCTCTTCTAACGCAACTCGGAAGTCGACATTACCCACGGCAGTCGCGTAAGTTGATCAAGGCAGCCCCATTCGGTACTATTTCTTCCCAACTTACTCGTTTCATTACGATACGGTTCCCTCTCAGTTGTTATGTTTCACACGAGCATAGGGCTACGGTTTCGGTTTGGTTTTGTTACGTGTGTGGGGGTTACCGTGAATATATTTTGTGTATAGGTGTATGATTGCATGTATAGCTATGGTGGATGTTCTATAGGTATTATGTATGGTGTTGATGGGTGGGTTCTCGGCAGTGTGTGTTCCTGTGTATATATATGTGCATGTTCGGAGGTGCGTGTTTCAGTTGTACATGTAGGTAGCATCGGGTTGTGTTGGTGCGTGCACGTATACTTGTGTGCACATTGTGTACGTATGGTCCTGGTGATGGATTTAATGTGCGAGGGCTCTTGGCAGTGGGTGTAACCTGTGTATGTATACATGGTGCAGATTAATATGAGTGGTGCATGGTTTGGTTTAGACGCATGGGGTGTTGGGTTGTCAGGGTGTTTTCCATGAGTGTGTGTGCGTGACTGTTGTGTGTGTGTTGTTATGTGGGTGGTATGTGGTTATGATTGTATGTACGTGTTTGTAGGCAGCATGGATGTACGTGGGGTGGAGGGTGGCGCATGAGGGGTTTGTGTGGAGGGTTGGGCACATGAGAGGGAAGGGAGGTCAATGCATGCTGTTGACTCGTGGGTTGTATGTGTGTGATGGCAGGGGTGTGTGGTTTTGGTGTGGTGTGGTATGTCATGTATGCATGTATGTTAAAATATATAAAGCACATGGATTTTTGTATGTGATTGGGCATGTATTAATATAAATTATTATTCGGGTATATATATTATGTATATATATGGGTGCATGTTTCGGTTGGGTTGTTACACGGTTGTGATTAAGTGTATGATATGTTTGAATAGTATGGGGTTTTATTATAACAAAGCATGTATTAAAATATATAAAGAGTACCTTTATACATGATTTGGCTTGCGTGATAATTTGATTCCATACATTTGGGGTGTTGTGAGTGCTTGATTGTGTAAGACATATAAATTGTAGTCCGCACCGTACCCAACCGAGACACGCAAACCATACGATCTTGTTTAGTATTTAATATTTAATTAATATTAATTATGAATAAACGTGCATCCAGGTTGTTCAGAAACTTAACCGCTGTGTTACACTAATTGATTTTGCTGTGCACTTAAGGTGAGTTTACAATCCCACTTTCATACTATACTCTCTTTTGGGGGGGAGAAACATGTTGTTTTCATAATACTGTACGTTACTTAGATTTGTAATATTGCATATACTTGTGTACTATGGTGTTACCACTACGCCTCATTCGGACCGTTAATATGGTATTAGTGAGGTGATTGTTAGTAGATCTACTGGGTTTGACAAACCCCGCCCGGGCTAGTCGTGCTAGCTTGACAGGAGGTCAAAAGGGTGAATGGTTAGCCTGTTTTACTGTGCTATGGTTGGTAGCCACAACGGGGCATTCATTACATTATTATGTCAGCTCGGCGCGAAATTCATACACATAGTGACTTGTTGTAGGATAGCTAGCAACTTATATGCTTTGATTACTAAATCTGGATTCATACTGATACTTACTGTTTTTCGTTAAACCTGTGAACTCACCAACTTTGTGTTGACACTTTAGCATGTTTCTTTCAGGTTCTCAAGATGCACACGCTTAAGATCATATCATTCATGCATTCACCGTCTCACGTGATACATTTATGTTTTTCATGAACTTTATTTAAATCGTTTTGCGCGTGTTTGCGCCATTTAAGAATTCAAATTTATTTATGCTTTCTCAATTATTATTATGTTTACGTTAATAACCCTGTCTTTGGTAATTTCAAACGGTAACAAATAACTATGTTTGGTATATTGACGTGTCGTTTGGTGTAACTAATGGCTGAGATCCTGGTATGTCACACGCCTAAGGTAATACCCGTTCGTGGAAATTAAGGGTGTGACACTGCATCACCTCCCAGGGATGTTGGTATAGTAAACGTTATCTTGGGAGGATCCGATATCTGTTGAACCTCTTATTCGTAGGCTAAAAGGCATACCAAAAATCCAAGGTGAAAGGGAGCTAAGGCCTACCAGGACATCAACAATCTCGGGCCAATCTGTTATATCCTTTAGTAATGTGGATGGAGATAATATTATTGATCCTTATCACGATAGTCTAGTTATTACTTTATATGTTGTAATCACTTTGTACGTAGGATCCTAGTAGATAATGAAAGTTCGGTCAATATCATCCAACTAGACATCTTAAAAGGATGAACATACCTGAAGAAGAAATAGCGCCTAGATCTACTTCCCTAGTTGGATTCAACCGCAAGGTGAAGAATACTTTAGGTGATAATAAATACCAATATACATAGAAGCTTGAACTCTGTTCAAAAATTCTGTGTATAGGAAGCACTTGCGGGTTATAACATTATCCTGCGAAGACTGGATCCATAGCATGAAGGCTCTAAACTCAACATACATGAATGTAACAGTTATCTACCCCTTGGGGAATAGTCAAGATATAGGGGGACCAGCAGGAAGCAAAAGATTGCTACACTATTTCATGAAAGCGTCAAGTAAACCTAGACAAGCATAACAATTATAGAAAAAAAGACCAAGACGCCCTAGGGTCCAATGAACAATATATGAAGGAAATATCCTTGTATACTGAGGATCCTAAAAAAGACGTGTATGGTGCCAACATCCCTAATAAGCAGTGAAAGATACTTAATACAATTCTTGACGGATAGAAGATCAACATTCGCCTGGAAACAAGAGGATATGACAGGTATATCTAAAGATGTAATAACTCATAAACTTGGTGTTGATCCTTCTTTCAGACCTATCCTCCAGAAAAGGAGTAAATTTGCTCATGAAGGAACCAGATAATCCAAGACGAAGTAGATAAGCAACTAAAAGCAGGGATGATAAGGGAATTCAAATTCCCAAGATGGTTAGCCAACGTGGTGGTGGTACAAAAGAAGTATGGAAAATGGAAGTATGTGTGGATTTCACGGATCTCAGTAAGGCATGTCCTAAGGATCCTTTTCCTCTTCCACACATTGATTCCATGGTGGATGCCACGACAGGACATGCGATGATGACATTCATGGACGCTACTTCAGGATTTCAACAGATACAAATGGAGCCTCTAATCACGAGGATATTGCCTTTATGACATCAAATATATTTATTGTTACATTGGTATGCCGTTTGGTCTTAAGAATGTAGGGGCAACATACTAGAGATTGGTGAATATGATGTTCAAAGGAACGCTTGGGGACACTATGGAGGTATGCATCAATTGTATGGTGGTAAATTAAAAAGAGCTCAAGATCACCTGAAAGACCTCGAGCCCCTTGACAGGTATAATATGAAATTGAACCATGCTAAATGTCATTTAGGAGTTGGGGCAGGAAATTATTAGGCTATATGGTTACCAAGAGAGGAATAGAAGCCAGCCTAGAATAGATAAAAGTATCTTAGATATAAAATTTCCTAGCACCTAAAAGAAGTGCAAAGGCTCACAGGACGAATTATAGCACACAACAGATTCATTTTAAAATCCTTAGAAAAATGTAAAGGTTTTATGATTCTGAGGAAGAATAAAAGACTTGAGTGGACAAAGAAGCATGCAGAAGGTTTGCAAAACTTGATGAAGTACGTATCTTCAACTCCACTCTTAATGAAGACAGAAGATGCTGTACCATTATCCTTGTATCTAGGTGTATCCTTAAGGACAGTTAGTGTTGTTCTCGTCAAGGATCACCAAGGCCAATAACATCCTACATACTACGTAAGCAAAAGCCTACTCGACGCCGAGACTAGGTACTCTCATTTAGAAAAGCTAATATTATCATTAGTCTTGGCTCCACAAAAAGTTAGGAAGTATTTTGAAATTCATAAAATACGAGTTAAAACTAATTATTTTATTAAAATGTTTTGAGAAAAAAGTAAGATGTCCGGAAGGATGGCTAAATGGTCAATAAAGTTAAGTGCTTATGATTTGATGTTTGTGACTAGAACAACAATCAAATCACAAGCATTAGTAAATTTTGTGGCTGATTTCAATAGTGATATAATAAAAGAAGTAGAGCTAGAAGTAAAATAACTAGAGCAAACTATAGACAAATTGACTCTTTTACTGATGGTGCCTTAAATGTATAGTGTTGGATTAGGTATTATACTAAAATCGCCACAAGGGGACATTATACCCCAAGCTGTAAATTGTGAATTTTCAAGACACTAACTACGAGGCTGATATGAAGCCTTAATAGCTGGACTCGAACCAGCTAAGAATATAGGAGGTAAAAACCTTCAGATATTTGTTGATTCTTTGCTTCTAGCAAATCATTTTAATGGATCCTATGCTATAAAAGGTGAACGACTAACACAGTATCTTGAGATAGTTAAGAAACTGGCACTTTGTTTCGATTTATGTGACATTAAACAAGTACAAGAGAGGATATGTGGAAGCTGATGCATCAGCCAATTTAAGATTAAATCTCAGGATACCACCCGATGTCAAATTCCTATCAAACATATAACGAAACAGCTATAGGAGAATCCAAAAATTACAAAGTACATAACATCAATGATAAAAAAGTACAGAAATTGAAAAGGAAAAACAATCTTGGATCTTACAATTAAGACATGCATCAAGGATGGAAATTCCGGAAGATGTAAACCTAAAAGCCTTTCGATTAAAGCTATCCCCATATTATTATCAATAGTATATTATATATAAAGTATGTTGTAGGTCTATATTTAAGATGCCTTGAAGAAGTGTAAGCTAAAAAAGTCCTTTAGATATCCATGGTGGGAGACTGTGGAAATCATATCGGGGCAAGATCCTTATATTCAAAGCTCTCCAAACAGATACTTTTGGTCTGCTATGAGAGGATGCAGCGGGCCATGTTTAAAAATATGATGCATGTCAAAGACAAAATAGTATCTACATCAACCAGCAAACCCTATACACCCAGTTGGATCTTCATGTCCTGTCATGAAGTGGGAGATGGACAGTGGGCAAGCTTCCAGCCGCTCCAGGAGGGAAAGTATTTATCTGGCAATAACCGATTACTTTTCCAATGGATTGAAGCAGAAGCTTTTGCCCAAATAAAGAAAAAGATGTAATATCCTTCATAAAGCGTAATATCCTCACTTGATTTAGGATCCCGGCTAAGATCATATGTGATAATGAATCACAATCATAGGGAAAAGAACAACTGACTTTTATGCAGCTTGGGGCATAAAAATGATCACCTCCACTCCTTTACATCCACGATAATGGTCAGGTAGAGTTATGTAATAAGATTATTGTAATAATTTGATGAAAAGGCTCAGCAAAAAAAGGTAAATGGGTTGAAGAACTCTAGTTTGTACTCTGGACTAATCGAACAACTTCAAAAGATGCTATTGACCAAACCCTTTTTCACTAGTTTTTTGCGCCGAAGCAGTGATCCCAATTGAAATGGTAATCCCTACTGCTAGATCCAGTATTAGTGATCCTAATAGTAATCATGAGTACCTCTGCAATGATTTGGACACTATTGTTGAATTACGAGACCTTGCAAAAGTCTAAATGGCTGCTTATCAACAAAGAATCAAAAAAGCTTATGACAAGAGTGTTAGAGTTTGTAGATTTTTAAGTAGGTGACTTGGGTTAAGAAAGTTGTTCCAAAATACTAGAAATCCTAGCGATGGTAAGTTAGCTCCAAAATAGGAAGGTCCCTATTCAATTGAGTAAAAGGTAGGAAATGGGGCATATTGTTGATAGATATGGAAGGAAACAAGATCCGAGATCATAGAACGTAATCCATCTGAAAGCATATTAATGTAAGAAGGATCCTTGATACTTAGGATCCCTGGTATGAATTCTCTAACATTAAATTTCTTCTATTCTTTGTTTTACTTATTTTTTGTTTAAGATCATTACTGACTTAAGCATCGGAGGGTTGTTAGCCTGGCTAACACCTATCGTACCAAGGTGTAAGTTGTTTGCAGTTATTATCAAAGATTGTAACAATGACCTGAGACTGGCGATCTCATCTAAGATTTAGGTATGCTAAAATCATTCTAATATTAAAGGTTTACACCGTCTTAAAATAGATTGGGTTATTACACCTCACCTGGAGTGAACGTATCTAGATATGATTCATGATCTTGGAATCAGTGGATCATAGGGTTGCTGGCAATTTCATTATCTATGAATCATATCTAGGATTCTTCCTAAAATTTAACAAAGGAATAACACGGGCGTGTTATGCATTCGGCTAGTCCCAAGATTTTAACATTAACATGTTAACTAAGGTTATTGGTGTGTTCGTGCCATCAAAGTTATTGACAGGAGCCCACGAAAAATATTACGTTGATCTAAGTATTATAATGGTTATATCCCCAAGGTTCTTGGATCCAAATACAAATACTTGTTATATCATACAAGGTTCTTACAAGAAAACAACAAAAATTATCAAAATAGTTAAACCAAAAGCTTCGATATTTTCATAAGTACCTGCAAAGGAAAAAAAGATAAAGAAATAACTCAAGCTTCGTCCGAAACCAGGATCCATCCACTTGAGTTATCCTAAAAGTTCTATCCTTTTAGGATCCATAGTTAGTATCCTAAAAGGAGAAAATATTGTTTGGATCCCTGTTAGACAAGTGAGGATCAATAGCATGCATAAAAGTAAATTATCTAAAATTCCCAATAAACATGTGAGGATTTGTGAAATGCAAGAAAGTAAAATGTTTCATCCATATCTATGGGGAAGTTGAAACAGATAATTGTTTTTGAAATAGAACCATTAAAAAAATAGGCTCAGGCTTTTCATTTCCGCCTTCATCGCCCATTTTCATAGCTTCACCTTCCTTGGACGCCCTTGTTCCATCTCTCAAAGCCTTATCATCCTTAGCCTCCCCCTCGATCCCAGCCTCATCTTTGCCCTCCATCTCCACAACCTTCTTCTTCTAGACTTAACATCCCACAGAGAGATATCCAACCCTTTTTTGTGGCCTCTTCAACCAAATAAGCCAATCTTCAGCATGAAATGAAGTAGACTTTTGACCTCAGGATACCAGACTGGGTATTTGGGGACCATTTCTCTCTAGATCCCTCATAGCTTGGGCATGCTGGGCTTTTTCTCTTTAGGTCCACCCTATGGGCGACACCGATGGCCACCATTTACTTGTAAAACTTTTTTCCTTTTCTCCATGTCCCTCGCACGCGATTGAGGCTAGCTTTTCACTATGGCCAGAGGAGTTTTTCTGCTGGAGTGCATTCTTCTTGATGGCCGCAATGACAAATACCCATTTGCTCCATGCCCTACATATTAATATAGTTGAAATTACAAACATTACATGGCATGATAATAAGCAAATAAAAAGAATACTTACCAGTCGAAGGTGTCTCTCAATTTTTTGGCAGGTGGAGACATTAATCCAACTTTAGAGGAGTGTACCTCAGGAGTCTTCCTCTTTCTGCCAGAGGAGGTGGAAGAAGCTAGGGGTGATGGAAGTAAGAGCAGTATAGGCTTGGTGATCTCCGACATGGATTCATTAGTTTCTTGATCTCAGCCTTGGGCATCTTGAGAGCGCTTCTTGATGAGGGAGCTGGATCTTAATAGGAGACTTTAATCATCATCAAGATGTCCTACACACAAGGCTTTGAGGGACCTGGTTAAGATCTTAAAAGGCCAATTTCTTAGACTCTTCATTATATAACGAAAAGGATAAGTATAATACACTGAGACATGTTGCTAGAGTAGAGGGAAGATTCGGAGCTTCCTTCATTTGTTTTCTTAAACCGAATGTTCTGTAACCAATTCTATTCCTGCACAAACCTGTTGCTATTCTGGACGGCATCTGGATTCTCTAGAGCCAACGATCAAATGAAATTGCTATAAACAAACAGAGAAACAAATTAGAGTTTATTCAAAATAAATATTGAATAAATAACAAAGTAAGAGTATTTATTATACATTTTGTGATCATCATAGGGCAGATTTTGTCCATTTAGAATGAAGTCCCTTTGATGCAAAAGAAACTTCCCTTCCAGGAAACATCATTGTGAGGTATCGATGAACCTAAAGGCTCTTGATCGGGCTTGGTTTAAAAAGAAAATGATGGCTACCATGAATCCTAATCTCATTAGTGTATGCAAGCTCAGCAACAGAAATCCACTATGTGTGCCCCTACTATTCCTCAATCACGAACAGTATCCTCCATATTATGGGCATAACTTGAATGCAGCTAGGCCTAGTTGTTTGAAAGAAAGTAATTGTGAGAGCTAGGAAAGGGTATGAAAAATCTAGCTTAAAGGGATATGAGGGTAAGCCAACCCAGGTTTTAGAAATCAGCCTGCTTTCATTTTTGGGTCGAAATGTCGAAACAGTGTCATTGGAAACACCCCTTTGTTCTTAGCTTAGAAATCTTTGAGGCAGAAAAGTACACCTCTCTGAGTCATAGAAATCAAGGATACCTGATCAATGAAATCAGAGCCATCCTCAATCGTTAAAGGGGTCTGTGATCGGTCATTCTTGGAAATATGGTTGTGCTTAGACATTTTCGTGAAAAACTTAAAGGTGTTGCAGAGGAGGAAGGAAGAGAAGAAGGAATACTTACATGAGGTTAATCCGCAGGTTATTATTATATGGTGAAAAGATAACTATCATCGAGATCTTATAGGATAATGATGAATAGGCCATAAAACAAAGCCGTACAAGCTACTAAAACACCATCACTCTACGGACATGTCCATTATCATGTGACATGCCGAGATAGTTAATGCAAGATAATTACAGCCATTGAACGTGGTGACAACTGTTATTATCCTGGGGGCAATTGTTGTGGGTAGAAAAATCATAGTAAATATCTTGGAAAGGATCACGATCATGAGTATCTTATCCCAAGCATTCTCTTGAATATTCGGGATCACTCTGTTGTTATAATTATCCTATTTTGATTATTACTTATTGTAGGTGGTGCATGTGAAAGGTATATATTTTGATAAAGATTTTTGCATAGATTTAGTTTT
Organism: Flaveria sonorensis; assembly: GCA_025506505.1. Taxonomy (NCBI): domain Eukaryota; kingdom Viridiplantae; phylum Streptophyta; class Magnoliopsida; order Asterales; family Asteraceae; genus Flaveria; species Flaveria sonorensis. Next base: position 49,914,377 of record CM046440.1, on the reverse strand, counting down.
TAATTGGTTATTACTAATACTAAACTATACACACAAAAGGCAAGTGTACTTGTCTGTGGTAATATAGTGGTGGAAGAATCAAGTATCAATCCGTGGATACACAAGCCTACTCAACACCCCTTATGATTAACTACTAGATTTGATTTTTGTTTTGAGAAAATGATGAGTTGCATTAATGTAATCAAGATTTTTTATGGTTTAAAAACAATAATTAAAATAAAGGTAAAAGTAAGATTGAAACTTTTGGGTTTTAAAATAGGGAATAAAGCCTATCCTCCTAATTGGATTTCACTTATGTAACTATAATGAATATCATGGTCTGAGTAAAGATATCAGTTTAGTAGTTATGTAATGTTTATAAAAGTGAGCCACACGGATTTCTCGTCTTCTAGTTCCGTAGTAACTTGGACACCAGCATGGGTAACTTACAGTACTGTACAATCAAAGCCACTAGTAATGTAGGTAAGGTAAATCTAGTGTATTCTTTTAACATATGATTTCTGAAAACATAACTTAATATTAGAAAGAGAGTTGATAAGTTCCTTTTTAACATGCCATAATTTTAGAAAACCATAATAAGTACTGTAGATTTCTCAACTAATAAAAGGGAACCTACAAATGATCTAAAGTTATATGATTTCTAATAACCATTTCTAGTTCATTAGCCATAGATTTGTTATGAAGACCGGTTTCATGAATAAAAGTTAGTTCATATGTTTTTGAACATTGTATGACATTCATAATTACAAATCATAAGTTCATAACTTCCCTTTTAATGTAGATGGTACCCATCAAAGCTTACCCAAGATTACCATAACATTAATCTAACATAAATCACACCATTAGTCATCACAAATTACTAAGTTTCATCCAATTAGGATGATAAGATAGTTTAGCTCATAATGAGCTTGAACATAACAACAAGTAACATAGAAGATAGATATGAAATCATCGTGAAATGGAACAATCAACCGCGTGATCGATAATGGATGATGTTTAAACAATCCAGAGCTTTTTCCAAGTGTGTTGTATGCAACTCCCGAGCCTCCAAATGATCTTCAAGTCTTGATTCCTGAGAGAATTCAGCAGAGTAACTCTCCCATAAAAAGCTTGTCCAAATGATGAACTTAGGCCTCCAATTTATAGGCTATCTGGAGTGTTTAAGCATGGCCCCGTGCCTAAAAGGCACGGCCCCTGCTAGTACAATGCTTAAGAAGTTGGGTCTGTTCGTACGTGCAGGAGGTGTCGGGCATGACCCCGTGTTTAAATGGGGCATGACCTTGTGTTTAGGGTGGGGCACGACCCTGTACTCATGGGGCACGACCCCGTGCTTACTTTTGGGGAATAGTACTTTTTGTCTTGTTAGATGTCCAAACACAGGGGTGTGACAATTTAAACATAGGGGTGTGTTTCAGGCAAGTCATGGGGGTGTTCTAATAAGGCACGACCCCATACTTGGACTTCAAAGCTTAGTCTTCTTAAATTCTTGTTAAATATGCTTCTTTTGTCCTCTTGCCCTTTTGAACACCTAAAAACACAATTTAACATTTTTAAGTACATAATCACCATTTTAAGGAAGATAATAAGAAATAATTGATGTGCTTTTGATTGATTTTTATGTATAATTTAGAGCATTTCAGCAGGTTACAGTTCAAGAGACTAAGTCACAACCAAACCTACGAAATAAAGGGCTTGACTAAGTAAATGGCACATGGAAAAAACTGCTTCTAAAGGGCTTCAACAACTCCAAAGATGAACATTTTAAAGATCGAGATATTCAAATAATTAGTTAGGAACACTCACTTCTTAAACTGTATACTCTTTAATCACTTCACTCACGTTAAATGCGATTGTAACACTAGTCATTGATCAATCTAGCTGAGTTTGTAGCACTGATTTTTATTTCTAATATCATTCTAGGCAGGCTGTGTTGTCACCTCACAGGATTTTATGCAGGAGATCCTTCAAGGATTAAGGGCTTTTCTAGTAAATCTAGTGTTCTTGTTCTTTCCTTTATTATGCATACTTATATTTGATCTTGTAGCCATTTTCCAATAACACTTTTGATTTTATTAAAAACACTTTATCACAAACCGATTGGAAACTTAAATTATTTAAAGATAATTTTGACCAAAACATAATCTTTGATTAAACAAGCAAGAAAATGTTAAACCCATAATTAAATGGTTTACAAACAAAACCACGTGCTGATTATAATCATAAACGAAACTATTCTAGACATTCATATTGTATAGTTAACTTATTCATATATAATTCAGGAACATGGATCATCCTTACTTATAGTTTCAAGGAAGCCGTGAAATGTGGTGTCATGACAGATTACATAGACTATTACGAAGAGCTGAAAGATCGCTTCTGCGAGGTAGGAGT